>CM053621.1:8929756-8969716 GCA_028646535.1 Procyon lotor | reverse complement strand
CATTCATTCCAAACCTTCTAACGTATAGGTACCACTTCCAAAGCTTTTCCTCCCATTCCTCCAGTGCTGTGACCCGTTTTTCTTTTCTTTTTTTTTTTTTTAAAGATTTTATTTACTTAACAGAGAGAAATACAGTGAGAGAGGGAACATAAGTAGCAGGAATGGTAGTGGGAGAAGCAGGCTTCCTGCGGAGCAGGGAGCCCGATGCGGGGCTCGATCCCAGGACCCGGGGACCATGACCCGAGCCGAAGGCAGCCGCTTCACGACTGAGCCACCCAGGCGCCCCTTGACCTGTTTTTCTTGAAGACAATACACTTGACCTCCAAACTTCTTTTGAAACATTCTATCGCCCCCATAGCTGAAGAGTCACAAGTGTTCTTTGAAAAAAAAAAAAAAATTAAATGCTCAGAAAACAAAACAACGTGATTAAATCCTAGCTTGCTTGGGAACTGTCCTCAGCTCTGAGCCCAGAGATGTTTTTTCCATTTAAATAGACAAGAGAGATTTTTAAAAGGTGGCAGGGAGGGTGGGGAGACGAATAGCATGTTGAAAAGAGATGTGAGGGGCACCTGGGTGGCTCAGTTGTTAAGCGTCTGCCTTCGGCTCAGGTCATGATCCCAGGGTCCTGGGATCGAGCCCCGCATCGGGCTCCTTGCTCGGCGGGAAGCCTGCTTCTCCCTCTCCCACTCCCTCTGCTTGTGTTCCCTGTCTTGCTGTGTTTCTCTCTGTCAAATACATAAAATCTTAAAAAAAAATAAATAAATAAAAGAAAAGAGATGTGAGAGATACTGTCACACCAAACTGTAACTCTCGATGCTGTCAGAAGGACGGAAATGATTAAGAGCCAATGATTTTCTCACCAAATGGTTCAGACTTCATTCTCCACCCAGTTGGGGAACCCTGTGATTTACCCAACAGAGAGCTATTGAGTTGCCCGCTATGTGCTCTTGGGCCTCGCTGTTGGGGATGATGGGAGGCATTGGGAGTTGGGAATATATAAGGGCATATATGTACGGTTCCTGCCCTCCTGGAGAGAATATTCCCTTGGAGGAGACAAACAACTAAAAGGAGAAGAAGGTAATTTCAAATCGGGTTGAGTACTACCTAAAAAAACCCCGACAGAGCCAATGAGGGGTTACAATAGTGAGTCTGAGAGGCCAGGGACGTGCAAGGGTGGACTTCACAGCCTGGAGCCAAGATCAGATGGCAGTTTGGTCTTGGGGTGAGCGAGACCAGAGTTTCCAGTAGGAAACTCATGTGCAGGATCAGACCCTCAGGGGGTGGGCAAGCGGTTAGCAGCTGTAACTCGATATCCCAAGGCATGATCTGAAGGACACTAGAGAGACCTGCTCTTTGCCCCTGATTCAATCGGAAAGCAAAGCAGATGTTGTCTTAATAGTTTTCCAGTCCGATGGCCAAGAGAAAACAAAGTATGTCATACATGTGGTTGTATTTAAAGGCAAGATTACAACACATGTCCAACAAACGTTGGTTGTTGGTGGAGCAAGAGATTCTGTTCGTAATCGCAGCTGAATTAATCTAATTAGCTGCAAATGAAGACGGTTTTCAAGTTCAGCCAAAAGGGTCACAAGTACACGATATTTACAATGTTTTCCCCTCTTCTCTCTTTGTAGGGCCCCAACCTGCCATCCTGCTTTCAATCGCTGAAGTCCCAAGGACACGAGGGTTTCTATTTGCTCTTTGGCTTGATCACTGCAGAAGGCAAAGGGTCAATGCCCTGAAGAAGTTGGATCGTTTAAAATATAAATCAGGACGACTGCTTTTGATTGCAATTGATCAATATCCAGTCCCCAAAATGGAGATTGTGCAATCTACCAGCAGACTCGGTACACCCATCGAGGGTGACTGGCTCCATACCACGCCCCCACAGCCTTGCTGGAGCCCCTGGGCTCTCATCCTACCAGCCAGGACCTCTGTGTTTCCTTTAGAAGGTTCTGGAGAGGAGTGGAAGGAGTGGAAGCCCAGGCTCAACTCTGGTCTCCTGAGTGCTGGCAATTCATAGGGCCGTCAGGGGTGGGAGGTGGCCTGGATGAAAGGCTGACTTTAGCTCTGCTGTGGAGGCCTCTTGGATCATCTTTGTCGGGAGGCTGGATATGCTGGGGGAGGGTAATGGATTAAACTCATTCCACTTGAAAGCGTTCACTTAGATAGAAGGAAAAACACAGCTGATGACACCATTAGGGTTACAAACCACAGACGGTTTGCTCCCCCAGCCCATGCACTAGGGCCACGACATGTGAGGCTCCCTGAGGCAGAAGTGTTAGGATATGGGGCTTCTGACTCAGGCGGCCCTGGGTTCAAAATCCAGGTCTATCGTTTACTACGCATCGAAACGTACATAAGCTGTTCGACCTCTCTGAACTTCCGTTTCCTCATCTATGAAAAGGGCAAGATGCTACTTGCCTCTTAGGGTTAGGGATGCATGTGGAAATGTCAAGGTGATGTCATGAACAATGTCAATGGCATGTAATTTACATCTCCTCTGCCTTCAGTAAGAGTCCCTTCTCTCTGCCACTCTGCACTTTCCCCAGATCTGCCCTCTTGCTTCTCTTCTCTGATTTCCTCGTACGACTGCCCCAACTCTAAACAATCTCTATGATGCCATCCAACCCTGGTCTTTCAGATTCTTCCTCAGGTCCGTGGTTCCTTGTTTAAGTGCTGTCCTTTACATCTTCTCAGTTTGCCCTCCCAACAATTCCCCCTTCGCAGATGGAGAAATAGGGTTCTGAGGTTAGCCCATCAAGGTCTATTGGGTAGTGCCAGGACCATCTGCTCTCTCGTTGAGTCCAAGGCATTTCTCTCTACCTATGGAGGAAACAGCTTAATATATCCCTTTCTGCAAAACAATCACAGAATCTATACATCACTGGATGGGCTCATAGGATTGCATTGCTCAACAAATTCATTTTCTCGGCAATGGGAAAACCAGAGAGGGGCACCGATTTGTCCAAAGAATGAGGGGCGGCAGAGCTAGAACTTACACCTAACCTACTAACCTCCAGGCTCAGCTGCCTTTAGCTTATGCCCAGGGCTCGTGGGTCTGGCTCAAACTTCGCAGCCCCTTTCTTCAATTACATCTCCCCTCCCTCCAAGGCTACTAGGGAAGTACTGTGCAACAGACCTTTCTGAAATGTTGATGGAAATGTTTTATAGCTATGATGTCCATCCTGATAAACACTAACTACATGTAGCTGTTGATCCCTAGACATGAATCTACCACAGATCAAGAGCTAAACTTTTCATACTATTTAATTTTAATTAATATACATTTAAATAGCCACATGTGGTAGCTTGTGGCTACCATATTGTACAGGGCAATTCTAGAGACCAGAAAGCATACTGAGTGTATAGACCCAATTGATGCAATTATCATAGACACGGGAGATCCTTGTAATAACATTTGAGTCTAAGCTGCCTGGACCTTGTTAGTGGCTACATTCAATTTCATTTAATGATAGAGCACAACCTATCCCCAAAGATGCCTTTGCTCAATCAATTTCCTCTTTTCCTTGGCAACATCTTACCCATTATTCTAATCTAGGCTAAAATTCACCTTCTTTCAGGAAACCTTCACTGATCTACTTTCCTCCCACCAAGCAGAGTGAAGAGATTCTTCTATGGAACTCCTACTGTCCTATATTTGACCCCAGAAGGATGAGAAGGAAGAGAGTTTTTGTTTTGGTTTGGAAAGTGGGTGAGAGGGGAGAGAGTTTGCCTGGAGGTAGAGAGTTGTGGCAGGGGCATTTGGGGAGTGGTGTGAGAGATATGAGGAGAATGTGACTGAGGGAAATGGGTGATATATGACTTAGACTTCTCTATCTGTCCTACAAAGTCTTCAGTAAAAGCAGATATTATAAACTAGAGTGACACATGGATAAATCTCACAAGGTTGAGAGGGAAAAGCAAATCACATGCTTCACAATAAAAACACCTAACATACCAGGAAGAGAAGGGGATTTTCTCATAGATGAAAGTCATCTATGAAAAATGCAGAGCTAACGTAATGTGAAAGACTGAAGATTGGTCTTCAGTCCCCTTAAGATCAGTAACAAGACAAGGATGCACATTCTTGCCACTTCTATTCAATACTACTGGAGATTTGGGCACCTGGGTGGCTCAGTCGGTTAAGCATCTGCCTTCAGCTCAGGCCATGATCCCAACGTCCTGGGTCGAACCCCGCATCAGGATCCCTGCTCAGCTGGGAGCCTGGTTCTCCCTCTCCCTTTGCTGCTCCGCCCCGCCCCCACTTGTGGTCTCTCCGTCAAATAAATAAGTAACATCTTTATAAAAAATATTACTGGAGATTTTAGCCAGGCAAGACAATAAGGCAAGAAAAAGAAATAAAGGACATCCAGGTTGGAATGGGAGAAATAAAACTATCTTCACTCACTGATAACATAATCTTGTGCATAGAAGATCCTGAAGAGTCCACCGGAAAACATTAGAACTTCTAAATGAGTTCAGAAATGTTGCAGGATACAAGATCAATATACACAAAGTAATTGTATTTCTTCTCTATATTGACAATGAGCAAATCAAGAGTGAAGTTGAGAAAACAACTGCAATACCACAACATCAAAAGGAAGAACTACTAAGGAGTAAATCTAACCAAAGAAAGAGACTTTTGAACTGAAAACTACAAAATACTGTTGCAAAAAATTACAGGAGACCTAGGTACAGAAGACCCCCCATATCCATGTCCATAGATTGCAAGATTTAATATTGTTAAGATAACAAAACTCCTCAAATTGATCTATGGATTCAATAAAATCCATGTCAAATCACCAGAAACCTCATTGCAGAAATTGACAAGCTGATTCTAAAATTCATATGGAAAGTCAAAGAATCTGGAATAGTAAAACTAATCTTGAAAGAAAAAAAAAGAACACGGTTGGAAACTCACTTCCTGATTTCAAAATTTACTACAAAGCTACAGTAATCAGGACAGTGTGGAGCTGGTATAAGAATAGACATCTAGACCAAGAGAATGCAACTGAGAGTCCAGAAATAAACCCTCACATTCATGGTCAATTGATTTTTGACAAGGGAGCCAAGATAATTCAGTTCCACAGGTGGTTGTGGGACACCTGGATAGCCACATGCAAAAGAAAGAAGGTGGACCCTGCACTCACATTACAAACAAAATTAATTCAAAGTGGATCAAAGACTACATTTAAAAGCAATAGCTGTAAAGCTCTTAGAAGAAAACATAGGGGTAAATCTTCATGACCTTGGATTAGGCAATGGAGCCTCCGATAAAGCAACCAATGCACAAGCAACAATATTAATGAAAAATCGATAAATCGGACCTTATCAAGATGAGAGACGTGTGTGCTTCAGAACTATTACAACTCAATTATCAAAAGACAAATAACCAGTGAAAAAAGAGACAAAGGATCTGAAGAGACGTTCCTCCAAAAATTAGACAATGGCCAAGAAACACAGGAAGAGACGTTGACCATCATTAGCTGCTAGGGAAATGAAATCAAAGCCATAATGAGATACCGCTGCATACCCCCAGGATTGATATAACCAAAAAAGAGAATAACAAGTGTTGTGAGGGGTTGGAGGAATAGGAACCCTCATACTGGGCCAGTGGAAATGCTAAGGGCGGGCAGCTGCTTTTGAAAACAGTCGGCATTTTCTCAAAAAGTTTGCATAGACCTACAATGTGACTCAGCCATTCCACTCCTAGGTGGATGCAAGAGAAATAAAAACATGTCCACACAAAAACTTACACATGAATGTGCATAGCATTATGCATAATAGCTAAAAAATGGAAAGCACCCAAAGGGTTAGCAACTGAAATATGAGTAAATAAAATGGGGTGCAGTAGACACCCCTTATCTGTGGGGATACATTCTGAGACCCCCCCCCAGGGGATGCCTGAAACTGTGGATAGTACCAGACCCAATATATACTGTGTTGTTTTCCTATACATACATACTTACGATAAAGTATAAATACTAAATTTGTACATTAGGCACAGTAAGAGATTAACAGTGATAACTGATAACAAAATAGAATAATTATAATGATATACTGTAATAAAAGGTATGTGAATGTGGTCTCTCTCAAAATGTCTTTTTTCATATCTTTTTCTTTGAGCGAGAGAAAGAGAGAGCATACAGACATGAGCTCGGCAGCGGGGGGCAGAGGGAGAGGAGAGAGAGAATCTTAAGCAGGCTCCACACACTGTGGTGCCTAATGTGGGGCTCGGATCCCAGGACTCTTAGATCATGACCTGAGCTGAAATCAAGAGCCAGATGCTTAACTAACTAAGCTACCCAGGTGCCCGGTAGCTCTTTTCAGTTGCAGTATAGTTGACACACAACGTTTTATTAGTTTCAGGCATACGATGTAGTGATTTGACAACTCTGTACTTTATGCTTTGCCCACCACAAGCGTAGTTACCATACAACACTGTTACAGTTTCATCAATCATATTCCTGTGCTGTCTCTTTCATCCCTGTGACTTCTTCATTCCATCCTGTACCTTCCCCCATTTCTCACTGCCCTTCACTCATTTTCTCATCCACCCACTCCCTCCCTTCTGGGAACTACCAGTTTGTTCTATTTGCGTGTGTATGTTTTTGCTTCTTGTTGGCTGGTTTTATTTTGTTTTTTTTGGATTCCACATATAAGTATCTCATGTCTCTGTCCAGCATAATGCCCTCTAGGTCCATCCATGTTGTTCAAATGGCAAGACTTCAGTCTTCATTACAACTGAGTGATATTCTATCGTATATGCGTACCACGTGTTCTTTATCACAAAAGGATGATTGTCCTGGACTCACCCTCCTTCTTGGGATGATGTGAGATGATGAGATGTCTACGTGATGGGACAAAGTGAGGCAAGTGACACCAGTGTGGTGACGTAGCATTAGACTACCAGTGACCTTCTGATGATACTTCAGAAGGAGGATCACCTGCTTCGGGTCTTCCATTGACCAAGTAAGAGGGACTACTGTATATCCATACAATGGAACCTTATTTGTCAATAAGGAAGCAATAATACAAACTAGTGAAGACGAGATGCATAAGCTTTACCTGGTTTCTGATTTCCCCACCTGCTCGTGGCAAGGCTTTCATCCTAGCTCCCCTCCCATTCCCTGGAAGAATCTTGCTGGGAGATCCAGGTCCTGTTGGGTTCTTCACACCTTTGCAAGGACCTTTGCACACTTTGGGCACCTGGGTGGTTCAGTCGGCTAAACGTCCGCCTTTGGCTCAGGTCAAGATCTCAGGGTCCTGGGATTGAGCCCTGTATTGGGCTCCCTGCTCAGTGGGCAGTCTGCATCTCCCTTCTCCCTCTCTCTCAAATAAATAAATAAAATAGAATCTTAAAAAAGAAAGAAAGAAAGAAAGAAAGAAAGAAAGAAAGAAAGAAAGAAAGAAAGAAAGGAAGAAAGAAAGAAAGAAAGAAAAAAGAGAGAGAGAAAGGCCCACACTTTCTGAAATGCTTGGGTGGCTCAGTCTGTTGAGCATTTGACTCTTGATTTCAGCTCAGGTCATGATCTCAAGGTCATGGGATGGAGCCCCGCATCAGGCTCCACACTCATTGGGGAGCCTGCTTGTGTCCTTCTCCCTTCATCCTTCCCCCTACTCTCTCTCTGAAGTGAATAAATAAATCCTTTAAAAAAAAAAAAAGCCCCCGCTTTCTTCCTCTCTTCCTCACTATTTTAAAAAGACCTGTGAAAAGAGCTTCCTTCACGACTCTTGAAACCAAGGAAATGTAAAAATAAGTTATACATTTAATAAGTTAGACTGTCACTCTCCACAGGTCATTTTTGTATTCCCAACTACTATTCCTTAGTTTCCGGAGGCTCGGGCGGCCCTGGGCGCAGAGGGAAGAGACCGAAGGAAGGTGAGGATATCTGTTTGTAATCTTCCCCAGACAGCTCGGTGGGCTCGCTCAGCCCTTCTTGGAGACGGGAAGCTTGGACGCCTTGGCCCAGGGCTCTTGGCAGGTAAAATTCAAGTACGCCCCAGCACTGCCTGCCAATGACAGCCCGGCACCTAGGGGAGAGCCAGGCAGACAGATGGGATCTGGGCCTGTGCTGGTAGCTTGCCCAGGGTGGGTGGGAATTCTGGCTTCACGTAGGAGCTGCTGGGGCATCGCTCCTGTGGAGGAAATTCCAGTCACTGAACAGAACCTGGGAAGGGCACTCTCGGAGCGTTGGGCTGGAAGCTTCTGCCCCCAAATGCCAGTTCCCCACACAGAGCTCTGGCAGTTGGCTATCTCTTCACCCTCTCTGGGACTTGGCTGGTTTGTCTTGGGGGCGGTTGCTGCAATCAGGCTTCCACACATCCCAAGTCTGTGGCTGATGGAAAGGAAGCAGGGAGACAGGACCCTGGGGTGCCCCGTGGGCTGTGCCCTGGCCAGCATGGAGAGCCCGGGGACAGCACCCCCAAACGGTCCAAGTAGGTCAGAGCATAGCCTCTACTCCACATCCAACCGACCTGCAGTTACCCTACTGTGAGTCCCTGGGGTCACGACCCCAGCCTGGAAAGTGATGCATCATTTCAGCTTCTCCCATCGTCCCTTGCGATCATTTGTGGCCACATCTGTCCAGTGACTGACCCTTAGTAACCTGTGGTTTTCGTGGCCCAGGGTGAGAGAGGATGGAACGGGACCGTTGGCTTTGGGAACCGAGAGAAAAGTGACGGTCGGTTCTCTCCGCTCCCCATCATTTCTCTGGGGTCCAGCTGGCCCGCTCTGCCACCCACTCAAATAAGGGGCCTCCAGAAGTCAGTCCCAGGGCTGCCATCAAGCCCTGAAGCTTCTCTGAAGGGCCTTGGGGAGTCACAGCTTGTGGCCCACAGCCACTGCCCTCCTCCTGTTCCGCCTGTTGCCAAAGCTATTCATTGCAAACTCTAACAGGACCGCGTCATAGGCCTGTTCGGAAAACCCTACCTGGCTGGAGGCCAGCCAGGGACGCCCAAGGACTGGAGGCCCACGGATGGACCTTTGCTTGGCCTGCACTGAGTTTTTTAAACATTTCGAAGTTTTGCACGAGAGCGGCCTTTGCCAACTTCTCTGGGTGTTGGAGATGGAAGTACCAGACCCAGCGTGTTGGTCTGGGTTCTCCATGGAAACAGAACCAGTAGAATAAATGCCAGATAGATAGATAGATAGATAGATAGTAATTATAAGGAACTGGCTCATGTGATTACAGAGGTTGAGAAGGTCAAGATCTCCGGCGGGCAACTTGGAGAATCAGGAGCGCCCATACTGTAGGTTCGAGTCTGAGACCCAGGGCAGAATGATGTCCCAGCTCCAAGACCATCAGGCAGACAGAAAGCATCCTTTCTTACTCAGCCTTTTGTTCTATTGGGGCCTTCGACGGGTTGGGTGAGGCCCACCTACCCCGGAGAGGGGATCTGCTTTACTCAGTCTACCCTTCTGCACATTCACCTCCTCCACGAACACCCTCAGAGACTCCCCAGGTACAATATTTAACCAAGTGACCCGAGCAGCCCGTGGCCCAGGCTGATCCGTAAGACGAGCCATGACGTTCTGTGCTTGTTTTGCTGAAGCCCACAGCTTAGTGAGATATTCAGAGAAAATTATTCCAAAACAAAGTGGTTAAGTGCTGGAGGAATTCTCACCTAGACTTCAAGCTGTGCCTCGAATAGTACCTCCTACAAATCTTCTCTGATCTCCCCCACACAATCAATGGCTTTCTCTTGGGAGCCCCCAGAGCGTACACTCTTGGGAAAGATTCTCTCTTCTTTTCACCATGAAATGTTCTAAGTCTACAAAAACGTACAGAGATAATGTAGCCAAGTCCCAAATCCCCGCACCCCTCCTTAAAAGATAAAGCATCGCTGATACAGCACAGCCGGGGGGGCCAATTGTCTGGTCTGATTCAGCACGGAAATTTCTGCAGCCTGGGATGCCTCGGTGCACAGGAGATCAGGATGCTCCGTCCCACTAGCGCTGGCCTTCCCCGCCTCCTACCCCTGAGTACATCTCTTCCTTGAGATCATCACCCCCACTCCCCATCAAAGGAAATGACCGATTGATTAAAATTGGGGCTTACCATTTACGTGTCTCTCTTTATACTTTGAATCCATCCCTAAATGACATCGGAGCGCTGTTTTGTGCACACAGGTGCACAGGCACACGCACACATGCGTGTACGCACCCCAGATTGGGTCCAGGACGTTGGATGGTCTTTCTGCCAGGGGGTCGGCCCTATGAGCCTGGTGGCAGGGGCCAAGGCTTCCTGCATGTTTGAAGGCAAAAGCTAGAAGAGCAATCAGTTGTCTGAAAGCCAGATGGGGGAGATGTGGGGGGTGGGGAGCAGGGGACTAGCAGGGGGGGGAGCCTGAGGAGGAAGCAGAGAGCTCCCAGGAGAGGCAGTTAGGAGAGCATCAGAGGGGGGGACCCCGGGCTGGAGAAGGTCTCCAGGAGAAGAGAACATACAAGGCACATCTGGTGAGGTGGCTGCAAATTCCCTGTTTCTCGCTGCACACTCTGGAAAATGCACAGCCCTCACTAACGTCGGGGGCACAGGGATGCGTCCAAGGGCGAGGGGAAGAGGTGCCTCGGCCCCCAGGTTCCTAGCGCTTCCCATAATGCTCCAGCGGCTTGTGCCTGCGCCCCACTAGCTCCCCGGGGCCTCCTGGCTCATGGTAAGTGCTCAGTGTTATTTGTGGAGGGAGGAAAGGAGGGAGGGGGGAAAGGAGGGAGGAAAGGAGGAAGGAAAGAGGGAAGGAGGCAAAGAAGAAAGGCAGGAAGGGGGGGATGGAGGGAGGGAAGGCAGGCCTCAGTTCTGCGGGGGGACCCGCAGAGGCTCCCGAGGGTCTCTCCCGCCAGGACCGAAGGGCCTCATCTGCAGAGCGGGATGGAAGCTGCTGTGTGGCAGGAGCTGGACTTGCGCTCAGGGACCCGGGCGTGGGCGGGAGGGGGCGGAGGGTGGAGAGAGGCAGACAGGGAGCAGAGGGAAGTGGAGGGGCAGAGGCGTGCTGCTTAGCAACCACAGGAGAAGATTTAGGGAAGTGACAGGACTATTTCTCCCGGTGCCTCAAAGGGAGGATTTTTTTTTTCCCCTCAAGAACTGCCTGCCGCCTACACGGGCTCAGAAGGCTGGCTAGGACTGGGGGGCTCCCCAGAAGTCAGGGTCACTGCTGAGGAAGGCAGGCCACGCCCCCCCTTTGATTCTCAAGGACTCCAAGGGGTCCTTTCTCCCAGGCAAGACGTGGGGACACAACCCCACCCTCCTCTCAGGAAGGTGTTGGGGCTGCTCCCTTCCTCTTCTGTCCCCTACGACCCTGATGGCAGCCCCAGTCCTGCTCATCCCTCCCCACTGAGGATTCTCAGTTGCTTTTCTTTCTTAATTTGATTTTCTCTGGCTCGGAATCGAGATCAAAAGAAGAAATTCTTTCCAGCCTTTTAGGAATAATTCCCAGAATCTCCCACTGGAAATGCATACATAATTACCATAATTATTATTTTTTTTTAAATCTTTCGGGTGCTCTTCTCCATTTCTTTTCCATCTCCGCAGCAGGCTTTGGGGGGGCGAGGGGAGAGGTTCTAGAGTATCTTTGCGGTTGCAGGTTTAACTGTAGCCACCATGTTCGCGCAGGCAAAGCGTGGGACCCACACCCCTGCCTGGCAGCCCATGACAGAATTCTAGGTGGTCCAGGCAGGAAACGCAAATAGGACTTCGCTAGGGTTCAACACCATGGAATCACCTGGTGGGAAGTTATTCCCTTTCTAATTTGTTTTAATTGTCTTCATTTCAGCAAGTGTCAAGTCGGTGCTAGGTACGTCTTTAATACTCCCCGATGCTTGCTAACTTTCCTTTTAGGAGTGGCAAGGCCCAGCAACCCTCAGCCTTATGGCACGCAAGAGCGACTAGCTGCAATTTTATACTAGCGCTGTTTTGCACTGTGATTAGTTCTCCGTGTGCCATGAGGCTGGGGAGAGTGCTTTGCATTTGTATTTATGGCTGATCCTTTTCAGGGGAAAGACAAATGACTAGGAACTAATAATCGAAGCGGAACAGGGATACACTCCCTAATGCTGAACGCTTTTGGAAAGGTCCCTAGTTTGTCAGCCCCCCCAACCCCCAATCCAGGATGTCAGCTTTCCCCCTGGCAGGCTGCGGGTCAAGTGCAGGGAAGGATCCCGCTCAAGGTCAGCTGGTTGAGTTGGTTGTCGGTTGGCACCAAGGAGCCTCGGATGGGAATTTTCAATATATTTTTTTTTTGGAAGCTACTCAGCCTGGCTTTGCACCCGCTCATAGCCTATTCTGTTCCCTGGGATTTCAGAAGCCACCTCGTCAAGGTCTACTTTGGGACACAGGGTCAGAGAGCGTGGGTGGCTGCCCAAGACACCTACTCTTTCGGCTGCCATACCTGCTTTCCCTTCGGACCACCACCAGTCCGTCCTCTCGGATGCGGGATCTGAATGGGGCAGACCTACCCATGGCTTTAAGGCTGGCATACCGTCCGAGCCCGACTTCCCCTGGGCATCCCATTCCTCTGGACACCAGGATGGATGGGTTCAGGGAAGAGCAGAGAGATGCTGGGAATACCAGGCACTGGCTCTTTCCCACTGGCCTTGATCCTGAGCCGAAGAGACTTGGGAGCTCCTATAGCCCTTGCTGCCACCACGAGGAAGGAGGCAACCACGAGGGAAGAGGCTGAGAAATGGAGAGAGGGAAACCCGATCCTGATGGTATCTTTCCATCCCTGGATCCAGCTGTGCCTGAAGCTAGCTTCTACCCTTGGCCGCCTTTTAGAGTCTCCACGGAGCCAACAAACTCCCCTTTCATGTAATCCAGTTAGGATCAGTTCTTTGGTGACTTGCAGCCACTGATAAAACAGCTCCGTGGAAATCCCTGGCCTTGGAGACAGAAAGCACGCGAAGGGTAGGGTGTCTTCTGTGTGCAGAGGCGAGTGGCATTTTGTCACCGTACACAAACCCTGGCACAGGGAAAGCTATCAGAGCTCCCAATTCCAGATGACCAGGTGGTAGGCACAGGCTGGTTTAAGCCTTGTGACAGTCCTACATGACCGCCTGCCTTTGTCACCATTTTATAGACAAGAAGACTGAGGCCCAGGGGGTCTCGGTGAACCTTTGCGGCAGAATCAAGTCCCGTCCCTCAGTACCATGTTGTCTCAGCCCTTGTTTGCTCTGCAGCAAACAAGGAGATTGCCCAGGGATACCTACAAAGCTCTGGGCACAGGTGGTTGGGAAGGGACCAACGGGTGAGGCTCTTGGGTGACACGGAGTGACATTTACCGAGCTGGCAGTGTGAATGCCCCCATCCACCCCTAACCCCGCCAGTCATGGGGTGCCCAGCCTACAAAGGCTGCACACTGGCCTGCAGAAAGGCCATCGAACTCTCTTTGCTCGCGGGCAAACACAGAAGGGCAGAGAAGGCCCTGAGTATAGATCAGAGCTCGTACGTTCTCATCGGCCCTGCAGCTCTGCACCAATCAATCATGTCACTTTCTGAGCCCTGCTCTTTCTGCATCTGGAAAACGGAGACCCCAGCTCCTTGGCCCCAGCACCCGTAGCGTCAGATGAGAACAAAGATGCAAAAGGTTATTTGCACAGTTGGGAGCAGGGCTGCGGGATGGAGGGAATCCCTTCCTTTCCAGAGGTGGACGCGCAGGCCTTGGACGGGTGTGAACCAGCACTTCCTCCTCCCCACCCAGGCGGCGCAGAGACAGGCCCCGTGTGACCTGAGAGGAACCATTCTGTCCCCAAAGCGAGGAGAGATAAGAACTGGGAAGGAGAGAAGTGAGCTCGGCTGCAGGCGCTTGGGGGTTTATTTTTACCCTGTTATCTCTATCCTGAAATGTCAAGCGTGGAGCTGCCTCTCTCTCCCCAGCCCCCCAGCCTCCCCAGCCATTCAGCGTGGCAACGCAGCCTGGAAACAGGCCCCATTCTCCTTCTCTAGTTCCTCTGCCTTTCCAAGAGAGTCACAGCGCTATGGAGACGGGAGGCATGGAAACCCTGAAATAGACAAGTGGGAGGTGAGACCTTTTATTTGGGTTCTGGAACACGCTCACTTCCTTCTAGAGGCCCCGGGGTGCAGAGGAGGACCTTGGCACTGCTGGGTACCTATTCTAAGGTTTGCATCGAATTGGTTCTTGATGTTGTAAGACTCAGAAATCCCTTCTTAGAGGGGGTTACGTAATGAAGAATGTCTAATTGGCTGAGGCCACTAAAAGGCTTAGCCAAAGGTCAGGCTTCAGGTCAAGTTTGATCAAGCAGTTTGGTGTTGTCTCAAAGATTCAGTTCTCTCCATCCCTCAGCTCCATCTTCTGTGGTGTTGGCTTCATCCTTGGGCACCCTGCTGTGCCCCAGGCACTAACAATCTTTAGCAGTTCCAGAATCTTCCCCAATGGCCACAAATGGCTACAGCAGTGGATCTAGACCTCACCTCCTCATACTGGTAGCTTCCAAGGAAGAAAGAGGAAAATGCTTCTGGCCAGAAGTTACCAAGAAATGTCTTCTTGTATTTCATGGGCTTTGACTGGGTTATATGGCCATCCCTGAGCCAATCACTTTGGTATAGGGGCAGGAAGGTGAAAAAAAAAAAAAAAAACCATCAAAACCCACATTGGTTAAGATTAAGCAAACCAGATTTCTAAGAATAGGGAAGCAATGGTTTCTTGAAGATTCTGAGCACTGTACCCAAAAGGTACTGGGAATGGATGCTGAGCAGCAGTCAGGAGACTGTTTTGGGCTTTATTCACTTTGCTTGATCCTTCCCTACCTGGGAAAGCCCCCGAGGTTAGACGTGACCGTTTTATCCAGAAACAGTTTCTTTTCTGTCTGTCTGTAGGTTAACCTGGGGTTCTGAGTTCAAAGAGTCCTGGGTCTCTTAGTCCCAAAGTGTCACCACGGCCACAGAGTCCCTCCCAGGTAGATAGGTAGGCACAGGCTGAAGTGGCATTGTTTACCTGCCAAAGGCTCCCTCTGCCTTCAAAACAAAATTTATGCACTATGCCCTGGATTCCGTATCGCTCACCCCCAACCACACGCTTAGCCATACCCGCTTCTGGTCATGGCTTCGACAAGCCAATCACCTTTGTGCTACACAGTCTTTCCCCTGGATCTTTGTCTAGGATCTTGAATTCCTTTAAATCTTTTCACCGTTGGCTTTATCTCATCATTCAGGACCCTGCTTCAATGTCATGACTTTTTGGAAGCCTTCTCTGACCGGCTCACCGTGTAAAACCATCCACGATCACCCTGTTTCTTGATGGTTTGAGTACCTCTCTTCCTTTCGCTAGACTGTGAGCTCCACGGAGCCAGGATCATGCTTGTCCCATTGATGTGCAGACTTCGCAATTCCTGGTTATCTGACTAGCATAGCGTAGGCACCGGATAAAAATTGGTTGGGTCAGTGAAGGAGAATTCTTTTCTGAATAGCCTTGCAAACTTCTACAGAGCAAGGTAACTTCTTCTACTTGTCCCGGCTTTAGTGGGGTGCCTGCTAAAACACTGGGCATGAAAGAGACACAACGTGATAAATGGTATATATATATATATATATATATATATATTTTTTTTTTTTTTCAAATGAAGAAATGAGCTCTCGGCTGAAGAGATTTGCTCCAAGTTGAACGCAAGTTAGTACACAAAGAGACCTGGGAAGCCAATACTTCTTTGGGGAACTGGCTTCCCTGAGCCGATGCATGTGAATGTTTGAGGGTGTGAGGCTCTTAGTGAGGCACATGGGGCCATCTGTCCACCCGGGGTCTCTGACTCAGGTGGCAAGACCACCATTCATGAGTATAAGCACGAAAACGACATGGGATGATACTATTTACTCCCTTCCCCAATGAAGCAGAGAGAGAAGAATGTCCCATAAGAAGACTATTTCACCTCATTCATGGCCGCCCCATAAGTCAACGTCAGAAGCTTAGTATGCTGATGACTCAGAAGAACCACCATGCTCTTGGGGGACACAAACTCTCCTCAGGGCCACCGAGACCTACCGGTCTGTGACAGTCCTCAGGACAGTCAGGTAAGTGCAGAGGGCTCAGAGCAGCTAATGGAAAGTCAAAAGCACGCCTACAAGTAGACCTCAGTTGTCTCTGTACTCAGCAGATGGCACGTCATCCAGAGGAACTCAAATATTCCATCGTTGCTGATTCTCTATCCACCCAACCAGATCTGTCCCTCTCTTGGGCTCTCACGTGACACACTGAACTTCGCTCTACAGGACTCCCCAACGTTTGTAATACTATCTATTTTTAGGTGATTACTTGAGTAACGTCCATCTTCCCCACTGGACTCCAAACTTCGCAAAGGTAGGGATGATTTCATTAGCCTACTACCGTATCCAGGGGTCTATGTCACCAACCGCGTGCCTCACTTGTAGAGTGAGCCTTGGAAATATTTTGTGAATGGAAGATGGGTCGGTGAATGGAGCGCAGGGTCTGCTGGGAAAGCACATCTGGGCCAGCCTGACTTGGCTGGAGGACAGCAACGAGCCTGGATTTTTCAAAGGAAATTAGACCTTGTCACTGTATGACCACCTTGCCCTCTCCATCAAGGCGTCTCCTGTGCCTAGAACACTGTGTGTCACCGAGTAGAGAGTCAGCAGATGTCGGGAGAACAAAGAAACGACCGGATACCGTTTTTCCCCTTAGCAAAGAAGATGGTTACCTTCTCAAGGAGAAATTCCTAGGAAGGGAGAATGGGTGTGGGGAGCTACAAAATGCAAACATACGGAACCGAACCCCAAGGTTTCCTTTAGGTCATTCTCTCCAAACTCAGTGAGTTTGCTTCTAGGGGTCCCTATACCAGAAGGTCAGCGTGGGAGAAGCTTGGAGTGCAAATTAACCGAGTTTGCTCCTTTGGACTCACAGGCACCATATTCCAGGGTGAGATACTTAGAGTTTAAGTGAGCTATGGCTCCTGGTCCTTATCACACATTCCGGAAAAACAAAAACAAAACAAAAACACCAGGAAGGGTACTGTCCCTCGAGAGGCTAGTCCCAGTCTCTGGTACCGGGTCAGGAGGGTGCTGGAAGGAAAGGGATTTTTCTTCTCCATTGCCACATCCTCCTTTCTGAGGGATAGCTGTGTCCTAACGGGTCGTTTTGCATCTGACGTTTAACCAATCAAGGGCTCAAGATACTCGGTCTTTGTCCCTCCTTTGGAGGTAACAGAGACATCCAAGATCTCGTTCTTCAAGACCACCCCAAAATCAAACACCAAAAAAAAAAAAAAAAACAAAAAAACAAAACCTCCCCCAAAACCCTCAGGGAAAGAAAACCTCCGTAAAACCCAATCTCCAAACCTGCCCGGCAAACAAAAGTGGCTCACCTTTGAACTACAGAATCCCTTCTAGAACCAGAAGGAAAGGAAAAGGGATTTATGGGTCGCCTCAGAGTTGTAGGCTCTGGCTCGTCCCCAGGATGAGTTCATTATTTATTCTTAGAGACCGGACTCAGATTAAACAAACAGTGCCTATAAATAGAGCGGGATACACTCAGCTCAGTGTCACTGAAAGGTCCTTTTCACAGGGACAGATGCGCTACACGGAGGTTTCTCGGGTTACCCTACTGGTACTACGTGAAGAAGGGTTGTCCCTTTTCTTTTTAAGTGTGGTCCAGAGGCGGCAGGGGGCGGGGCTCAGGGAAACAGGTGAACTGGACATTGGGATTTGGCCCCGTTCTGTCTCTCCCCCCCCCTTTTTTTTTTAACTGAATTCTCATTCACATTATAACTGAGAGGCAGCCGTTGAGGACGGACTTCACTCTGCAAACACCCTTGTTTGGGCCGTTTGGCAGTTCCCTCCGGGAATGAGTTCTGGTTCGGGCTGTATTTGATGGAGGGTTCTGGTCTTTTCGATTAGATTGCAAACTCCCTAAGGGAAGGGACCAAATGTCAGAATTGCCTCTTGGTTGCTCCCACGGGGATGGCTGGGGTTTCCGCGCGGCAGACACGGAGCCTCGAATTAAAAGGACGCTCCTGGGGGCGTGGGGACCCTTCCCGTGGGGAGCAAGGTGGCCCGTGTTCCGGGCCCGCCGTGACTTTGCTCCGACTCGCGTTTTGGAAAGCGCCGCGATTACATCACCTCAGTAGACACGTTGGGGTGGAAAGACCTGTAAGAAGTAGGAACAAATATCAAGGGCTGCAGCAACACAGTCCCGTCACTGGGGTGGCAAGACCCGGCACCAAATCAGCCCTTGGCAGCCTCATTCCAGGCACCGGTCGAAGCAGTGGGTAAAAGCTTCCCCTTTCTAAGAACCCTACGAGGTAAGGACCGTGACGCTCTCTGTTTTACAGACGAAGAAACAGAGGGACCAAGAGACTATGACCTCGCTCGGGGTCACAGAGCTGGCGGTTGAACTCAAGAGCAGCCTCCTGGATCAGGCGGAGTCCCCATCTGTTGGGTATTAGGGGCTGAGGCCACCCCGGCCGGGAACGTCCCATCAGCACGGGATCCAGGGCAGGCCGGTGACTGTGACTCTCAGGACTCCCTCTGGCAATGCTGGGATGAAGACACACGGAATTTCCCTGTGGAGTGGCACTGGAGGGGGGCAACTGGGGTATCCCGACACCCCGGGAAGTGTCACACTCCAGGAACAGGGGAAGAGCCTGGCTGGGAGTGAAATCAGCCCAGAGAAAGACCAGTTCCTTAGTCCAGCGGCACCTGTCGCTGTTACCACCCCTTGACTCAGGAACCAGGATGTCCCCTCTTAGTTTAAGCCGCTTGAGGTTGATTTCCTATCGCGAGCAGCCGACAGATCCCCAGCTGAGCCCGACGGGCCCAGAGTAAAGCAGATTTGGCCACACTGACAGCCCAGCCCCACCTATGAGCAAGAGCTCATCCTGCACTCCCTTCTCTCGCCCTGCTGGAATCTTCCAGAAACACGTACCAGCCTGCCCCTAAGCACTCGCACAATGGCTCCATTCTCTGTTTACTGAAATCCCAAGCACTTGCTGAAGCTTCCTCCATTGTATACCCAGCAGAACTACCTACTGCTTCACCCGGTGGGCACCGTATGGAACGTTCGCCGGTTTAGTGCTTACCTTATTCTGCCTTCAAATAGTCATTTACAAGGTGTTCATTCACATTCGCGGCACGCACAGCCTCGGGTGCGGGGGTTCAAAGCCAAGACTACCACATCAGTGTGTATCTGAGCTCTTTCTAAGTGAGAGGTATGCTGCCTAGTGCCGGCAATTAAGTCGTAGCATTCTCCTAAAAAACCCCGCAGGGCAAGTACGAGTAAGATCCCCCACGTTACACGTTACAGGGTGCTAAATTGGGAGGTTCTGGCAAGACGCTGAGTTTTGAACAGAAATTGCAAAGCAAAGTGACCCGATGAAGATGTAGATTTTCCTAGCAAAGACTTTACCCCTAGTTTGAAATTCTAATCCCTCATTCACAAATCCCTAAGCCACAAAGAGGATGTAAAAGACTCAATAGGTACTAAGAGAGGATTTTACCAAATTTTTTTTTTTTTAAATGCCATGCTGTCATCTCCCAGCCCAACACACACACACACACACACACACACACGAGGAGAGGTGTTTAATCTATGCCTACATCTCAAGTCTGGTGAGAGCAGCTTCTTGGAGATACCCTGGTGAGTCTGATGAGTCCTCCTCGGAGCTGGAGATGGAGACCCAGGAAACTGTGCCTGACTCACTTCCGGGAAGTCCAGAGGGTGGGGGGCGTGGCCAGGAAGTTTGCAAATCCAATGCTCATTCTGGGGCATGAGGGGTCTGGGGACCCTCCATTACCCGCCCATGACCCCATGTGGGACGTGAGCAAAGGGAGAGGAGGCAACACCATCTTTTCATTCTAATTATTTCCAACCCCTCCCGTATGCATCTTGCGGGGAGATCGTGTCTATTTCCTTCTTCCCAAAGGCAAGCAGGCCGTGATGGTGGGCCCCAGATGGAGGAAGAGAGGCTTATCTTTAAAGTTTGAAGTATTGATTAATAGATTGGATAGGACGTTCTGATTTTGGAAATGGGATTCATCCGTGACTTAGAAATCATCTGAGTTTTTTATAAAAATAAGGCGTGAAAAGGAAGGTCATGGCGCTTGCCTGAAGTTTCCATCTTGTGCCAGGACAAGGACATACCTCCCTGAAATTTGAAGGAGATACGAGGGGACAAGAGTAAAGCTGTCTTGATGACCTTGCTCTGTGAGTCGTCCTGGCCAGACGTGACCTGCACGGAGTCACAGAGCTCATAAAAAGGCAGAGCTGTGTTTTTAACCACAGTGCTCTGCTGTTCCTACCCTCCAGGAAATTACTGTCTCTCCTGCTCCTAACCGGTCTGTTCTTATCTTTTTCTTCTCGAATTCCCTTCCTCTGCCTCAATGTATCATACATGGCCCTGGGCCAGTGTTGACAGAAGCAGGGCATGATCAGAGGTGGATGAGGTTATCCAAGGATGACTTCAGTCAAGAAATGGATCAAGGGCCAGCAAAGCTCTGAGCACCAAATCGCGAGGATTTCCTGTCTCCATCTACCTCAACGCTTTGATGATGACTGTGACGCTATTGGTCTTATTAACAGGACTGCTGAACCTCAGTGAGTTCCAGGCACCATGCTTAGCGCTTTTCACATGTTTTCTGATTAAATCCTAGCAACCCCGTGGAAAAGACCCTCCTATATATGATTTCTATTTTCACAGGAGGAAACTGAGGCTGGGAACATGTCATACAAAGTTTCATGGGCAGCAAATAGAGCCAGGTTTCCAAACCAGGGCTGAGCCCAGAGCCTGCACCCCTCACCATATCACAGGGCTCTTAGCACATGGTATTTAGAAACCCACAGCCCCCCTCCCCGCGGGGCACCACGCCTGCCCGGAGTTACCTGCCACTATGCCCTACTCACTACAGTGGATCGTCTATCGGTATTTTTGTTGGTTTCCAAGAAGTTTATGTGATTGGATCCAATCATACACGACTCTCAGGTCTTGAGATTTTTGAGAACAAAACATAGTTTTTTCTTTGGGGGCTGGACAGAAGGATATGATTTGTGGTTATGAAGGTAATGACAGGATATGGGTCTTCTCTACCTATCACATGGACCCGTCGAAGGCAGTAACCGATATCCAGTAGAGGCTGGTGACCATGATATGCATCGCTCTAGACCTGTGACCTAACCTACCACGAGATCAAGCAAAGTTGGTGCCAAAGTTTGTCACCCACTCTCCCAATGGGAATGCCTCCAAAAAATCTATCCATAATTAACAGTATCTCAATGGAATCTACAGCAGTAGCTGTGGATGGAGAGCTGGGAGCCGGATTGCTTTGTTTCCATTTATTAGCTATGTGTCCTCCACCAAGGCCCTTATGCTCGGAGCTTTTAGTTTGATAAAATGCTGATGGTAATATCTTCCTCTTAGTATTTGTGAAAAGTCATTAGTCTGTTCACAAATACCCCAATTCCCCTTCCTCTCTAGGTACGTGATAAAACGTGCACCCGAATGTTTATAGCAGCAATGTCCACAGTAGCCAAACTAGGGAAAGACCCTAGATGCCCATCAACAGATGAATGGATAAAGAAGATGTGGTATATATATACAATGGAATACTATGCAGCTATCAAGAGAAACGAAATCTGGCCATTTGCGATGATGTGGATGGAACTGGAGGGTATTATGCTAAGCGAAATAAGTCAGTCAGAGAAAGACAATTATCATATGAGCTCTCTGATATGAAGAATTTGAGAGGCAAGGTGGGGGTCATGGGGGGGTGGGGGAGAGAAATGAAACGAGATGGTATCGGGAAGGAGACAAACCATAAGAGACTCCTAAACTCACGAAACAAACTGAGGGTGGCTGGGAGGTGGGGGGGTAGGGATGGGGTGGCTGGGTTGTGGACATTGGGGAGGGTGTGTGCTACGGTAAGTGCTGTGAAATGTGTAAGCCTGATGATTCACAGACATGTACCTTGGGGCAAATAATACATTATATGTTAATTAAAAAAAAAAAACCCGACTATGAGACTTCCCATCCACTTTGTCGTTAACCACGCCCATGGGACTTGCCTGCCTGCAAAGGAAGAGTGAGAGCGAATCCCTACCACCGGGGGAAAGCTTTACGTGTTGGTGTGCAGTTCGCCTTTTTAACGTCAGGAGCTCCTAGTAGCCTGGGTCCCTGAGTGTCTTTGATGAGCATCACCCTTCCTATTCATCACTGGATGTAGCATGAGTGAGAAATAAACCTTTGTTGTTCGAAGCCAATGAGGTTTGGGGGTTGTTTCTTACCGCAGCTTCTCCTACCGTAACCTAACTCGGTGTTTGTGGGAGGGAGGATTAGATCTAAAAAAAAAAAACCCAAAAAACAATGCACAACTACTGCTCTATACCCGCGGGAATGTCTGTGATCAAGAAGACAGACAATGGCAAGTGTTTGCAGAGACGCGGAGAAACCGGGTCCCTTCTAGATTGTTGGCAGGAACGGAAAATGGTGCAGCTACTTCGGAAAACGGTTTGACAGCTTCCTAAGAAGTTAAACCTAAGCTCCCTTTATTTTTTTTTTTAAGACTTTATTTATTTATTTGACAGAAAGAGAGAGACCACAAGCAGGCAGAGAGGCAGGCAGAGAGAGAAGGAGAAGCAGGCTCCCCACTGAGCAGAGAGCCTGATGCGGGGCTCGATCCCAGGACCCTGAGATCATGACCTGAAGAGGCTTTAACCCACTGAGCCGCCCAGGTGCCCCCTAAGCTCCCTTTAGATCCCAGCAGTTCACCAAAGTATCTGCCCAAAAGAAATGGAAAGAGAGGTCCACCCCCCACGGCAGCGGTATTCATGACAGCTACAAAGCTGGAGTGTCCCCTGGGTGCCAGGGTCCTCTGGCACAGAGACCCACAAGGTGCTGTCCATCCAGACAACCACACACTACTCAGCAATCGACTGAGGACAAAATGCTGATACAGGCTACCATGTAGATAAACCTCACAAACATACCGAGTGAAATAAAAGCCAGATGCAAGACCATAGATTACATGAATCGGATCGGTTTTTCTCAAACGTGCAGAAAAGACAATTTTGTAGAGACAGAAACTGATCAGCGGTTGCCTGGGGCTGAGAGGGAGAGGGGGGCCAACTGCAAACAGGTTTGAGGTAATACTGGGAAGTGAGGGAATGTTCCAGAACCGGATTCTGATAATGCCCGCACAACTTTATAAATTTTTTGAAAATCATTGAATCGTACACTCACAATGGGTCCATCTTATGGTATATAAGTTCTATCCCAATAAAGCAGTTAAAAAAAAAAAAAAAACTAAGCCATGTTAACTGGCACATAGGGAGAGGTCAGTAGACGTTTCTTATTATTCACCATTTTAGGAATGAAATTCTAGGACGGAGACTTTGCAATGAACTGAGGAGTGAAGATCTAGATCCAGTGAAGAAGGGAGGTTTGGGGGACACCGGAGTGGCTCAGCCAGTTGAATGTGTGCCTTCAGCTCAGGTCATGATCTCAGGAGTCCTGCATTGGGCTCCCTGATCAGTGGGGAGCCTGCTTCTCCCTCTGCCTGCTGCTCCCCCTGCTTGTGCGTGCTCTCTCTCTCTTTCTTTCAAAAATAAATAAAATCTTTAAAAAAAAAAAGAAAAGAAAGGAGGTTTGGGAGTTGGGGCTTGGCAGGGACCCCCATTCTCCAATCCCAGACGTTGTATTTCCTCTATGTTGACCACCCCCTGCAAAAGCCCAGAGGATATTTACAAGGTCCCGCACCCAATTCCACTTAGGGACAAGGTATCAGGGTCAGGTGTCCCAGCCCCAGACCACTGCTGTCCTCTGCTGAGGTTCCAGGGTGCCTGGCCACGGCACCTTACAAGCAGGTATAACCTGGTCTGGCTGTAAAGTGTGTTTCACTCCCTGCCGCGTCCCATCCCCAAACCTATGCCCACAATGACAATTCATATTTTCAATCAACCCTCATCTCAGGCTCCCTTACGTCTTGATCTTACTGCTCCTTCATGAGCCAGGAGAGGAGAGAGTATTAGGGAAGTTAGGGTTGGGGCCGGAGGCTCTTATCCTAGGGTCTAAGAAACACACCCAGCACATGGAGCCGTCTGTCACAGATGGCCATAGCATTTTCCGGCTGGTTGGTGCAACTCCAAACAATTATCACGAAGGCCCCAGGATTCCCCAGATAAGACAAAACTGATTCAGAGAGGCCTTGAACCCTGTGGGATAAAGTTTGAAGGGTCACATTACAGTATCAACTGCTGGCAAGATAAAGCCCAGCTTCTGGGGTTCATTTTTTTTTTTTGGATAAGAATATTTATTTGTTATTATTGAAAAATACACAAAGGCAAAAGGTTGCTTAGCTGCTGATTTTCCAGAATACACAGGGTATTGTAAGAAAGGGGGAAATATCTGTAATATATGGTGGTTTACATTTCTAAGGCATTTAGGCTTATGAGTAGGAGGCGTACCTAGGTCCACTTATTTGAGTTTAAACATACTGAGGCACGCCAGGCAGGCAAAGGATTTGAAACTATACAGTAAACTCTTCCGTGCATTTTTGTCTAGGATTCTAGATCCATCCCCCATCCCCCATCATTCATTCTTTTTTCCCCACATGAGTTTTGGAGTTGTTCATAGAGTGACTAGAGTTCATAGAGTGACTAGAGTCTTAGTCTGCTCAAACTGTTGGAACAGAATATTGAAGACCAGTGGTTTATAAACAATGGGAATTTATTGCTTGTAGTTCTGGAGGCTAGAAGTCCAAGGTCAGGGTGCTGGCAGATTTGGTGTCAGGGGAAGGACTCCTTCTTGGTTTATACATGCTCATCTTCTCTGGGTCCTCCCACTGCGGAAGGGGTGAGGGAACTCTCCGGGGTCCCTTTACAAAGGGCACTAATCCCATTCATGAGGGTTCTGCCTTCATGATCCAAACTCCTCCCAAAGATTCCCATCTCCCAACACCATCACATTGGGGATTAGGTTTCAAACTGTGAGTTTTAAGGGGATCTGAACATTCGGTCTATAGCAAGTAGAGACCACCTTGGCCTTGTAGGCGGCGTTCGGTGGGAAGCACGGGTAGATAAGCAATGATGCCTACAGTACATCATCTGCCCAGCTGGCTTTTTGGATGCATAGCCAAGTCCCCAGGAGAGAAGTGCTGGGGGGAGTGGGGGGATAGAAAAGCGCTTTTCTATCCCAGACCCCGTCTCCTACCTACAACATGCTCACACTGCCTCCATCTCTCTGGCTACTCCTTGGAGAAAAGAGAAAGCTTGGATGTTTTTATGATTCATTAAAAACAATTTTAAGAAACGATCAATTAACTCAACCACTGAGATAAAGACTAGTAAATCTACGGAGGGCAGAAAAAAGAATGAAATATACAACGGCAGGTGTAAGCAAATGGGAACACAGAAAAATGATGAGTTCATAAAATATTTCATTCACACGTGGAATTTAAGAGACAAAACAGATGAGAAAAAGACAGGAGGAGAAGAAAAGAGAGGGAAGCAAACCATAAGAGACTACTAACTATAGACAACAAACTGAGGGGAGGGGGGAAGGGGATGCGGGATGAGCTAAATGGGGATGAGGATTAAAGAGGGCACTTGTTGTGATGAGCCCTGGGGGTTCTATGTAAGTGATGAAATACTTGAATGAATCCTACTCCTGAAACAAACAAACAAATAAACCAAAGAGCAGGCAGAAAAAAAACCCAACTAGATAGAAAGTCATGGATGAGACCGAAAAAGCCACTGTGATGAAACGTTTGGGCTTTGATGATTTGGGGGGGGTGGGGGTCAAGTTCCCTCAGCCCTTAAGGTAAGAGATAACTTCTAACTAATTCAGTGGTTCCTAGGGTCTATGGAGTTTTTATAAGTATCCTGATCAATTCTAGAAATGTAACCCAATCCTGAGAAGCAAATACTGAGAAGAGAGACAGAAACGTGCAGGGAGAGAACAATGCTTTATAGACCAAACTTATTTAGGGATAGCGTACTGGGCTGGATGGTGTACCCCTCAATCCACATCCACCTGGAGCTTGAGAATGTGACCTTACTTGGAAATAGGGCCTTTGCTGATGTCATTATTTAGAAGAGATCATACTGGATCAGGGTGGCCCCAAACCCAGGGACTGGTGTCCTTCCAAGAAGGGGAGAAGGGCATATGGAGACAGAAGGAAGAGGCCAGTGAACACGAAGGCAGAGATCAGAGCAACGCAGCTGCGTATCAGGAATGCCGAACATTTCTGGGAGCCACCAGAAGCTGAAAGAAGCAAAGAAGATTCTCCCCGAGAGCTTCTGGAGACCAATATAGACAGGGATGCAAGTATTTTTCTATTTCTTTGGTGACGTCAATTTGTAGGGGAAGGGACTACATTGGAATTTGCCGTGGGGGGAGTTAAGGAATGCAAAAGTCCCAGCATAGATTCCTACGGCGGGTCCCCGCCTCCCCCAAGTGGCCTTGAAGGGTGAACTCAGCAACGGGTTTTCCCCAAGCAATTGTGGGGAGCAACAGTAGAAAAGGATGCCCACGTGCCATATGGCTCAGATACTTAACGCTCTAAGTCAAGCTGACCAACTGTGTTTAAAAATTGTTCTCCTTCTCTGTTGACGAATATACTTTTGTCACTACTTCAGAAGGCAAGCTTGGATTTATAACTCTCCCAGGCTCCTTGGTGGTCTGAGATATTATTGTGGGATATCAAGACAGCTGAATGCCCTCATGGCTCCCAGCTCCTTCCTACATCATAATGGGCCATAATGTGGGAATACAGTGAACACTTGGGCCCGCACGTCCAAGCTTTGTCTGTATTCCACACGATCTGTTGTTCTTGGTTACCTGTCAGGCCCAGGAGGGCAAACATCCGCAGTGTGGTTCTCCCTTGGGAGGATGAACCTACGAGAGAGGCCTGCACCAATCCTGGGTACAGGCTAGCGTCATTTACATGGAAAATTCTGGGGGCCCTGGGTATTCAGAACACGGTCTAGAAGGCAGTGAGCCCAGGGCCCCAGAATGCAGGTCCCCAAATTCCCAACCCACGCAGGCCTGCACTGACTTACGGGGCCCGCCTCCTGGGTCCTGTGGTCACTTCACCTGCTGGGGAGGAGTGGGGCCAAAAGAGGGACCGAGCAAAGCCCTAGAAAGCTGCCTTTGCCTGGGTCCAACCAGGTGCTGGTTAGGAGTTCATCACATTGCAGAGAACGATTCCGCTCTATTCCCGCACTGAAGACAGACGGATACTTCCTTGATAGTTTTGTGGGAAATGAACCATGTTACAAACCACACGGTAGACCCCCTTAGACATCTCCATTCTGCTGTTCAAAGTCTTCCTACCTTCCCTTTGAAGAGCCTCTAAAAAACAAGAGTTCTTTATGGAGAACCGTGTAGCTATAATCTTGCCCCACAGGCAAAACAAGAGCCACATTATGATCTCCCAATGAACAAGCATATGTGAGTGGATGTGATGACCCCTTCCTTCCCTCAAAGTGCCGTGTCGTATCCTTTACCAGGGAAAACAAGTAGGGGCTAGTGGTGGCATGGACAGAGGTAAGAGGTGAATTTTTCTGCTAAAAATACCCCAAACTTGGGGTATTGAGTGGCTCAGTTGGTTAAGTGCCCGACTTTCAATTTTGGCTCGGGTCATGGCGTCAGGGTTGTGAGACTGAGCCCCACCTCAGGCTCCATGCTAAGCAGATTCTCTGTCTCCCTCTCCCTTTGCCCCTTTCCACTCGCTCACCAGCTCTCTCCCTGAAAAAACCCCAAAACAACAACAACAACAACAACAGCAAAAACCCAAAAACCCCAAAACTCATTTCCTCCGATGTTGCAATGATTACAGGAAATAGAAAATGGACTACAACTGTATATTTAAAGGAATACATGACTGAGTACAGTTTCATTCCACCAATTACAAATGCAGGGATGGTTGGATGATTGAAAATGGACGGCTTTATCACACAGGGCATGGAAGAAAACCGTACCAGCTAACAGAATTCAAACTTCTCTCTTCCTGCAATGCTTCTGCTAAATGGGAGGGAGGCAGAGGCTAAATATGAAAACTCATAAACCAAGAGATTACGCAACGGCGAGTTGGTCAAATAATTGGGAGCATTTTTTACTCATTTAGTAAAGGATAAGGCAAGAATGCCTAGTTTTCCAATTCAATCCATTCTCTTTTTTAAAAAGATTTTATTTATTTGAGACAGAGAGTAGGGAAGGGGGAGAGAGAGGGAAAGGAACTCAGGCAGATTCCATGCTGAGCCCGACGTGAGGCTTGATCTTATGACCCTGAGATCGTGACCTGAGCTGAAACCAAGAGGTGGACGCTTAACGAACTGAGCCACACAGGCTCCCCTCCAGCTCAATGCGTTCTTAAATTCTAGATGCTCCAGCCCAAATAGGGCACGCTGTGAGCCTGGGCGCAACCCGTCAGTCTATATTTGACTTGCCTGAT
Source organism: Procyon lotor (assembly GCA_028646535.1). Classification (NCBI taxonomy): domain Eukaryota; kingdom Metazoa; phylum Chordata; class Mammalia; order Carnivora; family Procyonidae; genus Procyon; species Procyon lotor. Next base: position 8,941,313 of record CM053621.1, on the reverse strand, counting down.
TTTTAAAAAATTTGAATTCATTTTCAACGTTTGAGATACTTAACTAAGTATCTTATTTAAGAACGATCTTTGGTACACCTTTTTCTTATTTTTGATCTGAACATCTGTCACCACGAGGCCTAGTCCCCAAACAGCAGAAATTGGCTGGAATTAAGAATTGAACTCCCCCCTTCAGTCATAGTCCTGTCTTCTCCTGTTTTGCCAAAGGCCTCATCTGTCCCAATTGATGTTATTTGCCCAGGCCCAGGGGCATCTGAATTCTCTAACCCATGCTGTAAGATATCAAGAAAGACATAGAAATTTTGAAAAGGGGACAAAAATATCACTATTACTATTGAAGGAAGGGATGGCCTCCAAAACAATCACCTGAAAGACCATTAAAATGAATAAGAGTTCTGTGAGGTCATCAGTTATAAAATCCATAAAAACTAATATAGCAGAATAATGAGGGGTTGGGGGAGGAAAGGGAGCATGATCACAATTCGCAACAGCAACAGATAACTTTGAATTAACTCGGCAAGAAACACGCCAAGGATTTATAGGACTCAGACTATAAAATCCTACCAAAGAACCAGGAAAAATGACTTCAACCCAAGTCAAACCTGCCATTTCCCTCATATCGTCAGGGTGTCCGTTATCACCAAGAGAACATAAATATAATGTGATTCCGATAAAAATCAAACCATAATGTCGGTTGGAAACTTGACCAAAAGTTTTAAATGTTCATCTGAAAAAAAAATAAATGTTCATATGAAAGAATAAATGCTTAAGGATAGCCAGCTAGACAATAAAAATTTCAAAGAGCATAGTAACAGGGAGGCATCTGTCCAGAAAATATCAAAATTTATTATTAAGCGATAATTAAACTCATATGATAGGGGAACGAGCTACACGACAGAAACGGATTTGGAAGCCTAGAAACAGATTGAAGTATAAATGCAAATATGGCATAAGACAAAGGTAGTAATTCACATCAGCGAATAAAGAAAATATTCTTCAGCAAATGGTGCTGGGCAACCGGCTAGCAGTTTTGAAACACGTGAACTCCATCGCAAACCGACCTGTGTTTTCAATGGAACAGAGATTTACACATAAAAAAATGGGAAACAAGAATCCCAGAGGAAAATTTAGGTGGATTTTATGCATTCTCAAATGGAAAAGGAGTTTTGAAAACTCCGAAAGCTTCGACAACATACACAATTTTGAAAATCTGAAAGGCAAACACACAGGCAAAGAGACAAAACACAAATTTAGAAGGATATTTGTGAGGCTTGTGGGACTTGCTAAAACCCTCCCCAGATGTAAATTTGCACAAATAAATGAGAGAAAGAACATTTGATGGGTAAAAGGGGAGCTGACACCAATAGGCAATTCAGAGAGAGAGAGAGAGAGAGAGAGAGAGAGAGAGAGAGAACACACACTCAAGTGTCCAGAAAACATATGAAAAACCTGAACCTCACAGTAATTGAAGAAATCCCAGAAACTAGGAAACCTAGCCCTTGAACTTAGCATACTGATGGTAAAAGGGACAGCAACTCTATTCTTAATGAGGATGTGGGAGAAGAGCCTCTCTTATATTCTGCTAGTGTGAATATAAATGGATAAAACCTTTTTTGGAGAGCAATTCAGCTGCATCTATCAAAAAGTGAAAACATCTTCTTACTCTTTGATTAGGAATTTCCACTTACCACAAGTTATCCTGAGAATGTGATCACAGATGTGCACAAAGCTTTAGAGATGCTCATTTCCTCGTTGCTTCTCCTAGGGAGCACTGGGGTACAGTGTCAGGAAAAAAAAAAACAACCAACCTTACAGTATACATAGGTATATGTAGGAAAGAATACAGTACATATAGGAAGTATATATAGGAAGCATATATAGGAAGATTCCATTTTGTTTTTTATTTATTTTTTTAAAAGATTTTATTTATTTATTTGACAGACAGAGAGAGATCACAAGCAGGCAGAGAGGCAGGCAGAGAGAGAGAGGGAAGCAGGCTCCCCACTGAGCAGAGAGCCTGACACGGGGCTCGATCCCGGGACCCTGAGACCATGACCTGAGCTGAAGGCAGAGGCTTTAACCCGCTGAGCCACCCAGGCGCCCCAGGAAGATTCCATTTTAAATGGAATGTAATACACATGTAAGGAAAGAGAGAAAAAAGCCTAGAATACATGTCAAAAGGCTAGAAATCATAACTCTGGCTACTAAAATGAGACATTATTTTGCCTACCCTTACGTGCACAAGATTCTAAGTGTAATTTCTTCCCCTTTCTGTCTTCCCTTCCTCCCGCCCTCCCTCCTTTTCTTCCTTCTTTCTTTATTTCTTGAGAGAGAATGGTGGGAGAGAGAATCTTAAACAGGCTCATGCTCAGCATGGAACTCCACTCGGGGCTCGACCTCACAATCCTGAGATCACAACCTGAGCCAAAATCAAGAATCGGACACCTAACCGACTGAGCCACCCAGGCGCCCCTAAGTATACTTTACTTTCTTTAGCAGAAGTTCATTGCACCTTTTTTTTTTTTTAAGGCAATGGTCGAAACTGGTAGAAGTTACTCCTGGGTCAAGGAAGGTAATGGCTAGAAAGTGTCCATGGCTAAGGTCAAGGTACTGGTGTCAGGATAAAGAGAATGAGAGAGGTGTGTATCAAGAGACTTGCATGTGAAATGGATGGAAAAATCCCCCAGTGATGGGATTGTCTTTTTCTTTCCCATGGTCCAAAGTCGGTGAGACTATGTATGTTTATAACTGGAGGAAAAAATGATACAACTAATAAATACTGTAAGAGCCAATCATGAATATGAATCCCCAGGGTCTGGCCCATCAACCCGATATCTCGTCCATCCGCCTGCCACAGGTCACTGTGCTTGGGGTTCTGTTGCCTCCTAGCTTCCCACCTGTATTTTCAGCTTCTTCTGCCGGGAGAGAGAGCCTTTGCACTTTTAGTATAAAATGCAGATAAATAGCTTTTAGATATTACAGTAGGAGTAGATTTTATTAAACAGTTTCTTTAAAGTTTTCTTAAATAAAAAGTAGTACTTATAAAAGACTGATACATTTCACTCTACTAAGAACTTTTATTTATCCAGAGATACCTTAAGTAAAGTGAAAAGGACAGAGGGTCAGTATGAGAATAGAGTAAGCTTTAGTTAGAAGGGCACAAACAGGGCGCCTTGGGTGGCTCCGTCGTTTAAGCGTCTGCCTTCGGTCAGGTCATGATCCCAGGGTCCTGGGATTGAGTACTACGTCAGGCTCACTGCTTAGCAGGGAGTCTGTTTCTCCCTCTCCCTCTGCCCCTGCTTGTGACCTTTCTCTCTCTCAAGCTCTCTCCCCCTCAAATAAATAAAAAAATCTTAAAAAAAAAAAAAAAAAAAGGAGAGCACAAGTCGTTGTAGAAAAATGAGCAAAAGCCACAGCTATTTCTCAGGAGGTAAGAGACATATTTGGCCAGTCACGTACAAAGAGGTCCTCAGCATGACAGCTGCAAATGCCAATCAGGCCCTTCATGAGGTCCTATGTTATACACAAACCCATCAGTGGACACGAAAAAGGTCTGATCATTCCAAGTGTCAGGAAGGGCTTGGATCTATCCACACACATTGCAGATGCGAGTGTTGATCGTCACGCCTACTTCAGGACACAGTTTGGCATTGCGCCCTAACGTGGGACATACATCCATTATCTGACCCAGCAACGTCACTCCTAAGTGTGTACCCAAGAGAATTGTTTGCACACGTATAAGGCCAGGTACGAGAATATTCGTGAAAGAACCATTTGCGAAATCATGGATCTGTGCACAATCCAAACTCCCAGGAATGAGGATCGGCCGGTCGACTGTGGCATATTTATCGAAATGGAATATTCTAGAGAAGCCGGAACAAAGGAATGACAGCCTACAACAGGGTGGCTACATGACACGAGGATATCTTTCTCATAAAGTTTAGAATGACATATACAGAGACACGCACACTACGCCCTTTTGGGAATACACGTCGTATACATAAGAAGCAACGAGACTAAACAAAGCAAGGGAGTACTGAACACATAAATCAGGACGATGTTCATTTTGGCTTGAGAGGGGCAGGGCAATAGGGTTGGGAGGGCGACCCCCGGGGCTTAGATGTAGGTTATAATCTTAGGGTCAAAGTTCTAGCTTTTTTTCGGAGACTGCTGGCCTCAGCAGTACTTTCTGCATTATTAAAACCAACAAACTAAATCAAAGCAGGTTGTGCGTGGATCAGAGGGGAGTGTGTTTCATGGACCAACTTGGTGATGTCCCCGATTCTGTGTACCAGCAGAACAGTTAAGAAAAAACAAAAACAAAACCTTACGTTAAACAGAATTTAGAAGACAGCAAGAGAAACAAGATGATTAATTAGAGGAATCATGGAGAGCTTAAGTTTGGATGACAGATTGAAGAGGCCGTCGGAAGGGACCCAGGACCAAGGTTTGGAGCACCGACGGAAAGCCAAACCGTACAAAGGTGTCTCCTAAACCACCCTACAGGGCACATTAAACAGACCTACCTGCAGAACGTCTTTCCTTCTATAAAAATTCTCTTCCATTTCAGAGATACCCTGTGGCAACACTCAGAGACCTAGGGACTAGCCCGGAGATCCCAAACACATAGGACGTGGGGTCCGTGGCTTTTTAAGACAACTAAATTCTCTGCTCTGCTCGAAAGCCTGGGCTCACACCCTATCCCATTCCTACAAGGCATTAAATGTGAAATAAGGCCTTGCTTGGCAGTTCGCCACATCGTATATTCTTACCACTTCTGTAACCTGTGCTCGCCGCCCCCAGGACTCCGTAATGCATAGCACAGTGCTTGGAAGCTTCGGTCATTTCCAGGCAATGAGTGTTTTTTTGTTTGTTAATATAAGTAACTCTCGACTGTAAGTTCATTATTTTGCATTCCATTATTACAAATACAAAACCTGGCTCTGCTTCTCGGACCCCTGAAGACTGGAACGAATAGACAGTAACTCCGTCCTGTGGGCCCTGTTCTACTTTTCGGACCCACAGCAGGCACTTCACGAACACGTGCTGGTAAACCGGCCTTGTCTTCCAAATAATAACGGGGAAGAGAAACATGTATCAGAATTTCATCATGTTTCAGAAACCTGAAACATTCTTCCTACAGATCGTATTTAAACAGCAAGGAATGATCTAGAAAGGTATGACTGTATTTCGGGGGGTGTGCGTCGAAAGAAGAGTTGAACTTTGGTTCTGTCTTTGGAGGTTAAGGACATTTAACCGTCGTATGTGAGATCAGCCACTGTGGGCAGAGTTTCCAAGAAGACACGGAATTCAGGGAGTCAGAAAATACCACGCGTATACACGCATACCCACCTGCCACCCACACGCGCCCCTCCCACTCAAATATTGCCTTTCCTACATACTGAGACGCCCGCATGCACACGCACACACTTGGTGACAGTGACTGGCTGAGAGATCGGGAACCGAGACAAAGCCCTCGCACATTAATGACCCTTCTGTTAAGGGTGACAGTCAAATCCCTCCACTCTGACGTGCAACATTGAATTTATTCCCTGAAAGACAGCAGCGGGAACAGATGATACGCGGAAACATGAAAGAGATAGGTAAGCGGTCAGAAGCAGATATTTGCAAGAAGAGTCGCCCTTCCTGCCCCCGAACGTATATTCTCTGAAAGGAGAAAAATGTCAGGTGCGTTTCAGAAGCAGCTCTTTATCAAGTCCAGGAACACACACATGGCTCTATTTTCCTAATTGAGGTCGTCGGCATTTAAACCTGGGCCAGCCCTCCGCTCATCGCTCCTCTTTGCTTCACTCCACCTGCCTGGCTAACTTGGTTCTTGCTCACCATTTAAAGCACACTCGTGTTCACTTCCCCCTAAATTCAGTCGCTCGCTGGCGTCCAAGTGTTAAGTCATTCACGTGCTCGGGACCTGTCGGCACAGCCCATCCCTGCCGAGCTCTTGAGAGCAGTCATGCTGTGGGCCTGACCCGACTTGTATTCCCTGAACTGTGAAGGCACCCCGGGCATAAACAGCCGGCTGCAGTCCCCGTCCTGTGGCTGCCGGGAAGGCGGTGAGGGGCGGGGACCACAAGGGGTGCTGCTTTTTCCTCCGCGAGCCAACATCTAATCTGCACTCCAAATATGTTGCCTGCCTATGCATTACCTGTCCCTACTGCCTTCCTTTGGAAGGCATAAATAACCCGGCTCCCAACACACACTCTGAGAGTTGGGATCAAGGCTCAGCCTACCAGCACAAGATGATATGAGATCCTGCTCCCTTCAGGTGCGTGCCCTTTGCTTGTTTTGGCACCCAAATGCAGAGCAACAGAAGGGGGTGGATGGGGAAGGGAGGGGGGTGTCCAGAGAGCTTGATGAGAAATCACAATAAAAATGGGTTGGCCAGGTTCTCCCCTCACCCCCACTAAATTCCCCCAAGAAATTGTATTTCTTCTTAAAATTCTCTGAGGGGTAATTCACATACAACAAACCGGACAGACTTAAAGTTACACCTTGATGATTATTGGCATATGTGGATGTTGTGAAACGGTCACAGCAAGATTTCCAACACTTCCATCAACTCCAAATGGGTTCGACAGTGGTCCCTGCCGGTTTTAATCTTCAGTTTTGGAACCCTTTCTCGGTTGTGGGGGTGGGGGATTTGACCTCACCTAGAAGCCCAGGGTCCACTGTGTGGGGTCACTGATTGTACTTAAGAAATCAATAGCACTCCCTGCCCACCATGCCCCCCCCTCCACCCCCCATCCACCTCTTCCGCAAGGAACAAAAATCCCTTCGACCAACAAAAGACTTGCGACTTCCAGTCTGACTCACCCTCAGTCCCCGGGCACATACTCGGGCTCTGATAAGACGCAGTCAATCTGTCGTCCGTTTGTTTATAATGAGTCATGCTGGAAACAGGCAGCTACTTTTCTTCCCTCTCCTGTCATGGTTAGGCAAGAATCAGAGGCAGATACACCCCCATTCAAAGCGCAGCCATCCTTAAAGTGTCCCGCGACTCCCGCGGAGCTCCGTTAGGGACCTGTGACTCAATGGGGACCCCTGCTGGTGGAGGCCGGGAGCGCCCCGGCCCGGAGTGGAAGGGGCCTGCCTTCTTTCCCACACTCCAGGGCCATCGAGATCTTAGCAACTTAAGACATTAGCAAGAGGGATGGGAAGAAACAGCCGAGTTTTCTGTGCATCCTGCCCAACATCTCCCCCTACCCCCAATTATTAGTGACAGAGCGGGGCGTGAGTCACAACTTTCAGCCTATGCCCACACTAGAGCACTTAAACACCTAATTGCTTCGGTGCTGAACCTTCTCCCACGGGCTCGGGCTCTCGGCCGGGAGCCATCCGGCCGGCTTCTGCAGGCTGAGCTGCGAAGGCTCCCCGGTTCAAAGGGCCTCCCTTTCGATTCTTTCCGTCAATGCCTCCTTGGCCCTGATTGAAAAATTCCTACACCCAAGTCCTGATGGGAGCCTGGGGAATGTTTCGGCGAGAATTAATGTCACGATCGAGTCAACATAAAGCAGATTTATCTGCTGTTTCAACGTATTGCGGCGAAGTGCTCTGTTTGGAGAAGAAATCCCCATAGCAACTCGGCCGCCCCAGTTACAGCAGGCTCAGTGCGACCAAAATAAGAATCCTTCCCAAGTCTCAGCGTTGGCTGGTGAGGGCTGCCCAGCGCCCACTGTGTTTTCAGACCACATTCGCAGGCGCGTGACTTGGATTTCATAAATCACTGCAAGGGATGCTGTGAAGAATAATACAACCCTACAGCCAGGTCACAGATGGAGGGGTTCTAGACCATTCCCCCTGCCAGCTTTAACACGAGCAGACCTCACTGCCAAACAGCAGCACTGTGTTAAAATAGGATATTTTGGAAAAGGGCTTATTACTGCTGTGGCTTCCCAGTCCTCTCCAGGCGGGGGGTACACAGTGCTCTAAGTGTTAGTTTTTAAGAAGCAAATCAATACAAAATGGTTTTTTTCGTGGGTGTGAGAGGAAGGAAAGCAAAGTCACTCTTGTCTCCTGCCACCTCCGGGACCCCCGACAGTGGGTTTTGGTTCCATTACTGATCTGCCCTTTCTAGCATCTTCTCTCCCTCTGCTCCTTCCTTCTCAGTCACCCACATGCAAGATTGCCTTCAGAGTGCTGCTCGCCTGTTCTTTTTCTCCAGCTCCACTGTGCCCTGGCCTCCTCCGATCCTGTCTGGTGAGTGCCCTCCGGCTCCCTGGAAGGGATCTAGAGATCCCTGTCCCAGTCTGGGGCCACCGGCATGGCCTGTGCTCAGCTCCCAACCCTCTGGCGGGTCACTCCTGTGAAATTCCTGGCCTGGTTTGATTCTGGTAACTGTGAGAGATTCAGGATCTCCTGATCGGGCTCACTTCCTAGATTTGGGCATTTTCTGATGTTTGGTTTCATATTTTTTCTGTGTTAACCATTTATCTGATGTCTTCGGTGCTCACTTTTTTTTTTTTTTTAAAGATATATTTATTTTAGAGAGGGAGAGAATGAGTGGGGGGTGGGAATGGGCAGAGCGAGAGAATCTCAAGCAGAGTCCCACCAAGGGCAGAGCCCGACGTGGGGCTCCCTCTCATGACCTAAGCAGAAATCATGAATTGGACGATGAACCGACTGAACCACCCAGGGACCCCATCGGTTCTCACTTCAGTCCAGGGGTCAGCTACACCTTGAATTGAGACTATCTGCCCCAGTGTTGGTTATTTCGAAATCCACTCGTTCAAAACTGAACTTCACTTTCTTTATAAAATGATCAGGGCCTTTCTGTTCACAGCATCATCATTTTCTGAGCCTCAGCTTAAAGTCTAAATAATAATTTAGGCTCCTCCTTGGCATTGATGTTCTTTGCCATATTCCTCTTCGACGTCTGGCCTTCTTTCCATTTCCAAAGCTCTGATCTTAGTTCTGGCCATTATTCTCTAAGGCTAGGGTTGTTGCCACAGCTTCCAGAATGGTCTTTCCATCACCAGTCCTTCCTTCTAGGTAGCAAGGTGCTGCAGAAAGTCGGCTTTGGAGTTTGAGTCTCATTTCTTCCATTTGCTTCCATTGTGACTTTAATTTTTTAATCTCTCAGTCTTAGCTGCCTCATCAGCAAAGCAGGGAAGATCCCTACTTCAGGGCGTGAGGACATAACGGGGTAAGGTACGTAAAATATCCAGTACTTGTAAGTGCTCAACTAATGTTTCCATTTCAGACTCACTACTGCCAGACCGCAGTTGAAAAGCAGACTTCTTGATCACACCTTTCCCTTATTCATTCATTTTCCTGCTGAAATGAGAACTCCTTAAACCTAGCGTGGAAGAGACCCCTACCATATGGCTCCAGCGGATTGCCCCCAATCTGCTGTTCGCGACGTCTTCTTTAAACACCGCCATTTTTCTCGTTTCTTTGCTAATGCTCTGGATGTGGACTTGTGCACACTGCCCGCGTCTGCCCGATGAAATTGTACCTGTGCTGTAAGACTCACCTTGAGTTCTACTTTCTCTCTGAGGCCACTTTTGGATCCCTACAGCTGGGTATGAGGTGAAATTCCTCTGACCTCTGGAACACTTCTGCCTCTCTTGTGGCATTTTAATTATTTTACCTGCTCGTGCTCTTTGACTTCTTTTCATCATAAGGCTGAATGTCTCTTGATGGCAGGGGCTTTTGAAGCATCAAGCCCAGAGACAGCCCTCTGCCCTCTGCAGTAGATGCCTTATGCTGAAAACAAACCTGCCCAGTCATGCTTCCCTTAGTTTACTAAATTATCTGCTTCCCTAAGCTTCTGCTGGGCGTCTCCCTTCCCTGGAACAAAGCTGCACGGAGAAGCGAATCTCTCAGTGAAAGGCATGTTTGCGCCAACACCAAATTCTGTTGGAAAAGGATCCCCAAATATCATCTTCATTAGACATGGTCTATTTACTATTTTCACGAATCCTGGGAAACTCTCTTGGGTGAAATCACAAGTTGATTTTGTTTACCTGACTCCCAGGCCCTTGGGGAGCAGTCAGTGTGCTTCTGATGTAGAAATATCTTCGTCAGGCAAGTGGATCCTTGGGAATAGCTAAATTCCTCTTCTTTCTCATTCTGTTCATCAGGGGCTACCCAGTATCAACTGGGATCAAATATTCAGTTGCGCTTTTGCAAACAGAGAAACGGGGGGCCACTGAGCCAGCATCTTAAAGTGAGTCTATGGTTCTTAAATATTTGATCAATTGATAGTTTGTAATATTAACATCTTAGTATCAAAGCAGTTTCTAAACATGTATGTATATATATGCTTATGTACGGTATCCATCTTCTAGTTTACGAGGTTTAATTTAAAGTTGAATGAGGCAGGAAATACAGTTTTATCATCATATGGGAGCTCATATTGGCAACACCACCTGCGAAGCATCATTTTTGCACAACGTTAGAAACATGACTCTCATGGAAATGGAGAAAAACAAAAACGAAAATAATAGAAGTCAAAGATTTTATTAGAGTCAAGTAATGAGGAAACCAGTGAGATGTTAGGACTGATTTAAAAGAAGATGAAAGACCCAGATATCTGTAGCTGGTCAAATGGATGCAGAAATAAATTTGCTAATAAATGCAGAAGTGTTTCATGTCCCGCTAGGCAATACTTCGCAAGGCTACTAAACAAGAATCACTTGTATTGCTGTTGCGGTTTCTACATGTTAACCTCTATTCTCATGAAGTTGCAAAATAGTAAGAGGTCAGGAGCCCTGGAAATTAGATGACCCCCGGGTAGCATATGCCTCTAGATGACATCCAGCTCTTTCTTACTTTCCTTTTTTATTTTATAAGTAATCTATGCGCCCCGCATGGGGCTTGAGCTCATGATCCCGAGATCAAGAGTTCCAAGCTCTACTCACTGAGCCAAACAGGCACCCTGACAATATCCAGCTGTATACAGAAAGGGTACTCAGTATTCTCTTTGACCAAGTTCCAGATTTTGCATGCTTGCTTTTGACATTTAAGAAAGGTGTGAAAACAAGCCAATTTGCCTTTTCTGTGTCATATCTGTAATTAGGTATTTGAAAGTAGCCACAAACCCCTCTCCCCCGACCACTGGTCAGCAGTGTTTCATCATGGGCACTGGGGTAAGACTCCTTGGGTTCAAATCATGGTTCCGTCATCTTCTACTGGGTGACCCTGGGCAAATGACTTAATCTGTCACTCAGTTTCACCACAGCAAGGGAAGCCTTTACATAATAGTACCTTTAGATCTTTGACACGAAGATTAAAGGAGACGAGGCACGAGAGCTCAGTAAATGTGAGTCCTATCACTACTACTGAGAAAGGGTTAATTATTCTACCAGAGTCTCTACTCTGACATTAAAACATTTTGAGAGGGGCGCCTGGGTGGCTCAGTCGTTAAGCGTCTGCCTTCAGCCCAGGTCAGATCCCAGCGTCCTGGGATCGAGCCCCGCATCGGGCTCCCTGCTCCGCGGGAAGCCTGCTTCTCCCGCTACCATTCCCTCTGCTTGTGTCCCCTCTCTCGCTGTGTTTCTCGCTGTCAAATAAATAAAATCTTTAAAAAAAAAAAAAA
>CM053621.1:8913690-8929656 GCA_028646535.1 Procyon lotor | reverse complement strand
TTTTGAGAAATAACCTGTCTTACGCCTTGTTAAAAAGGGATTGCTTCTACGTTTCCAAGCAGAAACCAAAATAACTAAATCATCAAAGTGAGCCAATTAGTAAACTAATTAAATAATAATTAAACCTAAGAGATTACAGCAAATTCTAGATGTGTCAAAAGGATAATTTACTTTCAATTTTGACGTGGAAGGAACAACAACAACAACAAAAAACCGGTATGAGTCAGGGGCGGCAGGAAATTAATCTCTGTTGAGTTAAAATGTTCCAAGCATTGTGCTTACCACATATTCATTACAGGTCAACAAATGAGTGTTTTCAGAAGGAGAATGGTCTTTTTTCTCCCTCTCCTTAAGGACACATGTACAAATTAAAAAGCAGCAAGGGAAAAATAACCCAAAGAAAATCATGCTAAGGCCTTAGAAAGTGGGTTTATCACACGTCAAATGTAAAAGCAGGGGGTTGGAAGAGCAGTTCGGCTTTGATCATTTATTCTGCACAACAAAAAACACATTAAATATTCTCTTCATTTTCGATTATATTTACCAACGTGTTGGAAATACGACACACTGGGAATACATGTCCTTTCACTATATATGGTTATTTTTCCTTTGCCCATAAAATGCTGAGGAAAATACTGAATAAATACACATTTTATTAAAAACACACTCACATACAATTCTTGTTACAAATTGATATAAATCAGTTATGTCTCCCTCCCACCCAAATTTGGGCTTACATGCCCTTAAATAAAAAAACAGCAGTAGGGTGGCTTACCAAAAACCTGTGGATAAAGATGGTTCGGTACGGGAGTTCGGAATTGGACAGGAAGTGGCAATAAACCAAAATAGAAAGCAAAATAATGAAGAAAAGTGACAACGCACGTTCAAGTCTGGATGCGTTTTAATATATTCAAGGCTGAGAAAAGAACTTTCCTAAACTGTTGGTTTCTTAAAAGGATATTTCTAGGCTAAACTGAACACAAAAGAGAAGAGAATTTCCCTAAAGAAGTTTTCTGAGCCAAAGGAAAATCGAATTATGCTCGAAGAGCAAAAGCAGAGACTAATGATGTCTGCCGCTCTCCCCCCACCCACTTCTTCAGATTTGCTTCAGTGTAGACTTTCCTGCTGAAGGCCAGTTATTAATCCTAGATTCTGTTATCTCAACACAACCAAACCTAGACTTAACCCTCTGCGTCCCGACGGGTTGATGAATGGGGCAATTATTTCCGGTCCCGTGGAAGCTGGGAAACTGAATTCGGGATGCACTCAAGACATACACAGACATATGGTCTAAGGAGACATATGGTCTCCTGAGCCCCAGACTGAGGAAGGGGCAACCTCTTGCCAAAAGGACATTATTTATGGGACACTGTTACTATATAAAATGATTTCTTGTATAATTTTTAAAAAATACCAAGAGGCACTATGATTTACACAAACAAAGTTGGAAACGACTCCTCTCATTTCACACGCTCTGATTTTTATGCAAAAAACTTGGTAAAACGGAATAATGCTGAGCTCAGGGTTTTTTGTTTTTTTTTTTTTTAAAAGGTTTTTAAGAAAGCTAAGCATGAGTTCATAAGTAAATGGGATATTTACTATCCTGAAAGAAAAAAGGCAAAGGTAACCACATGATGCAAGAAAATAAAGTGATACATTAATTCTGCAAATTCATGCATTAGTTCCTTTGCCAAAGATTTTTAGATTGTAAAAATCTGTAAAAGAATGTGGCAAAAGTCAATACACGATGGTTGTTATTGAAGGCTTTCCACGACTGCAGATGCATTAAAATATATTTATTTGGTCAGAAGGGGAGGTGGAGTGAAAGCCTCGCATCTATGAGCATTTTCGAGTTCACTAGAAACTACCACTCAGAATCCAAATACACACGAGACAGTGTGCGTCTTCAAATGTCCAGTATGCACAACAGTAAATAACAGATTCTGAGAGCCAGAGACACTGGCTCTCTAAATACAACTAAGACTGTTCTCCACGTTGTACTAGATGACAAGGGCTGTTTAAAAGAACAGAGCTTATTTCTGAAAGCTTAAATTGAAGTGAAACCTATATGAAAAGACATGCTGCGTTCCGATCTGCCTTTTCTGTAATGAAAGGACAATATAAGGCAGGTGGAATGCTACAAGAAAAACCAGAAACTCTATACCACCAGCAGAAGCACTAGGTGAGGGTGAAGAAAAATTGTAATAACCATCTCCTTTTGAGGCGCTATGTCAATTTTAATGTACTTTGCACTTGGACTGGACACTTACATACATACATACAGAAGTGAAAATTAATATCTGTACCCAACATCTTGTTTTCTAGTGTCCAGGGTAGCTTTTTAACCCTCGGACAATATTTAGTAGCCCAACCCTTTATTCTACCTTTAACTTTTGTTTCCTGTCCTCTTCTCTGTTCCTCAGATCACTGTACAGAATTCCATAGAACAACATGGTTCCCAGATACCCCTCAATTCATTCGTGTGGTACCTTGTATCGAGTGTGAAATCCACATCAACTTTAGCAGTATTAACGTAGGTTAACATACCGGGAGAGCAAGAAGTCAACATGAGAGGTTCATCTTGGAGAGGTTGGTTGAAAGAACTTCTGTGAAGGTGAAGACCATTTTTGTGTTACGTGGTCCAGTGTCTACTCTGAGCTCAAACACTGTGATGAACAAAAACATGGCCGACACGGAAGAAATGTGTAACTGTGCAGTATGGCTAGTGGGACCGATGTCTCTATCCACATCAGCTCTTGAGGTAGGAAATTTACTACTCATTACTAGATAGGAGAATAAGAGCTAAGTTAATAATGGTGAAATATAAAAGTTTAAAAATGGCACAAAGATGCTATGAATGTCCCCGTATGTACACTTCAGTAAAAAGTTAACCTAACCCAGTCAGAAGGTTTGAGAAAGAGATGGTTTTGTGAGTTTTTAAGTACGTATATATTTCTCCAGAATTCTCAAGATAGTCTATGCATTGATCTTCCATTTACTTTTTAAGTCTTTTATCTCGACTCCAGTAAGGGAAACCAAATCTTAAAGACTTGGTGGGCCACTGAATGTGCTTGTGTGGGAGTCCTCACACAGATGCAGCGTACTGCATCGGTACAGGGGCAGGAGAAGGAGGATCGGAGGGTGAACTTAGGCTGCTTGGGGAGAAGCTCTGGCGCTGGTGGTCTCAGGGTGTGAGAAGAGAGGTTTAGGAATAAGGAAGTCTTAAAACTCCAATTTGCCATTCAGGCTTAGAGATCTCAGAGTTAGGAGGTTAAATATTTGAAAAAGTGAGCATTCCAAAGACTCCTTCCCTTGCACCATCAATTTCTGGAAAGAGGGAATTCATTTCATGTCTAAAAACTACTGGCTTTGCACAATCAAGTCATAGTACATGTCGCATACACTCAGGGGATTAGGGGGATGCACCAACGAGGTTTAGAGGAGGCTATCTTGCACCCACAGTAGGAAGTCCCCAGGAATTTCTCTTAGAGGCAGAAAGCTGGAAGAATATGTTTGAGGACAATATGGGGAGAACTGGGGAGGAGTGGCAGACAGGTTTCCTTCTCTGGGTTCTGGGGTGCCTCTGAAGAGGGGAAGAACATGATTGTGTGTTCTTTTGGTTTGTGTCAGAAACATAAATTGCTGCCTGTTTCAAGAATGGCCTTCTAGAAACACCTGCGAACACCTCCCCTGCTCCAGACCCACCTCAGTGAAGAGCGGAGCACGCGGACCCTGGCCTGGGGTTCCGAGAGGAGTCTTGGCTTCTGGTCTGCAGAGCCAGGTAGCAGAGGGCACAGCCATTAAGTGCCGGAAGACAAGGAAATTCTGAGCTAATAATTAATCAGGGCCTAGGAATGTCAGCAGAGAGCAGCTGGAAAGCACAGTCACGTGACAAGAAAACAGCCATCACCATTCACTTTCTCATTTTTCCCTTGGACACGACCTCTGCGTAAGAGGTGTGAATGAAGTCATAGAGCTGCTTGGCGTTGCCAGCGTTGCCCAGGATGCCTGCCAGCTTGTCCTGCGACAGGCTGGCCAGTTCCGCGATGTTCTTTACGTGCTGCATCAAGGTGCGACAGTTTTTGGCGTTCACCCCTGGCATTTTTAACAAGAAGTCCTGGGGGCCGGGATTATACTTTTCTGACTCGGGGAGCGTCTCCGAATCCGCGGTGACGGCCACAGCGGCGGCCGCGTCGGGCTGCGGCTTGTTCTGCTTCAGCTCCTCGAACAGCTCGGCGGTGGCGTGAGGCGAGGGGCACCAGAGAATCCGGAGTCTGGGGAAGTGGAGCGTGAGGAGGGTGAGTTTGGAGCTGACGTCATTGCTGGAGATCTCCTGATGGAGGGCGCCCCGGGAGGTGAGGGAGAAGGGCTTCCCGGGGTCAAACTCGATGAGCAGCACGGGGCGCTTGTAGTAGCGGGCCATGGAGATGCACTGGCCGTACAGGCGGCCGTTGTTTAACGAGCCAATCAGGTCGCTGATGCTCTTGCGCTCCACGCACATCTCGGGGGTCAGAATGTAGTCTCCCACCTCCAGAGTCACGGGTTCGATGTCGATGCCCCGACGGTGGATCAGGGACGGGAGCTCACTGCGGAACTCCCGCACATCCACGACTATGGTTTGCTGCGTCTTGCTCTGTTCCTGGCCACCTGGGAGCAAAAAGTGTGCATTTTAGGTGATGTCGCTGAGGAAGAACTCTCAAAGATGGACCAGAACAATTAAAGTCTAAAATCTGTGTTGCGGGGGCGCCTGGGTGGCTCAGTCAGTTAAGCGCTGGACTTGATTTGGGCTCAGGTCATGATCTCGGGGTTTGTGAGGTGGAGCCCCAGGTTGGGCTCCACGCTCGGCAGGGGGCCTGCATCTCTCCTTCTCTGTCCCTCTGCCCCTTCCCCTGCTCGTGCTCTCTCTCGAAAATAAATAAATCTTTTTAAAAATGAAAAAAAAAAATCTGTGTTTCTGCTGTCAACCTGTGATGCACGGTAACATAATACCCCATGTTGTTATTCCTCCTTTTTCTGTGTTTTCAGAAAGGTTTGTTTACAGAGTAAGAAAGGCGATTTCTCTTAAGCTAGAGCCGTGACGGAAGTCCTAATGATTCATGAACAGCAGCGTCTGCTGTTGCCTTCCCTCTGCAGCAGCCTTGACCTCTGGTCCCGGATGGTCCCACTGCCCACACTGTACTGAGCACCACAGTCCTAATTCCTAGGACAGAGCTGAGCGCGTACTGGATGCTTAGAAATGTTTGCTGGGTCCATTGCCTTCGAGGCTGCTGTGAAAACCTCAGTGAGTCTCTATGTGGGCAAACGGAAGAAGCCAGTGGACCAGAACTTTCCACATTCAAATGTGCCTGGGAGTGAGTCAGAGGTAGTCCTGTACTCAGTAGGTCTGGGGTGGGGCCCAAGACCCTGCATTTCTAACAACATCCCAGGTAACGCGAAGGCTGCTGGCTTAAGGACGGCACTAACGAGCACCAGGGCTGCCGCTGGCCGAGTAATGGTCCCTTTACGATGCCCGTGGCCTAATCCCCAGAATGTGTAAATGTGTTACTTTCCATGGCAAAAGAGCTACTGCAAATGTGATTAAATTTAGGATCTCCAGATTTGGGGATTGCTCTGGATTCTCCAGGTGGGCCCAAAGGTCCTTATGAGTAAGAGAGGGAAGCAGGAAGGGCAGTCGGAGCCACCAGCTCTGAAGAGGGAGGAGGGGACCAGGAGGGGACCACAGGTGCCCGTGCGACTGGGAAAGGCAGGGAGACGGAGTCGTCCCTAGAGCCTCCAGGGGGAGCACAGCCCCGCTCACGCCTCCGTTTTAGCCCAGTGAAACCCATTTGGACTTGGGGATTTAAATAACTGTAAGGTAAGAAATGTATGTTGTTTCAAGCCGCCGGGGCTGTGGTGAGCGGTTAGAGCAGCTGTGGGACTAAAGGGCCTGGAGGCCTGAACTCGGAAGGACAGACTTCCAGAAGTAGCTTCCTGCGAGGCACCTACATGCTCAGGTCTAGCTTCGTTCACTCGGCCGGACGTTCTATATTCTGCGTGAAATGCCACCAGCCTGTGTGAGTGAGTAAGAACCTTCTTCGAAAAAGATCTCGATGCTCTGAGGCTGTGGTTCCCAGAGGATAGTCCAGGGGCCGCGCCCATCAGAAGACCCCGAGATGCTGACCCCATTTCGGACGCGCTGCATCAGGATTTCCACGTTGTGAGGGCTGTGGATCCATACCTCTGACAGGCCTGAGGTTATTCCCGAACATCCTGGACTTCCAAGGCCCACGGCTCCAACCAGGCCCCCACCAGGGGCTAAGTCAACTCAGTCGCATTGCGTTCCTTAGGCCGCGTGGCTGACAGCAGCTGCTGCCGTGGGGAAATGGGGACTCGGGGAGTGGGGAGGGGGTTATTTCTGGGTCACGCTGCACTTAGAATTCAGCACGTCTTGCTGGCACGCCGAGGTTCAGACACGGCAACGAGGGCGCCCCGCACCTAGGATCTGGAGAAGTGTCGAGAAGCAACACACGGAGGCGAGAAGAGACGTGGGCATGTGCTCCAGGCAGCTCCTGTCTATCTGAGTAAACCGGCTTCTTCGGGTAAAAATAAGAACCTAATTGGCACTTATCAAAGTTTCTCTGCAAAAGTACGTTCTGAGCCTCTGCCAGCCAACCACGTTTACGAGCAATGCGGGAACGTGACTGATGTCGCGGCTGGGGTGCCTACAACACAGCCCTCTTAGTTTACAGCTCTGGGAGGGACACATGGTTAGCGAGAGGCAGCGCTGGCCCTGGGTATGGGAGCAGGTGCCCATTTCTACAAGCCCGTTGAGAAAAAGCACGCCTCTGTGCGGAAGCTCTAGAACCCCACGGCCTCCGTGGCGGGCACTGGAGCCTGTGGCCCAGGGCGGGACTCACCTGCTTTACGGGTGTCGAGGGGAGCGCCTGCAGCCGCCGGGCCTCTTACCAGGTCCAGATTTGCTTCGTCCCTGCCTTCCCTTCCTTCTGGGACCACCATGCTGGCCTTCTCCCTGGGGCGGAAAATAGTTTCAACATTTTGGGAACGAATTTCCAAATTCCAGGTTTTAATCTTTTATAGATTATAACAGAGAAAATGGCCACAAGAGTGTAACGATGAGAAATATGTTAGATAAATAAGTACGATATACACAGATGAGCAACGGGTAAAAGAAAGGGAAAGAATGTCTTGGTTGGGTGCTGCTTCCGATCTTGCGGAGTGAGAGAGCTGCTGTTTATTTTCCATTCTCTATGTCCTTCAAGCACGTCGGGGACATAAAATAAGCAGGCAAAAAATGCCACCAAGAGATTGAGACCTTTTGGAAAAACATGCTAACACGTCATTGAGCATTAAGAATAATTTAAACCATTTATATTCCAATACTCCAGAGGAAATCACAGATAGGGATGCTTAAAAATCAATGACTAAGAAAATCAAAGGACAGGTGCCGGAACTTCAATTTAAGAAAACTCCAGGTGGGAGGCCCCGTTAAACAGTTTTAATTTTAAAGGGAAGATCCACAGTCATATGAATTTCCCTACAGAGATTTAAACAACAACAACAACAACAAAAATAAAAAATCCAGTTAGGCAATAGAGCAGCCTGAATTCCCTCGCTCCTGCATTGGTCGTAAAAACCTTTCTGGAGTGCTCCGACCTGCTGCGTTGGGTGCTCTACGCTACGCATACGCTACGGCTCTACCGCTCTACATACAGTTATGCAGGAATTCCTGCCTTCTGGGTAGCTCGTGGCTCACATCTGGTCGGCCGACGGGACAGTAAAACCGTAACTAAGATTCGCCATCAGGGACTTCAATCACAGTATCTCAGTAACCAAACCAAAATAACCTTGTATTTCTAACCCAGGGAAGCATGTTATCATGAGTCCATGAACCAGCCAGCGGTCTAGGAGGGACAGAAAGGACGTGTGAGGCTGGCCCTCTGCCCCCGCAGGGCAGGAAACTGAGCTGGGGAAGCACGAGCGGGCACGAAACGGTGGTGGGGCTGACCGACGGCCGGATCAGAGCGGTGAGGCAGAAGGGGGTGGGTCCTCAGTACTCACTGATCATTTCAGGAAGGGCTAAAATAGCAAAGATTTTCCAACTAAAGGAAATACAACCAGATGGACCCATTTTCCAACCGCTCTGGGTTAATGATGTTTTAGGACAGGATACCACTCCAAGACACCGCTGAGGAACAGAAACTACAATTTTAACTCCATCCTCTTTGAAACAATATACAAACGCAAAGTTATTATGAGTACGGTGTTGTGTAAACAGTTCACGCAAGGGGGCAGCCATAGTTCCAGGTCCATTTTTCCTCATGATTCAAGCGTCACTTGCTGGAATAGTCTTTGTAATGGCCGTGGCCCCGAAAGCCACTCGTTACTGCTCCGTGACACCTACTAGACTCGAGCTGAGGACAAAGGGCAAATTATTCAGAAAAACTATTGCTCCTCAATTTCTCTTTCTTTGACATTTGGAATTAATATTGGGGATCTTTTTTCTCACTGTTTCCACTTACTTTACTGGCTAAGCTATATACTGGCTAAGCTTTTTTTCCTTTTTTTTTTTGGTACTTAAATTTTTTCCCCCCAAATACTTTTATTTTTTTCAGTGTTACAAGATTAACTGTTCATGCACCACACCCAGTGCTCCAATTTTCTGATTAATTTGTAGTCTGTGAGTGGCTATATAGCCAGGAGGGTTAGAGTATGAATCCCTAGTCCGTGGAGCTGTGTGGCCTTGGACAAGTAGTTTAATGGCTCTGTGCCTCAATTCCATCTGCAAAATGGGCATAATCATAAAACCTACCTCAAAAGAGGCACGTTAGGATTATCCACTGTGGAAGGTACTCAGGACGGTGCCTGGCACGTAAGAGGCGTTATAAAGCATTAGCTGTTATGAAAACTGTACTTTTCTTATAATGTGGGAAACTTTCAGACGACTCCACAATGGTTTCAATTAATATTGTCACATAAAAACAGTTAGTTTACTGTGAACTGTTATAACTTAACTGCAAATTGAATCCGGGAAATAATAAACTCCTGAAATGAAGCCTGGATTGTGAAGAACACAGTAAGTCTCCCTCAAACTCAAATTATTGTAACCGAAACTTACCATCATAATAAATATTCAGTTCTTTGCTTTCAGCATTTAGCCTAATTGCCCAAGTCGCTCCGCGTGACAGATATAAAATCATAATTACAAACGCAGATTCCTATTTCCACTTGAAGTACAGAGGCTTCTTATTTTTGCTTCAACATCTTTAACGATATCCGAGTTGCTCGTGCAACATGATAATATAGGGAGGAGGCGCTGAACTGGAAGGCTTCCTTCAAAGGGAATGTAATCTGGGCCTCATGCTAACTCACTTTGGGATCACCTTTCTCTTTATTCTATTTTTTATTTCTTAAGGAATCTCTACACCCAGCGCAGGGCTCGAACTCTCAACCCCGAGATCAAGAGTCGCGTGCTTCACCGATGCAGCCAGAGAGGCGCCCTGGCGATCTCACGTTTTCTAACTAAAGTTCCAAAGAACCTTACCCCTGCTTGTGAAAAGCAGTGACCTCTCCAAAACTATGTATCCTCAGGATGTTACTGCCAATTTTTCTACGCAGGGAGCATTTTATTATCGATACTTACAAGTGTCATTTTTTCCCCTCTCCTGACCCCTATAACCGACTGATCTGGCCCAGACAAGCCATCATCCCACTGCCAGTCGGCCAGATTCATTCCTTCAGGGTATTTTAAATAGCAGCACTGTTCTTATTCTTACGACATCACCCATGGAGGTCCTGGCAAAAAAAGCACATTGCCTTATTCTCACATTAAATTTCTAAGTACGGGCTCGGTGCACATAATCATTCGGCAGCGCACCTCACATATATTTTCCTTTTCAAAACAAACACTTCTCAAATTCCCCACCTTTCCTGGGAAAGTAAATATCTGAAGATTCTAAATGGTGTGACTATTTGATTGCTGTGTAAGATGGGGAGATCTTACCTTATAATAAGTAGACGGTGACCACTGAGAGCTGGGAAATTAAGCCGGGCCAGAGATTAAATTACATTAAAATCTGATAGGAAATCGTCGGGTAGACTGAAATGTAGGGGACCGTCCATATTCCAGATTCCGCTGGGTGGTTTCCAATATGTGCCAGGCCTGTCCCCACCTTGTCACCGAGCCCTCTGACGTGGAGACTCCGTTGGATACCGCGGGAATGGCAAGGAGCCTGCAGTATCCTGCCACAGTCTACTTGCCACCATCTACTAAAAGTAGTCTTTTCTAGATGAGGTTCCCTAATGCATTAAAGAATAGGCAGCCTGGAGCATGAAAACTCACCTACTCGGGGGCCTTCTCCCCCACGTCCTACCGGGCTCTCTTGGCTACACCCCTGCAGGAAAGGCCCAGTCTCTGCAGGGAGATGAGCTCTGATTGGCAGATTCTCCCTCATGAGAGGGTTTGGTACGTCTGAGGCCTGGGGGCCCGTGGCGCCAGTCTGATCAGATGATTTGTGCGCACAACTTGATTTACGGTGAATACCTGTTTCTGCTCCTGGGGGGCTGGAGTCTGTGCCTACGCGACTGACCCCCAATAAAAACAGAAGCCCAAGGCTCGGGTTAGTCTCCCTGTGGACAACGCTCGGCCTGTGCTGTCACACACTGTAGCTGGGAAGATGAAGCACATCGGTGTGACTCCGTGGGGACAGAACACCTGGGAGCTTCTGCCTGGGTTTTCCTGGACTCGGCCCCATGGCTTCTTACTTCTTAACAGAGTAAGAAGTTCACTGAGTTCACTGATTGTACTCTGTGTCCTTTGGCTGTCATACACCCCAACTGTGGGTATACCAGTTTCTTTGGCTCCCGTGGGCCCTTCTGGTGAATCGCTGAGCCTGCGGGTGTCCTTGGGGCCCCTCAGCGTGAACACCAGTAACCTAATCTGATTGGTCTTAGCTCTGTGTTCTCGTCTGTAACTTGGGGACGGTTACGCCGTGAAGCCTCAGGCAGAGGATGTTTCGCAGAGTGGAGGACTGGTCAGGAGCTTCTGACCCACATCCTCTAGCACCAATTCTTTTAAGATTCTATTTATTTATTTGACCAACAGAGAGAGACAGCACAAGTAGGGGGAGGTGCAGGCAGAGGGAGAGGGAGAAGCAGGCTCCCTGCTGAGCATGGAGTCCGACGCGGGACTTGATCCCAGGACCCCGAGATCATGACCTGAGCCGAAGGCAGACGCTTAACTACTGAGCCCCCGGGCGCCCTGAGCACCAATTCTTTGATTCCATCTCCTGCAACTCTCTTCAATCTGTTCTCCTCTCCCCGTCAACCTAATCTTGGCTACCGCCTTTTCTCCTGACTCGTTTCCCTGCTCCATCCAGCCTTCCCTGGGAGGCCAGCGAGAGCCTCTAAAAATAGACTTCCTACTGAGGACGCCTCAGGGCTGTCTTACCTCCTCGACAGGCACGTTCTGAATCCTTAGCAGGGCGTCTGGAACCCTGGGGCCTCCACACACAGAAGCCCCTTCCCGGCCGGTCAGTGCAGCACCTGACGCACACTGCTCAGGCTTCGCTTACCTGCCACTTCTTCTAGGAAGGCACCCGGAGCCCCGCCCCGGGCCAGGGCGGACCTGTGCCAGTGCACCCCGTTTTCGCCCTTGCAGCCAGGCTCTGCACGTCTAGTTAGTGTAATACGCATCACCACCTGATGTTCGTCTTCTCCACAGAGGATGAGCTCGGGGAGGGGAGGGACCTCCGGCCATCGCGACCACAGCATGTCTTTCCTAGCACCGGGCGTGGTGCCTCACAGATGCCCAGTACCCATCTCTTGACTGTTCTGAGTCTTGGGGGTGTGAGGGTCTAGAGGACACAGAGAAGCACTGAGAAGCTATTGGGTTAAGCGTCTGCTTCTCCCTCTCCCTCTGCCCTTCCCCTCCTGCTCATGCTCTCTTTCTAATAAATAAATAAAATCTAAAACAACAACAACAAACCCATATATACACACACATACCATATATAAAACAGCCCACAGAGCAGGTTACCGGAAAACATTCTCATAGGCTGAAAGGGCTGACTGGAAGCTGGAAGAATCCATGGCCCAGGCATGTGGTACGCACAGAGGACACAGGGCGGGGGGCAAGGGGGCTGCTCATATACTGTGCTGAGCCCTCTGCAGGGACCCGGTGGCCCTGACTCAGGAGGCACCCGGGAATGCATGCGCTGGATGAACCGGGCTTCGGGGAGATTCTAGGTGGATGCTGAGAGCCCACCGTCAGTGTTGGAGGAAGGCTGTGCATTCTGAAATTCTGCGCAGAGCTCTGGCAGGCTAACAGCCACTACAGATGATTTCTGCCCTCTCATCGCCGCTGATGCACTACCAGTGGCTGTGGCTTGGAAGGTTGGTCGGTCCAAGCCACGGTCTCCTCTGGTCTAGTCTGTTCTCTGGCTCAGCTCAAGGACGCCTGCCTGGCCCCGGCCCTGGCTTTTGAGGCCCCTTGGAGACCCTGTGACCCACCTACCCCCACCAAGCTGCCATCTCCTTGCCAACCCCACCTGGTGCAAGGTTCTCAGATTTCTCAAACACCTGCGGTGGGGACAAGGTGGCTGTCAGGTCCATGTCCATGGCACTTAGAACACTCTCCTGATGTTACACTGGAAAGCAGTTTCTATTCGGATTTGGAACATTACCAGACACTCATCCTAGAAACAGTACACGTACGTTCAGATAAACATCACACCTTCCAAAAAATATTTTCCCGGAGTGATTCTATTGCTGGTGATCTGAACGGACTGCGTTGTAAAAGCAACGGCAAGTGGTGAGGCGGCATCCCACCCACAAACAACAGAGATTTTACCAGGAGAAAATAAATCGTAATTCCAAGAGAAAGGAGAAAGCTTGTGTGTGGGGGTGGGGAGGGGGAGATTTAAGAACGTGTTTCTTAGAAAAGCAGTGGCTGAGGTGTATTTCTGGGGGTTTATGTTACATGTCTTCGCAAGCAGAAAAGTGGAGCTCACCACGTTTCCAATATCTTGTTAAATCACTGAAAGGCGACTGAAGAGGGTGGAAAAGAGAGGGAGGAGACAAGAAATGTGCACATACCCCAGGGATGAATCAGACCACGGGTTTATCTGGAGGTGATGTTCCCAACTTCTTCCCCCCTCCATCCTCCCCGAGGGCAATCGCATATGCCCCCACCCAGAGAAGCCTTTAGATCTTGAAGGGCCTCATGCTATTACCTTATGAGTTTCTCAAAAGCTTCTTTTTCTTTCCGCAAAGCAGTGAGATAGCGCTGTTCCTCGGTTGAACCTCCATATATAAGAAAGTAGACCCTGCCAGTTAAAACAGAACTCTTTTAGGCTGAAAAAAAACCCCATAATTTTTAATCCTTGAAAGGAAGAGCATAGCTTTGGAAAACAGCAATCTAAACTGCTCAAATAATCAATATTTGACCAAGACTAAAAGGCTCCATTAATCACGTACCTAAAATTAAGCTGCTTAAACCCCACCTGGTAAAAGTCTCATTACCACATTTTTCCCCCTTCACCAAAAGGAGGAACAGAGTTTAGGTAAACACTGAAATATAACTAGAGGGATAGAATAATTCTTGCCTCATAACTATAAACACATCAGAAAACACAAAATCTCAGTGGCTTCTCTTTTTTCAATTTTTTCTTTACACCTCTGCCAAGCGATCATTTGCAAAGTTGGATAGTGGTTATAAAACGCGGCTTGTGAAAGTTCATGTTAGTGAGAAACAAATGAAATCTATATGACCTTTATCTCCTTCCTCGGCTCTTTTTCATCCATGTCTTCACAGAACCAAGTCATCGCACGTGTTATATAAACACAGACGCAGAAGACACACGGATGATAGCGGGCTCGAGAAAATAATTTGATATATTATTCTCTCTTAGGAAGGACTGCTTTTCTATCTTATTTGTTGCTCAGAGGCTGAATTGAGCACTTCTTCTGTCCCTCTTCCTCACCTTCTATCAGAGGTTTTTCCTTTTTAAGCCTTTGACTTTTCTTCTGGACTTCATGCTCCTAGGTTATATTTCTTTGAAGTGTGGACTGAGAAAAAAAAACAACCATTGGACAATGAGTCCAGAGACCCCGGATCTCCCCGACAAGTGCTACGTGGTCAAGGGCAAGTCATTCATTATTACTGGGCCTCAGTTTCCCACCGATGGAGGGAGCAGTGGAACTCCAAGGTCCCTTCCGACTCTGACATTTTGTTTCCAAATATCACACTATTCCATTCTCAGGCAACAAATAACTTGGGAGCACACGAGCTATCTACAAAGCTGATCAGTAGCAAAGTCTGAAAAATTTACCAGCCTATAATTCTTTGACCAGTTTCATCTAATCTCTTCATCCTGTGTTATTTCTGCCCTACCTGCCCTGTTTGTCTCTGCTCTGGAAAGGCTGCGGTAATTAAGCTGCTAGCAAGGTTTCTTTTGGCTCTGCTTTTGGTTCAGACTGAGTTCAGGATATTAATTTTGCTGTTTATTTCCCTCAGATAATTGGAGACCCAGAACACTATATTCTTTGAGAGGCATCATTTTCTCATCTGATATTTCTGGAGATTTTTTATCTGCTATTTCTTGAAACTCAAGAAAACTTGGTACCATAATTCCCCAAATACTTGCGTTTTTATGTGGATGTTACTTAGAGTCACTTCTTAAAGTTTATGAGGACGACATTTTAGAAGATCAAAGCCATTTAGCTGAGTCATAGTTACTACGATTTTTTTGGTACAAGTGAGGATGTTACACATTTCCTACACTTGGTCAGATACGGCGCCCCATAAGCTACAACCAAGGCAGCAAGGACACAGTATAGAACACGGAGAGTTCCCTAGATACGTTGTTCTACCACAATATCTGACATCCTTCCTGTGCCAACTTCCCAGGTTGACCGGAAAGCAAAAGAGTGATTCATAAACGATTTTGACTTACATCGTACCAGAACGTTAAAGAAATTCCATGTGAAACTCGTAGAGCATCTGTGTTAAAGCCTAAAGAACTGTGAAACCGAAACCTTTCAAAGGAGCAGTTCGATGGAGTATTACTGAGCCATAAAAAAGAATGAAATCTTGCCATTTGCTACAACATGGATAGACCAAGAGGGTAGTGTGCTAAGTGTGATAAGCCAGATGGAGATTAACAAGTAAATACTATACGATTTCACTTATATGTGGTATCTAAAAAAAAAATAAATAAATAAACAAACGACAAGAGAGAAACAAGACTC
Source organism: Procyon lotor (assembly GCA_028646535.1). Taxonomy (NCBI): domain Eukaryota; kingdom Metazoa; phylum Chordata; class Mammalia; order Carnivora; family Procyonidae; genus Procyon; species Procyon lotor. The sequence goes on along the minus strand of CM053621.1, from coordinate 8,914,410 downwards.
AAACAGAAAACACAATGATGGTTGCCAAAGCAGGTGGGGGTGGGGAGAATGGGCAAAATGGGTGAAGGGGACTAAGAGGCACAAACTTCTAAAATAAATACTCCATGGGGATGAGAAGAATAACATAGGGAATATAATAAAAAATATCATAATACACTTATCATGGTAAGCATTCGGTAGCGTAGAGAATGGTTGAATCACGATGTTGTTAAAACGGAAACTAATTTAATATGTGTCAACTGATATATCTATACACGCACACACACACATACACACACACACACACACACACACACACAAAGAGAGAGAAGAAACAGCTCGGATTCTTTACGACTTGCCTCAGAGGCTTCCCGGGCCTGCTCGCCCTGTAAATTTCAAGCTGGCGAACAAACGTCAGCTCCGCATCGTACAGGACCACGTATCTGGGCTCCACTTCATGGAGCACCCTTGTCAGAGCGTAGGGGTCACTACAGCCCAGGAGGGGATGGAGGATGGTGAGTGGGTCTTTCAGGATCCCATACGCGGCATCAGAGGACAAGTCCAAGTCAAATTCCTCGTGCTGAATTTCTTCTACGGAGCTTTCTGGGCTTCCTCCCGTGTCTCTAGAACAGCCCTCCTTGACACCCCCTTCCTCTTCCGGTTCTTCAGACTTTCCTATCATCTGAGTTAGGGTTAACCTTCGCTTTTTCTTTTTGAGAGTCCTTTCTTTGGTGGCAGCCC
>CM053621.1:8893655-8913190 GCA_028646535.1 Procyon lotor | reverse complement strand
GGGCCTGCTCGCCCTGTAAATTTCAAGCTGGCGAACAAACGTCAGCTCCGCATCGTACAAGACCACGTATCTGGGCTCCACTTCATGGAGCACCCTTGTCAGAGCGTAGGGGTCACTACAGCCCAGGAGGGGATGGAGGATGGTGAGTGGGTCTTTCAGGATCCCATATGCGGCATCAGAGGACAAGTCCAAGTCAAATTCCTCGTGCTGAATTTCTTCTACGGAGCTTTCTGGGCTTCCTCCCGTGTCTCTAGAACAGCCCTCCTTGACACCCCCTTCCTCTTCCGGTTCTTCAGACTTTCCTATCATCTGAGTTAGGGTTAACCTTCGCTTTTTCTTTTTGAGAGTCCTTTCTTTGGTGGCAGCCCTTTGTTTGTTTTGGGGGTCTTTAGGCCTTTTGTTAGATTTCGCCATTCTCTTTGGACTTTCCTCACGTCTAAATTTCATCCACACTTCTTCGGCTTGGCTATCCTTCTCGAAGGTTTTCCTGTACAGCCTCAGCAAGAAGGCCTCTGCTCCGATAGTGATGTACTCTCTCAGCTGGGAACATGTTCGGTCGTCGCTTGCACAAATGAGTACTTGACCTAAAATTACGAAACAGCCTTATGTTACTATGACCTCACGTGTCCCCCTGCTCCCTCCCTGCTTGCCGCCTCGGCTCTTGCCGCCTGGGCTCTTCCCCTGCCCCCAAAAAGAAAACACATCTTACCCCTTGCTGGTAGGGATACACAACATTTACAATTTGTTTAAAAAGGGTCTCAGATGCTTATCAATGCTTTCCCTCTGACAGGATTAGTTAAATCTTTTGAGTAAAGTTGAAGCCAGAAACATTTAGTCTTATGAAAGCGTAGCTTGGTATAATGGGAGGCTTTACAGAAGCTCTTTTTAATTAATAATTTTCCAGGGGATTTTATACACCAAAATAAATTCCAAATGGATTATAGGGTCAAATGTTAAATATTAAATCATAATAAAAAGGTGACTATTCTCCATCTCTCTGGATGGAGATGATTTTCTAGGCTTAAAAGCAATGGAAGAAATCTCAGAGAAGCCTGCTATCTATAATCTAAAAAACTGTGCATTAAGAAACCTAAAGACAAAAAACCAACTTTCCAAAAACAACTACCATAAATGATGATATCTTTAGTAGATAAAAAGCCAATACAAACTGTGGACGTAGTCTAAATTGGCAAAGGAAAAAAAAAACTCACAAAAGAGGAAAAACATTTAAGAAAACAGTGAGCTTACCTAGCATCAAATTTCAAATGAGAACATTTTTCTCCGATCAGATTGATAAAACCGTTACACGTATATAGGTATGCATACACACAGATATATATAGAATCTCCAGTTATTGTGGGCTAGGTGAAAAAGAGATGAGTTCTAGGGCGCCCAGGTGGTTCAGTTGGTTGTGACCCACCCTTGATTTTGGCTCAGGTCACGGTCTCAAGGTCGTGGGACTGGACCTTGCGTTGGCCTCCGCACTCAGCATGGAGATTCTCTCTCCCCCTCACCTTGCTCTCTCGCCCTAATAAATAAATTAATCTAAAAAACTAAAGAGATGAGCTTTTACGCTGCTAAAGGAAATGAAAATTCATAAAAATTTTGTACAAGTCAAAGGTGGTAATATGTCACAAGAACGTTATCACTCAACTGGCTAATTATATATCCAGAAATTATATCTGTACCGTGACCTTAACAATGTGAGACAGAAAATACATAAAAGAAACTCTGGAAGCAAAAATGCCGATGTGACTCCTAGACATAATTTTTTTCCCCTTCTCTTTTTTCTTCATAACTTACCAATTTTCCTAAGCGAGCATGCAGGACTTTGGGTCTTTAATCACAGTACTGTAGGTTCTGGGATAACATCACCAGCACATTTACTAAAATAAGAATTATGCACTTGTCTATACTGATTTATAGGAGTACAAGATCTCCACAGATTATTTTTTTAAATCTAGTTTTATTTTATAATGGGTTTTATTTTTTTAAATGTAGTTCAGCTTTGTCCACTGTGCTAACCTACTAGTATACTCATGTTTGAAGACAGCAGCTTTGAAATCTGGAATTTTCTGGTGGCGGGGAGGGGCTAGTCAATGGTGCTCCATAGAACAGTTAAGACTTTTTGGAAAGATGCCTGCTGAGAATAAAGCAAGCCCATTAGCTTTCTCCCTGGGGATTCCAGATTGAAAGCCTGGTGAAAATGTACGCGGAGATTAAGTGGAGATTAAGTGCCTCTTTAAGTAGAAGTCCTGAGAAGGCAACCAGAGAAAAAAACCCTGCTTTCATGAATATATAAGGATTCAACCTGGAGAAAATCACATCCAACAAACAGAAAAGGAGGCCGCCACTAGGATTTCACTGGTCCTTTGGCATTCATTCTTTTACATTTTATAAACAAAATTATAGTAAGTTATTTTTAAAGGGCTGACAAAGAAGACTCATTTGCTCCATGTTGAAAGTGAATGTCGTTATCTCTTTTCTCCTACCTGGACCACCAAGGGCTTCGCTCTCCTTATTTTCTGCCTCAATTTCTTTCAGTACTTCGGTTAACGCTTCCCACTTTGGGTTGCTTTCTAGGACCAGTTCCTTTTTTGTTTCTATATAGAAATAAGAGGATAACATTTATCCATAAAATATTTCATAGCCTTTCAAAACAACACAACACAAGCACCATTCCAAAAGCCCTTCCCTTTGATCCTCTTTCCAGAGGCCAGATAGAATCTTCTTTCTTGAAAAAGATCTATTTATTAAGGTCTAAATGAAACACACTCCAGACCAATGTTGATAGAGGTTTCACAGTGCCCTGAGAGCAAGTTACATGCACGGTCATGAATTAGAGAAGATTCTGGGTTGTTGTCAACAGTGATGCTAGAATATCAACTGCTATTTAAAATGAAAGGATCAGTACAGAGTAATAGTATTTATTATTTCTAAAATCCCCATGACTTTCATGATCCTGAAGATGGGATACAAGTAGATAGCAATCAAATGTTTCCGTAAGTACCCAAACACATCACTAACATAGTTAAGTTCTGAACTAGACCTTTGAATGAGGCAGAATGTCAGCATCAACCCTATCCCATGCCTTAAAAAAACCCATTGATATTTATTATACCTACTAGATAAAGGTTGGAATAAAATCCATACTTGCCACATTCTAGTATATTTATTATTTTTAAAGCTAAAAGCAATGTTAAACATTCTGTTAAGACTTTAAGGTGCCAAAAGCAGTTATTACTCTGAAGTTTAAAAAAAAAAATCAATCTGTAGCTCCTATATAGTGGTGAGAACACTCTTGATTGGTGCTGGGCACTTGTTATTTGGAATCTCCTGACAATGGATTCTAAGACTTGCCATGCTGGATATTTTTAACATACATTACATATAACATATATTTAACATATGAGCACACGTTTTTCACATGGCTGAAGGATTAAGATTAATATACTGACTTGATAAGAATTTCCACACCAGGGGCACCTGAGTGGCTCAGTGGGTTAAAGCCTCTGCCTTCGGCTCAGGTCATGATCTCAGGGTCCTGGGATTGAGCCCCACATCAGGCTCTCTGCTCAGCAGGGAGCCTGCTTCCCCCCTTCCCCGCCCGCCTCTCTGCCTACTTGTGATCTTTATCTGTCAAATAAATAAATAAAATTGTTAAAAAAAAAAAAAAGAATTTCTACACCAAATATTTAAATAAAGGACACAGTTAAAGATCAAGCCTACAAGATACCTTGCTCTTCTTTACACTCTGTTTTTTCAGACATTTTGCCTTTTTTGTTCATTTTGGCATCCGGGAGATGGTAAACCCTTGCTCGAGCATTTACAAACATTGAGGTGCTGGAGTCAAGAAACAGCCAACCTAATATGAAAAATTAAAAAAAAAAAAAAAAGCCTTCAATTTAGGATGAATTTTAAAGTCTCTGATGGTCACGTGTCCTATAAGGACAACTATCCGCCATCTTGTTCTCCTCTGAACCACACCTTCTCCCTTACTGTGGCCTCCAAGACTATTTGGTTAGACCACTGGTTTTCAAAGGGTGGCCTACTGACCTCTGGGGGTCACAGAGATGTTTTCAGTGGGTCTGGACCTCAAAACTATTCTCATAAGAATACTGACTCATTGTTTAATTTCTTTCCCCACTGTGCTGACATTTCCAGTGATGGTACAAAGCATTGCTGGGTAATATTGCTGGTGCCTGAGTATACTCAAGGCAGGGGAACCAAAGTGTACTAGCAGTCAATGTATTCTTCACTGCTATGCATTTGTGGTTTATTACTTAAGAATGTCTCTTATGAAGAGGTTATTATTAATTGTATTAAATCTGGGCCTCAGGGGCCCATGGACTACACTTTGAAATCAATGGTCTAGTCAAACAATGACAGAGGACACAATAACCAGGGCAGATGTGGTTAGTAGCAAAACAAGATGGTGGCCAGTTGTATATGTATGTTTCCCTACAAATCTCTTCAGTCTTCAGCACTCTGGATGATGAAAAGCTAAACTCCCTTGCTATTTCTTTGAAGAAAATTAATTTGAAGTTCTTAACAACTAAACTTCCAGAACACAACCTATTTCTAAGTTGGGGACTGCCTGTAATATACAGAGTCTTTTCTAGAAATAAAATAGCCTGGAATGGATATGAATATTTATTATTATACAGAACAGAAGTTAAGTAGGCGGAAACATTAGCTATCAATAAGACCTACATCCTTGCACCATGAACATAAAATGCAATTTGAAATCTCAGTATACCATGTAGTTGAATATAGCACTCCCTACATCTGATTCCCCAACAAAATTCAACACTTTATTCAAATCAGCTCCCATAATATTAGTATTTTTATTTCCCACCTGAATTCTGACCAAAAGCCTTCTCTGTGGCTCTCAGAGATTCCAGAAGGTTAAGGAATGTGATACAATCATACTGAGAAAGATATTGCAGCAAAGTTCTTAAAATCTTCAAGTCCTGAACCAAGGACTTAGTCTTGGCTCCAAGCTGGTGCCACAAAGGATCCAGATAATGGCGTATTGTCTAAAACAAGAATAAAATGTAGTATGTTCGATATAGCTATTATTAGTACAAATTATACTTTCAATGAATATTGTTAGCTATTATATGTTCGATAATGTTATGTTTGATAACAAATATGCTCGATATAGCTATAATTAGTACAAAAATATGTTTGATATAGCTATTATTAGTACAAATTATACTTTCAATAAACATTATCCCCGAATACCTAAAAATGGTTAGGGTGGTAAATTTTGTATTACGTTTATTTTACTATACACACACAAAAAAACTCCCAACATCATCTCCCAAGAAAGTGGATAGAAAATTTAGTTCATAAGATTCTAATAACAATGTTTAAATTTTCAAATATAAAGCAGAGTGTCTTATCCCTAGAATCTTTGTGATTGAGAGTCAATTCATGTTTATCCATATGTATCTTTTTAGGAGAAAAGCCCTGATAAACACCAATCGTTTGTTTTTATGAAGGGTCAAAGCGTGTAGCTTAGACATATCAATTTCTGCCAAGTTTGGCTGTGACCCTATCCTAGAGAGATAAAAATGTGGGATCCAGCTGGACAGGGAACAGAGGGAATATACCAGGGAAACGACACAGTATCAAATTAAATAAAAACGTACCTTAATTTGGTGGTGTAAAAGATTTACTTAGTTTTTTGTGTGTCTTTCTTTTTTTTTAATGTGATTCATGGATGGGAAAATACTTGTTAAATTAACAATGGACTAATTTTGAATTTTTTTAAGACCCTAAAAAGTAGGGGCGCCTGGGTGGCTCAGCTGGTTAAGCATCTGACTCTTGATTTCGGCTCAGGTCACAATCTCAGGGTCCTGAGACTGAGTCCTGCACTGTGCTCCAGGCTCAGCGTCAAGTGTGCTTGAGATTCTCTCTCTCCCTCCCTCTGTGTCCTTCCCCCTCCGAACCCACGTGGACATGCTCTCTCTCTCTCCATAACTCCCCCAACCCCCCCCCAAATCAGTTAGAATAAAAGTTCCTTGAACTAAAGTCTTAGTCTTACCATTTTCTCAACTCAAAATGTTAATTTTAAGAGAGCAAGGTACACGTTCCTCAGGAATGAAAACTCATCCCAATTATTTTTATTCCAAGCAAAAGATCATAAATCATGAAGATTTTAACGTAAAACTCTTCTACCTGTAGATATTCAAATGCTGTCATTTCAGAACAAAAAAGGTTATTTATCCCTCTCTTAACTATACTTAAAATACGAGATAATCACTGCATCAGTACAAAAATCAGAGTGGTGCTTGCGTGTCGGCCCACGTATTTTACTACAAATTCTTACTTTCTGGAAAACCAAGGAGGCCACCCTTGACTCAGTTCCAAATTAATTCTAAAATAACAGCAAATTCCTACGAAGGACACTGCAAAGACTAAAATAATTTGGATTCTTTAAAACTGCAGCATCACAAATTGTGCTTAAAAGGAAAAGAAACGGAGTACCTTGTCAAAGGGTTTCCCAATAGCATTTTCTAAAGACAAATCTTCCACTTCGAGGGACGGGTTATGGCATTTGAGCTCCTTCAGACACGCATTTAAAATGTCCAGTATGGCGGTCTGGATAGCAAGCATCGCAGGCGTCATCGAAACGTGAATTTCTACGACTTCGGGCTTGTGCTGTTCTAAAAATGAGTTTACTGCTACATGGAACCTACAGAGACAGATGGTTTTCAAAGATGTTCTTGAGTTTCAAGAGCTGTGGGCTTTCTGGTCTCAGTTTAATACTCTCCTAGTTTTTTGTTTGTGTTTTTTGGTAAATGCAATTAAGATACAAACAAAGCAGAAAGCAAAATGACAATGCTTTCAGGAATACTTTTAACCTCAACAAATGGACGTTATTATTCAAATAAGGCAGGGGGCAGCAGGACTACTGTCTGGGCTGAACCCAGTGCCTGGTTTTAGAACGAGTTCTAGTGGTACCAGCCACGCCCACTGTTTATGGACCCCCTACGGCTGCTGCAGTGTTGGCTCATGTGACGGATCACACGGCCCGCAAAGCCCCAAATGATTACCATCTGGCCCTTCACAGAACAAGTACGCAGATCCCTTCAATAAGGTACAATCAAGAAAGGGAAAAAAACCACGGCAATTGCTCTTAAATGCCACATAGGAAAACCAAAATACTTATTAGAATAGGCGTAAGGTGTTGGAAGGCTGCAACCTTAGGGTTTTTCCTAGACTCTGGCACTAGTGCTTCAAAAATCTTTCTGCTTTATTCCCCGAGGGGCAATTTTCGAAGTGAGGTGGGAGTCTTAGCCAATCACTCTACAGTTCAGCTGAAGCTGTTGTATCTGTGAGTCTCTGAATTCCCTCGGGGTCTCAGGGAACAAGATGGAGTACAAATGGCTGATCTTGGACAGATCTGATGGGCTACCAGTAAAATAACTATCAAATCTCTCTCCTCGTAAAGGAACCACGGGCGTGTCGACCATCTGCTTCTCTCTGATGCCCTTGTCCCGAACCTGGCAATCACATATCAGGTCAATGACAGCACCCTTTCCATCGCGTTAAAGCGCACACTTGAGTTATGGCCGATTGTCCACGGCGAGTTGGCGCGCAGTGGTTTACCTTGGCCACAGGTAGAGCTTCCCCACGAAGAGATTCCTCATCACTCTTTCCACATGACAAAAACCAGTATCGAAGGCGACAGCGTTGTCTGTGAAGGCTTTAATAAAGCCACGCTTGTTTTTCTGGCGGAAGAGGCGCAAGATGAAGGCTTCTTGACAAGACTCGATGATCCTGTGAGCTCTGTACACCAAGATGCCTGAGAGGAGATTATAATTTAGAGGGCAGAATAGTCACGGAACCTCAGGCTCATCTTCATTCACTTGTTCACCGAGTGCCTCCTGAGTCTCTGCTTGGGCACGGGCAGGCACTGGTCTCTGTGGGGGACACCTCAGCGAGCACACAGATGTAAATCCCTGTCCTCGTGGTCCTTACGACACATGGTGCCAACACGTGGAGCGCTTAGTAGGTTATACAGTGTTAAGTACCAAGGGGGAAAAGAAATGAATCCGGGGAGGAGGAGAGGGAGTATGTCTGAGGGGTGATGCTTGGCAGCCAAGGCTAGATGGAAATGAGGATATGAGCCTCGTCACCACGTGCACCAAGAGAGTTCCGGGCTAAGGGGACAGTAAGAGCAAAGGCCTTGGGGTGGGGGGTGTTGGGCACGGTGGAAGAATTTCTGAGAGCATAGTTGCTCCCTGACTCTCCTTTTAGGGGTGAACCCGATGTGGCCTACATAAAACAGCAGTAATTCAGAAGTCTGGGCGACATCAGCATCACCTAGTAGAATAATTCCATTTTTGGAATCGGAGTATATTCAACTGAGAGGTAAATGAGTCCATTAAAATAAAAACCTTTGATGAATGTATTTACTATATCTATGTTTTGGGGTGGTGTGATTGACACCTCTGAGATCAAAAAAAACAAGGACAATTACTGCATTTCTTTATTTATATAACAATATATGTAAATATATGCCATCTTGATGTAATGTGATTGGTGATAAATTAGGAACACATACGACATGAGAGTGCACAGAGGTCATTTCTGAATCAAAAACTCAATTATTCTATGATGATTCTCAGTCTCCTAGACCTACAACAAGCCATTACCTTACATATAAATTTGTCATAAATGTGCTTACGTGTTTTTATACGAATTCACGTCACTCCTAGGGTCTGGGAAATGATACTAGTAGTGATTTGTGACCCTTTCTTCTACGAGTTCTGGGATCCCAATTCAGATTCTACCGTTTTGGTGTTTAAATTTTGGATTGAGGTGGATAGAACTACAATTTATTCTAGCTAAGCAAATGGTTTTTCAGATATGGTAGAAATTAATTGTATTATTTAGGAATTTGTAGACAAAGGATTTTCAATAACTGCAATATGCACATGTAATCAACTTACTACTGAGCAAGAATTCTGGGCCTAGTCATTGGGCTTTTCCTAGTACTTTCCTGGGCTACGCTCGCTGGCCTGGATTGAACTATGACATAAGGTTAAAGTAATAAAAGGGGACTTCTAAAGGAAAGATGAACCTCAATTTAAGGCAGTGTAGTGCTCCAAAAGGCTGTCATTCTTTAGAAAACCCAGGAGGAGGAGGATGAAGGGAACTATTCTATCCCAGGTGCAGGGATCAAGTACTTTACTGGATTGTTATTCATTTGATCCTCACGAGACTTCTATGAGGTAGGTATTACTATGAGACCAGGAGAGGGAAACAAGTTGGTCAAAGTCATACTGACAAGCGATAGTAGACTAAAGGTTCCAAACCAGGGGGGTTCTGAGGACAAAGCCTGGTTTTTCTTCTAAGTGACATCACTTGAGGACTCCTCCCCCCCCCCGCCCCCGACTACCATTTTAAAAACCAGCAACATGAAAACATAAGCAGGGGTGCGGGGCTGGCTCCATCAGTTAAGCATCTCCCTTTGGCTTGGGTCATAATCCTGGGGTCCTAGGACTGAGTCCCGCATTGGGCTCCCTGCTCAGCGGGGAGTCTGCGTCTCCCTCTCCCTTTGCCCCTGCTTGTTCTCTCTCTCTAAAATAAAAAAAAAAAAAAAAAAAAGACAAGCAGGCTATATTTCTGGGGGCAACTGTAGTCTCACCAAAGCCTATTCACCTTTCATTTTTACGTTCCCATGACAGTTTGTGTCTCATACTGTACTATCATTACTTTTTTCCAAGGCTAGATGGAAAGCCTTCTAGCTTTCCTAGACAGCTTTGTCTAGCTGTCTCCTCCACTGAACCGCTTGAGGACAAGGACATCACAACAACAAGCAGAAATCAGAGACTGTTTCACCATGTACCGATCACAACATGGAGAATTTTACATACATGATCTCATTTCACCCTCACACTAACCCCGAGAGGAAGGCACTGTTACAGGCTTCCATTTACAGAGGAGTAAACTGAGTCATGCAAATTAAGCAACTTGCCCAAGATCAGAGTTTCGGCGCACAGTGGAGGCGGGCTCAAACCCAGGAGCAGCCTAACTCAGGCGCTCACCACACGGTCTCATTGATCTTTCTACCATCAGCACGTCCCACGTTCCTGCCAAACAAGGAACCCTTAGGAAATTTAATGTTTGGTGAATAACGTAAAACTGAATCCTAGCACTGGGGGTACAAATCTAACATGTAACTTTTGTTTTTAAGTTTGTCATGGAAAATGTGTCCTAAGTTCTATTTGGAGGTGTTAGAGCTGTTTTAGCAATGAAAGCCTCCTGCCCTGTCTTTTGAAAGTACCATCAGGATTCCCGTGTACACACTTCTCTGACTGCTGAGGCATTGTGGTTGGCAGGGACCTTTTCGTGGACATGGTGGTGATTTTCATAGGTAGTGACGGCGGGGTGCAAATTAGGGCAGGGGGCATTCAGAACCTTCTGGAGGGTTACATGCTTCAAGGACTGCTGTTTGGTCTGTGAGAGCCGTGGGGAAAGTGCCATGGGCAGCCTCGTGGGGAGGGTGGGTGGGGGGGACACGATCCCTTCCGGGTGCAAAATCTGAAGGGATTCACTTGGGGCATTCATCTGCATTCCATTCACCCAAGAGGCAGCAGCAGCTCCAGCTTCATTATTGGTTGGGGTCATGATCAGAAATGGATATGGAATTTTGTCCTTTTAATTTGGGGCTGCCTATAAGGTATGATTTGGATGTTTCTTTGGCTCATTATTGTTCTCTGCCTAATTGGGGTGACTGGTTACTAAAAGGCAGAGCAATGCTGACATCTAGTGGTGGTTCCGGTACATTTCCCTCCATTTTTATACCTTAAAAAATAATATAAAACCAGGCTGAGAAGGAAGCAGCAAGCAGTAAAAGGCTTTCTAATCTCTGATAATGAAAAGCCAATACTTTTTGTATTTACTATTCTTTACTGTTAGTATGTCCCAGGCATTATTTATTTTCACTCACTTAATCCTTATGATAACTCTGGGAAGTGCTATTTTCTCAAGTTAAAGAAACGAGAAAAAGAAAAGAAAAGTTGAGGCTTATAAAGTTTAAGTATCTTGCTTGTAAGCTGTGGCATCATCATTCAAAGCCAGGTGAGTCAGACCTCATTGCCTGGGCCCTGGCTGATGGCAATGTTAAATGTTACAAAACTAGGACGCCTGGGTGGCTCAGTCATTAACTGGCTCTGCCTTCGGCTCAGGTCATGATCCCAGGGTCCTGGGATGGAGCCCCACACTGCGCTCCCTGCTTGGCAGGAAGCCTGCTTCTCCCTCCCCCACTCCTGCTGCTAGTGTTTTTGCTGTTGCTGTGTCTCCCTCTGTCAAATAAACAAATAAAATCTTAAAAGTAAATAAAGCAATAAAGCAATAAAAAAATATTACAAAACTATAAGAACACTGTTCTTCAGTTTACCATGAACCACATAAAGCATTCGTTCATATATTTATTCATTAACTATTTTTTTTTTTAAAAGATTTTGTTTATTTATTTGACAGAGAGAGAGAGAGAGAGATCACAAGTAGGCAGAGAGGCAGGCAGAGAGAGAGAGGGAAGCAGAGAGCCCGATGCGGGGCTTGATCTCAGGACCCTGAGACCATGACCTGAGCCAAAGGCAGAGGCTTTAACCCACTGAGCCACCCAGGCGTCCCTCATTAACTATTTCTTGAGAGCCTTCTAGGTTCAGGGCCATAATGGGAAGTATGATTATGAATATCACAGTGTCTCTGCCTTCCAGAAGTTCACTGAAGGTCACAGCATACTCATGCATCCTTTTATCTGACAAATACGCGTACCAGTGCCTTAGCCTGGGATGAACAAGTTGCCCTTTGTACTTGGGAAGCTTGTTATCTCATGAGTGGGACAGACAAATAAACAGGCAAAGATAATGTGGTGTTCTTTACTGCTATGACTGGAGAGAAGCAAAGCATAATCTGAGGGCAGCAAGGTAAGGCCCTCAGGTTAGCTTTGGGGAAAATCGGAAAAGGTTTCCAAAAGGACGAATAATAATGAAAAAGAATTCCTTTTCTATATTAGTTCTAATGAAAACTAAACCACATACTTCTCAAAATAATTAAGCAACTACTTGGTTTAATTTCAAATCATGGGGGAAAAAAGAACTTTTTAAAGGGAAAACCAAATATTTCAGGAAATGTATAAAGAATATTTATAAACATTTTGAGTCTGATTAGGTTTTAAAAGCAAATGCCAGCCAATTACCAAGTATTTACCAGACATGAGCTTAGGAAACAAGAAGAGTCATTCTTACTCTACTTACTAATTCAGTTACTTATTCGGGACACAAATACTTCTTAAGCATCTAAAATGTGTCTGGTATTGTGCTAACACCTGGAAGCACAATGTTGAGCAAAAACATCCAGTGGTGCTCATAAGGAGGTTTTGGTTTAGTTCAGCAGAGGGGACAGACACAGAAACGTGCCAATTTATGTACCCATAACAAGGTTTCAAATGCTTACCGGTAATTAAATCCGAAGGTATTCTGTCAGTCAAGAAGTCCACCACAAGTATTCGACTTGTTGCAAATATGACCCCTCCTTGTGTGTAGACCTCATAGCGACTGTTACTTGTGATTTCATTTGTCACCCGGCGAGGGAGGTGCTCCACTCCTTCAATCTTGAGCTGATGGATGAAGTACTCCTAAAGCAAATCAAATCTGATTAGTAGGCTGTTGAATACAGAGCAGTTTTAATTAGGTTGCAGGCCTTTGAATTTCAAAGGAGACAATACACTTAATACAACGTACAAACTAAGTTGCGACTTTACCTCAATCCACCAATCATCTACATTTAACCAGGCTTTTATTTTTATTTTTGGGTTTGCACGTGAGTCGTTATTAGCACTTTAATAACAACAACAACAAAAAATTAAGGCCTCAGTTAAAAGACTTCTGCTAGATACAAAATACTTTCCATCAAAGCCAAGTTTGCAGGCAAGCGAACTCTGTGAGGACATCGCAAGGAATCCTTTTCCCAGGCGGAATTTCAGACTTGTTAGTTCTGTCTCGATCCACCCCAGAGGGCATTTCATGTCAGTGGCACCTTGGCCCTTTGTATCTTCAGTTGAACCTCTACTTCCTCTACTGGGGACCCTGTGTTGTGCTAGGCTCTATGTGAGGTACTGGGGATACCTAGACAAGCAGACAGGATCTCTGCCCTCAGGGAGTCTGTAGTCATTCTCTGCAGACATCTTCCTCCTGGCCACCTGCTCTAATGAGCAAGGGGCTCATTAGACTTGTCAGACCAGACTGTGCCACCTGTCAATACCAAGCTCCCCCCATCTTAGCACAGGTGTATCCCCCTTCTGTCTTCAGTGTCCTCCATTCCTTAACCACTGGTACTCCTCCCCAATACCCTCAGCTTCCAGCTCCCTTTCCTTCCGACCCAATGCCCTCCCCCTTTTCGGTGAACCCTTCTCAGTCCCGCTGCCCCTTCCCTACAGGGCTCTCCCCAGCCTCAGCATCTCCTTTCACATCCCGCCATGACCCTCTGAGATTCCTCCGACCCCATCACTGATCCCACTCCTACGACCCCAGCAAGCCCCGTGATATGGAGCTTCGGGCCTCCTCATTGCTCCTACTTGTATCCCTCTCTAGATATCCCTGTCCTCTTCAGGGACCTCCATTCCTTCTCTCCGCCCCATTCTCCTCAAACGACCCCCCTACTCCTCTCAAAGCCGCTCCATCCCTCTCAGAGTCCTTGCACCCGTGGCAGAGACCTGCAACTGCCCACGGACCCCCATTCGAAGCCCTCCCTCCCGTGTCAGGGACCTCCATCCTCCTCGGGACCCTTCCTACCCTCCGTGCCCTCGAGCTTGTGTCAGGCACCTGCATCTGACCCCCCATTCAAAGCCCTCCCTCCCGTGTCAGGGACTTGCCTTCCCTTTGGGACCCCTCCTACCCCACGCACCCCCGTCAGGGACCTGCCTCCTCCTCAGGGCCCCTCGCAACCTGCGTCCTCTCCCCACCCGGTGTCAGAAATCTTCATCTACTTCGGGTCCGTTCGCATCCTTCCTGGGCGTCCCCGCCCCCGTGTCAGGGACCTACACCCCCCTTGGGACCACTCGTACCCTCTGCATCCTTGCACCCGCGTCGGGGACCCGCATCCTCCTCGGGACTCCTCCCACCCTCCGTGTCCTCGAGCCCCTGTCAGGGACCTCCATCTGCCTAGAGACCCCCGGTCAGCGCCCTCCCCGCCGGCGCCACGGGCCGTCACGGCCCTCAGAGGCGCCAGGGCCCGCATCGGTTCAGGAGGCCCCCAACGCTCTCGGGGTCCCCTCTCCCCCGCGCGGCCGGCCGCACCTCCTCGGCCGGCTGAGTGTTGAGCACCAGCACCAGGCACGCCGGGTGGCAGTGCAGCCGGAGGAAGTGGTAGAGGAGCCGGTCCGCGCCGAGCCCGCGGGCGCACACGACCAGCCCGTCAGCGTCCAGTAGTTCCAGCACCAGCTGCCGCTCATACTCCAGCAGCGGCGCCATAGCTGTCGGCCGAGCCGGCAGTCCCGGCTCCATGGGCGCCCTTCCGGGGCCGCGGCCGAGCTCGGCCGAAGAGAGCCGAGACCGGGACGGGCGTGGACCGAGTTCAGTCGAAGAGAGCCGAGCGCCAGCCGAGGGTAGGCCGAGCTCAGCCGAGGAGAGCCGAGCGCGAGCCGAGCGTAGGCCGAGCTCAGCCGAGGAAAGCCGAGCGCGAGGCGAGCATGGGCCGAGCTCCGCCGGGGAGAAAGCCGAGCCCCAGACGAGCGTCAGTCGAAGGAAGCCGAAGAGAGCCGAGCCCGACAGGGTGAGAGCCCGCCAAGCTCAGCCCAAGAAGAGCTGAAGCTGGGAGGAGCGTCGGCCGAAGGTAGCCGAAGAGGAGCCGAGTGGAGCCGAAGAATCACGGAGTCGGGAGGAGGCGCTAGCGCTTCTGACAGGTGTCATCCCCAGGAGTCAGGCTCCAGCCCCGAGCCTTTGGTGGACCCGCCTTGCTTTGTCCCTTCGATCTGAGAGTTGGGCGGCCTGGATCTACGAATAGCACCCAAAGCTACCCAAAAGCAAGGAGAGGAGAACGAATCCAAGCTGATTGTCAGTCTTCCAAGCGCGCCTAGAATGAATAGCCCCCGTTTCCTACAGTGAGGTTTGATTCTTACTTTTGCAAATGACCACTCAGTCCCTGTTAACATTTTTCGGAATAACCGGAATAGTTTACTACTTTCAGGCTCTCGTTTCTCTCGAAAGGAGAGAAAATACAATAAGGTATTTTTTATTGTTGTTTTTTTTTTTTTTTAGAGGAATTCTCTGCTTTATTATTATTTTTTATTATGTTATGTTAGTCACCATACAGTACGACATTAGTTTTTGATGCAGTGTTCCAAGATTCATTGTTTACGTATAACTGCCCCATGGAACAGGTGCCCTCCTCAATACCCATCACCGGGCTCACCCATCCCCCGACCCCCTCCCCTCTAAAACCCTCAGTCTGTTTCTTGGAGTCCATCAGGTGTCTCCGCAGCCGCCGCGTCCTTTCTTCCACTAGAGGGACACCTTCAGAAGTTTTTGTGCTGTGCAAGGACCTCCTGAGAACCCAACCAGAGGAGTTGTTCTATGTGGAAATCCCCTCCCCTCCTCCCCCAGCCTTCCTTGTTAGAAAATGAAAATCACTTGTTACTCCATGACCTAGAAGTAGCCACTGTAGCGTCGTGAAATGTATACTTTGAATCTTTTTCTTTATACCTACACGCTCTCACCACACAATTCTTTTATTGATTTGAGGCAATCAATAAGGCAGGTTTCCAAGTTTGTCGCCAACATGTGACAAACCTCTGAACATGGTATTTAGTATTCTACAAAATCCTTTTCCACGCCTGATGAGGTTTCTGTCATGAGGATGCACCATACTTATCAATCAAATCCTTTATTAGTGGATATTTACTTTGTTTCCACTCTCGCCACTACAAATAATTTTTCACTGAACATTTTAGTACATAAATTCAGCCATGCCCCTAAGATACACTTCAAAGGGATAATTAGTGGGATAAAGAGAACAAACATAAGGCTTTTCAACAAACAGAAGGCTTTGCCCTCTAGAAAGCCTGTACCAATTTACATTCGCATGAGCAGTAGGCAAGAGGGTCTATTTCTCCATCCCGTTACTGCTAAACCAGGATTTTACTTACTTTTGTCGAGATTAAAACAGCATGTAATAATTCCTGAATGCTGTTAAACGCAAAGGTTTGCCTGCAATATTCTTACGTGCCACATTTCCTAGGAAACAAGTATTAATCTCTCCAATTCTGAGAGCGGGGGAGAATGGAATCTCAGGGAGGTTATATAACTTGGGCAAGAACACTGAGCGAGTTAATTTATTGCTTAGGTTGAGCTCAGGATGTGGTAAGTAGGAACGCGCTACACCTTCAGGTTGTGCATGTTTAAGTGATAATGAACTTAAAACCTGATCCCCAAGCTGTGGTAGCAGAATAATGGCTCCCCAAAGATGTCCGTGTCGTAATCCCTGGGACCTGTGAATGTGTTACCTTCAGTGGCAAACGGGACTTTGCAAATGTGATTTCAAGATAGGGAGATTATCTTGGGTTATCCAGGTGGGCCCCGTGTAAATTGTGGGGGTCCATATAAAGGAAGGAGGGAGACAGGAGGGTCAGGGTCAGAGAAAGAGTCGTGGCTGTGGAAGCAGATGTGGGAAAGATGTAGGAGGGACCAAGAGCCAAGGAATGCAAACCGTAAAAGCCAGAAAAGGCAAGGAAATGACTTCTACCCTAAAAACTTCAGAAGGAACGTGCAACCCTACAAGCCCACTTTGGACCTCTGATCCCCAGAATTGGAGAATAATGAGTCGGTGTCATGTTAAGCCAGTAAATACATGTTAACTAGGTACAGCAGCAATGGGAAACATATACAATCATTCATTATTTCTATTACACTGAGCTTTAAGATGTCCCCTGTAGACCAAAACCAAACAGAAGAAAACCTAGATGGGAGTGTGTAGGGAAGCAATAATTTTGGAGGGTGATTGGTCAATGTGTATGTAAAACGTAAATACGGTATAGATACACACACACTTGAAGATGTATTCACTCAATAAACACTTATAGGGCACCTGCTGTATGTCAGGCAGTATGCTAATTGCTGGGGGTTCATCAATGAACCAAGCAGGCGACATCTTTGCCACCAAAGACCTTGTATTCTAGCGGGAGCTTGTATACGAAGATTTTGTCAACTCATTTTGTGAACTATCATTAATCCTCAGATATTTCACCTAAATGTCCAATAGTAGGAGACTAATTAAAGTATCTTCATGCATCTCTAATAAGTGGGGTATCATACCGCTATTAAAAGCAGTATGTGGCAAGCTCCCAATACATGTGATTATGTACCGAAAAAAGCAGTTGCAAGACATTAATTAATAGCGCAGTCCCCTTTGTCTAAAAACATTAGCAAACAAACAATATTGTCCCATGACTGCATAGGAGAGCTCTGAAATTCAATCTCTTAACAAAAGCAAAGGCTTCTGGGGAGTTGAAATGAGTGACTGGCCTCCGACTAAGACCTTTACATTTTATTTTATTCCCTTCTATTCTGTTGGTTTTTCTTACCATGAACTTCTATTGCTTTAAAATAAAACCAAAACCAATTCCCAGTTGCTATATAACTATTTCACCAGCACTAAAAATTGTTATCTTGTGAATTCTAGATTTCATATGCATGTGGTGGGCAAAGCTTAATGCCAAAATCTAGTATCTGGGGAAGTGGACTTATAAATTCTCATAGATTGGGTCTTGACATTTTAGTTTTTTCTGTGGGCAAAAGTTTCCAACTTAAGGGGATGGGATTCCTCTTCTTGCTCTTTTCTTGTGCCTCCATCACAATAATTCTGCAAACCTTTCCTTATTTTTTAGACTGTTCTGATCACCCCAGCCACCCGCCCTCCAGGTCACTTTGTAAGTTTCAGTTTTTTGCCCATGAGGATTCAGGGCAGGAGGTTGGCCTTTGGCCTTTGGCATTGGGCTGGGAATGAGATCCAGCATCATTTTCCCCTCTGACCCAAGCAAGAACCCAGCACACCTTGCTTAACCTTTAGCTTGACTGGCCCTGCAATTTCTCTTAACAGCCTCGGTCTTTCACATACCTATGTGAAATGCCTACTAAATCCAAAAGATGGATAAAGATCAAATGCGTCCCGAGCTTAGCTCCTATCCTAGGGCCAGAATACCTATGAGTCTCTTAGAATTAGCTTGTGATGGTTTGAAGTAGGCAACTGAGCTTAGGTACCTATTAGCTGTGTGACCTTATGCAAATTACTTAACCTCTCTGTGCCTGAGTTGCCTCATCTTTAAAATGGGGCTGATAGAGGTGCTTGGATGGTGAAGTCAGTTGAGCGACTGACTTGTGGTTTTGGCTCAGTCATGATCTTGGGGTTGTGAGATGGAGCCCCACTCGGGCTCCATGCTCAGCAAGGAGTCTGCTTGGGATTCTCTCTCTCCCTCTCCCCACCCCCAACTAGCACACACATGTGCTCCCTCTCTCTCTCTCTCTCTCTCTCTCTTGCAAATAAATAAATCTTTAAAAAACACAGGGCTGGTAATAGGACCTACCTCATGTGATTGTTAGAGAGATTAAATGAGATGAAGAATATAGCAGGACATGAATATTCAACCAATTTTATTTTTTTAAAGATTTTAATTTTTTAATTTATTTGACAGAGAGAGAGAGAGAGAGAGAGAACAGTAGGGGGAGTGGCAGAGGGAAAGGCAGAAGCAGGCTCTCCACTGAGCAGGGATCCTGATGTGGGGCTCGACCCCAGGACCCTGGGATCGTGACCTGAGCCAAAAGCAGATGTTTAACCAACTGAGCCACCAAGGCGCCGCAGTATTCAACCAATTTTAATTCAGAAACTTCATGACAGTTGTTTTAAATCAGTCCAACTCATTCTAGGACCTGAAGCACATATATACCCAAAAGGATTAAAACCAAGCATTCCCTCTTAATGCCAAGGACTATTTGATGCCTGGATCACCCCTACCCTCTGATAAAGGGAAAGTCTAGTCCGTGGTTACTAACTTTTGGGGTCCGGTTTTGAAATGACTTAAAGATGATTATGAAAAGAAAAAAGAAGTTTCACATGAGGGATAAAACGGGTGCAGGTCGAGAAGGAAGATGGGGGTGTCGGGAGTGAAGAGCAAGCAAGGAGGTTTCTAGGTGAGGCCCGAAGTCCTGGGACCGGCTTTCAGGGAAGGTGTCGAGTCCACCGTCTGGAAGGGCAGACCTGGCAGAACTGAGACAAGGGGTCCGCAGAGGCCACATGTCACAGTCTTGCTTGGCCAAGGAAACCACCCCCCATCATCTGAACCTACAGCTCCTTTCCAAGTCTGTACCCTAGGGGTCGGGTTTGCAACTCATGGCCCAGCCAAGTTACACATGAAATTAATCATAACACATAGAATTGCAACACATCTTCTGTATTAAAATTTCATGAGAAAGGCAATTAAGAAGAATTAGAGAAAACAGTGTCTTAAAAGGTAATGAACA
>CM053621.1:8866233-8893555 GCA_028646535.1 Procyon lotor | reverse complement strand
ATTTTGTAAGTGAGGAGAATGAGACATAGAGAGGGTAAGTAGCTTGTCCAAGGCCCCCAACTAAGTCAGGGCAAGGAGCACAGTCTACCTGACTTCTAAACCTGTAGATACCCCTCCTGCAACTGCATCCTTAGATCCTGCCACTGGCGGCCCATGAATGACATCCTGAGTCATTTAGACTTAAACATGTGGCTCATATGGTCCCCATCCTTTCCATGCATATGCATTCCTTTAATGTAAACTCAGAACACTCTTGGATCAATCCCTCATGATGACCGTAGGAGTTTTGTGTCTGTTGGTTGCAACAGTACTTTTTTTTTTTTTTTTGATATTTTATTTTTTATTTATTTGACAGAGACAGAGAGATCACAAGTAGGCAGAGAGGCAGGCAGAGGGAGAAGGGGAAGCATGCTCCCCGCCGAACAGAGAGCCAGATGCTGGGCTCGATCCCAGGACCCCGAGATCATGACCTGAGCCGAAGGCAGAGGCTTTAACCCACTGAGCCACCCAGGCGCCCCTGCAACAAGACTTTTAAAAAGCTACTATGAATTCGGCCACAGTTTCAAATAGATTTGTGGTTTATTAATCCCGACAGCATCCAGAAGCATTTGAAAATTTTTAGCATGTGACCTTGAGAGGTCTGTTATGATTCAATCTGCAGGCAAGGGATGGTAGGCACAGGACGGAGGAAGCCGTTGCAATACTTGCAGAATTTTGCTGGGGACCTGAGGTCTGTGGGAACCCGCTGGTGCGGATCACTTACACTAATTCTCTGAAAATGAAGTCACCTGCGTACTAATACTGTTTCATCAGTCCACCGAGAGAATAGTTATATTTGGTTAACTAATTATTACTCATAGAGGCAGAGGGAATTTAATCATTAAGCTAATCTCTTCTCTTGGAAATAAGGACTTTTGATGACTGTGTAATTAAAATAAAAATATTTTTTACTGTTTGACAAACCATTCATCATTAACGGAAAAGAAAAAAAAAAAAGAATGAATCTGAACATGAAAACCAATTACCTGCCCCTCTTTGCAAGGACATCTGAAAATGATAGCGGTTCTTTTGGATTAGGCAATTAACCTTTTGTACGGATTTACAAGGAGCCTGGAGGAGGCTCTCCCTGGGGTAAGAAATACTTAAGTCAGGCAAGCTTTGTGAACTGTGTTTTTCCTTATTTTTAGAGACATTCCTTTTCTCTTACTGTATCCTCCCTCTTAGAATGTATTCTGACAAAGGAAAGAGGACTAGCTACATAATTTGTGGGGCCCAGTGCAAATGAAAATTCAGGGCATTCGGTTAAAAAAGTAATGACAATTTCAAGATGGTGACAGCAGAGCATTCAACCGAGCCTGGGGCCCTTCTGAGCTTGGGGTCCTAGTGATTACTCAAGCCCTGAGGAAGGCCTTGACAAAGAGCTTTGACCTTGTGAATGACAATGTTGTAAGAACTGTTCATCAAAGGGCACCTGGGTGGCTCAGTCAGTTAATCATCTGCCTTTGGCTCAGGTCATGATCCCCGGGGAGGGGGGGGTGGAGGGGTGGGGAAGGTGGGTCCTGGCCTTGGGCTCCCTGCTCAGTGGGGAGTCTGCTTCTTCCTCTCCCTCTGTCCCTCCCCCCACTTATGTTTTCTCTCTCTCTCTCTCTCTCAAATAAATAAAATCTTAAAAAAAAAAGCTGTTTGTCTTTGTCACAAGGCACTGCTGACACTGTTGTAATCCATTTGCCTGATTTGGAATTAATGTTTCTTGTAAGGAACGGAAAGCAGGGGTGGTGATGGGGGGACATTTCCCCGGCAACTTGTCACAAGGGGACTTACACACAGACTTTTGGTGTTTTCTCCAAATATGGTTCTATTGAGTCTCATAGAAGCACAGTCAGGGGAAGAAACAGGTGGAAGACAATAAATTTGGGCCTGATTATTGGATCACATTGACAATCTTAAAAAGAAATAAACTATGTCATTTTCCTTTAAGAACTTGTCATGGGGGTGGAGCACGTATACAGAATTAAATCTGCAAATTATAAGTAATAGCTAGTTATCATCCCAAGCATGTATGCAAGAATATTATGATTACCAAAAAATCCTAATATTTTGTTGCAAACTATCCCCCAAAACCCTGGGGTTTCTCATTAATCACAAGCAATTGATTTTGTTCAGGGAAAAAAGCAAAGTAGAGAATGATGTGTAAGGTATTTTTGTCAATATATATTTATGCTTGAATATACAGAAAGAAAATCTGGCAAGATATATAAGAAGCTAAGACTGTTGGTTTTCTGTTGGAGGAAATTAGACGGGAATGAGGAGAAGAGGGAGATGTTTATCTTATATTTGTTATTTTGAAAGCCTTGGTATTAAAAGTTAAATAAAATTAACATAAATAAAAACTGAATTCAATAAAAAATAAGATGTCAAATATACATTGTGCTGCATTTTGGGGATAAAAGCATCAATTCAATAAATAAATGAAATTAAATTATAACCTATTAAACTATTTTTTCATGGACTGATCTTTTCCTGACCTCTGAGATAGCTTAATTTGGAGTTTGCTTTTTATATTTTCCTAAGAAATGCCATGGGTTGAAGGTGCTTTCCCAGTCAGAAAAAAAAAAAAAGGTTCAGGAAATTCAAAGTTGGTTCATTTCAAAAGTGGAATTTATTATTATTTAATGTAGATCTAGTCATTGCCCGGCTTTACCTACATGGGAGATAGGATATCAACACTGACATTTAGAGTGAGGAATTATGTTTAGAAGTTCAAGACAAGTGCTTGGAATGACAGAAGGAGGAAGGAAGTAGTTTGATAGTTTACATAGCATTTCAGTGGGAGAAATGAGGTTGTGAAATAGCTTACTTGTGGGAATTACTCTTTAAGACAAATAAGTCACAAGGTTGGCTCTTTACTCAATCTGGAAAAAAGAAAGTAAATGGTATTCTTTCTTCTTGTTCCCTTCTAGGCCACTTTCAGATAAATCCTTGATTTTTTTTTTTAACCATGAATTTCATCAAAGAATATTAGGTCCGTTGATACGGTGGACATGGTGGTGGGCCACCCACCTAGAGCTCTGCTGCCCACATGCCACTTAAAATGCAAACATTAATCCCCCCATTTTCTGGAAACATTGAGGGCCAATAGTTCACGTCCTAGCCTCTAAGACTTGCTTTTAACGGAAGAATGCCCCTTCTTCCTGGGGCTAGCCAGCTGTAATTGGAACAGATATATTTGGTGGTTGGCAGAGCCCCATATTGGTTTCTTGGCTATCAGTGTGCATGGGTGAGGCCAGCAGACTAATTGGCTTCATTGAGGGATCTCCATGCTTCACATTCTCAAGATATTTCCTCTTGGTCATGTTTGTTTCTCGGGAGAAGAATCCACCAGTGAGGACACAAAGTCTGGCTTCTAGAGCTCTGGAGGGAGCTCTGGCGGGAGGTTGCCACAGAAGAAAGTCTAATACTGGTCATGCCTTGCCTCTGGTTCTAGTGAAACTGATCATTTCCACTTTAATATGCTTCTGCCGGTCTGGGGTACTTTTCATACGTATCATATCTCCTTTTGAGGGGTTCATTTCAAATCTGGAAAGGATGTTGGATTTTATCAAATATTTTTCAGCATTTATTGAGATCGTCATGATTTTTTTCTTTCATCTATTGAAGAAATACGTTGAATTTTAGATCTCCAAGTATTAATCCATCCTTGACGTCCACAGGTATTTTAGTTAAGTAGCTAACAACACTTGAAAGTCCATGGATGTGCATCTATGGGGCATAACCATCGTAGCTAAAAGAAGCTCCATTCCAAGGAGTTTCAGCCCAATGGCACCAGTAGAAGCCTGGGCTCTGGAACGAGAGAGCCATATCTTGGAGCCCTACTGCATTTTACGAACTTCATGGCTGTAGACAAGTTTTTGGGCTTCAACTTTTCACTTGTGAAATGAGAGTAAAGAAATGAAAGATAAACCATGGGAATGTTTTGTTTGTTTTTGTTTTTTGGTTTCCCCAAATATGTTTATTTTTTCAGTGTTCCAAGATTCATTGTTCATGCACCACATCCAGCGCTCCATGCAATCCGTGCCCTCCTCAATACCCACCACCAGGCTCGCCCAAACCCCACCCCGCTCCCCTCCAAAACCCTCAGTTTGTTGCTCGGGGTCCACAGTCTCTCGTGGGAATGTTTTGAGGATGAGCTGAGTTAACACAACATAGTCAGAGCTCAGCAAATATTAGGGAAAGGATATTTCTGAATGAAGTGCAAGAACAGAGCAATTTGGCAACCATAGACATCAGAAGACAGTGTGCAGGTAATTTTTTGAGGGTGAGCTGTAGCTTTAAAGAATCATATTTTAGATCAAATTGCCAAA
Organism: Procyon lotor; assembly: GCA_028646535.1. Taxonomy (NCBI): domain Eukaryota; kingdom Metazoa; phylum Chordata; class Mammalia; order Carnivora; family Procyonidae; genus Procyon; species Procyon lotor. The sequence goes on along the minus strand of CM053621.1, from coordinate 8,889,194 downwards.
ACTCTGAGAAAATACACATTTCTCTCCCAAACTTTTCATTCACCACACATTTTATTTCAAACCCCAGTTACATATTAAATTATATTATTAAAATTAAATAAAGAAAATATATTTGGATGAAACTTTTTCTCATTTCTTTTCCCAGCAAAATTACTATGGTTCCAAAGAAAGAAGATTGTAATGAATGAATAGAAATTGAAATATTAACTTTTTGGGTGAATTTATTCTGAGTTAGCAATAAATCCAAGGGAAGGAACTCGAGGACAAATGTATAGATTCAATTCAGTTAAAATACAGATGCATTCTAGATTTTATGTATATGTGTGTATTATATTGGTTTATAGTATATATAGATCAATGAGTTTGTGTTTGCCAATATGTAGCACAAAGAGTACATGTGAATATAACTGCAAAAACTTAATCTTGATTTGTGTGCATATAACACTTAGTATGCTTTATTATTTTTGTTCTAATTGACTTGCATAAGTGCAGATTTCCACTTCGATGGAATCAGTAATAGATCAGGTAAGCTTTGTCATCTTTTCATGCCCTACCCTTGAACATAACTCCACAAATATTTATGGTGTTTACCATCTTTTTGGGATGTGAGCAATTGCTCATTCATTTTGATGAAGGAAATAAATTACCTTCCCGTAACATCAGAGTGGGTCCCTAATCTCATTAGATAACAAATTTAAAAGACTCCAAAATGATTCAAGACTAGTTAATAGCATCTTAATTATCCCATATCATTTTAGGAAAAACAAAACGTCCCCCTGGGGTATTCTTTGTCTTGGTGGGACTAATGACTGATGAAGGTCTAGGGACTAGGCATGTATTTGTGTAACAAATTCTTCAAAAAGGAATGCAACTGAATCAGATTGGTTGACTGCACTCTGGCAAAGTATCTTGTTAGAGAAGAGGGGGGGAATTTGCATTGCAGTAGGAAAAGAGATGATACCTGTTAGGGATAGAGTAGAAAAAGTCTGTAACGAAACTGGTTTCCTCTCTAATAGAGCTAGATCAGACAGTTTAATTCTTTGGGAGGAGTTTCCCTTATAGGGTGAGGAGAGGAAAGAAGTGGGAGAAAGCCTGCCCAGAATTGATTGAGGAGGGGAGTGAATCATGTTTTGACTCAAGCTCTGAGGCTGACAGACACACCACTAGGACCAGACACAATGGCTTTGATGTCACTGCTCATCACCATGGATGTGCAAGTAAACAAGAAACCAATTGAATGTATAGCTGATTTCAAAAGAGTGGGATCAAACTCAGCAGTCTGAACAAAAATCAACTTGTGAACTATAGGTGTTGCAAGGGATGGGAAAATACTCAAATTCTAGAATTTTTCTAAGTTGTATCTGAACACAATTCTTCGGAGCATTACATTTGGAAACATTACATTTGTGGGTGGTCTTGCAGAGGAAAGAGGTGGATATCAGAAGGATTGTATGGAGACAAAATACACAATGGATAAGCTAAAATCTGCAATGGACCCAACTGTCTATTTATGGATTGTCTATTGCAGAAAATGGAACCAGTGCCATGGAAGCCATGTTTGATAATTTCTCCCAAAACTCAAAGGAAGAGGACAAAGAAATGAACATGGACCTAAGGACTTAAGGGAAAGATAAAAGAGATGTAGAATAGAGAGAGAAGAATGAGAAAATTTTCAGAAAGAACAAACAGCATACAGAGAAGAAATAATTCAAAGGAATAAGAGAGATGCCCCTCCCCTTTTTTTTCTTTCAGCTGAATAAAGACTTCCATGTTAAATTTATGGTTTACTGAGCACAGGGAACAAACTCATGAAAATAGACTAGCAGGGAGTATAACCCACATAGCATAGAGGGTTTTATGCTTGATTTTTTCAGAGGTGTCAGTAGAAGGGGTTTGTAGAATTACGACAGTATCACCATGTGGTCAGTGACTGTAAGGTGGACCCAATTCCAGAGAGCAAAACCATGTGCTAAAATGTTCATCTTCAAATCAGACTATTTTCATGAAATATTTGAATCTTAAGGAAAAAAAAAAAGAATAGCATGGGCATTCAGACAGGAGAAAAGACTACTTACTAAGAAAAAAATAAGGCTAAGATTTTTCTTATCTACAAAACCAGTGATCAAAGACAAGGATATGGCTCCTCCCTTTTTCATATGAGAATGCAACAGACAATCTCAGACATGATCAAGATGTATACCTTTAACATACTCTTCCTGGAAGTATTTTCCATCAGACTCCAGACAACTAAGAAATGAATCAAATTACGGAAACTAAGAATGTGGAATTCACAGTATAAAATAACTGCTTGCACTAAATCTAAATTACTCCTGCTTATATAGCTATAAACCAATGCAAATATTTTAAAAATATTTAAAGAGAAGCATGTAATATATAAACATATTAATCAGGGATCTCTAGAGAAATAAAACCAATAAGGTGTGTGTGTGTGTGTGTGTGTGTGTTTATAGATCCAAGAAAGATTCAGGTACAATTTCAGTCCAAAGGCTGGCAGCCTAGGGATCCTGTAGAGTCGATAATGTAGAAGAGGTCCAAAGGCAATCTGCGGGAGACTTTCCTCTTACTCATGGGAAGGTCATTCTTTTTGTTCTATTTAAGGCTTCAATTGATTGGATTAGTCCCTCTGACATTATGGAAGGCAATCCATTTTACTCTATTGATTAAAATATTAATCTTGTTCAAAGTCACCCTTGCAGAAACACCCACAATAATATTATAGTATTTCACCCACAATAATAATATTTCACCAAATATCTGGGTACCCCATGGCCCTGTGAAATTGACACATAAAGTTAACCATCACAGTAAATAAAAGTACTTTAGTGACGATAACCAAGATCTAAAATGATAAATCATATCCATAATGCTGGGAAACACTGAGAAGTGGAGTGAAGGAAAGAAGTACATACAATGATGTGCTGATGAACCAGCTCTCTGCAAAACAAGCACTGTGATGTTGTCAAATGTCGAGGTGGGAAGAGATGTGTACAATCATCTGTGTGATCCAGTACAAGATGTCTCCAGTACACCCTGTCCATGCATATGTGTGTATACACTGAATTTTCATGCTTTGTTTTTGATTTGCATTTGTCTGACAGATCTTCTTCTATTATTTTAAGTTTCCTTTTTGGTATATATATTTTAATCAAAATAGAGATTTATTTTGTAAAACCTTATTTGAAATTCTTAACCATTTGACAGGGAAATGTAATCCATTTATATTTATTGGCACAATCAGCATGTCTGGTTTTTTTTTTTTTTAATTTGAGTACTGTGAGTACAGTATTATATTAGTTTTAGGTGTACAGTATAGTGATTCAACAAGTTTATACAGTCTGCTATGCTCACCACAAGTGTAGTTACCACACATTATCATACAATAATATTATAATACCATTGACTATATTTCCTATGCTATACTTCTTATTCCCATGACTTAGTCATGCCATAATTGGAAGCCTCCAAACCCCCTTCGACCATTTTGCCTATCCTCCAACCCTCCCTTCCCTCTGGCAACCATCAGTTTGTTTTCTGTATTTACCGGTCTGATTCTGCTCTTTGGTTGTTTATTCACTTGTATTTAGATTTTAGATTTTTCACGCGTAAGTGAAATAGTATGGTATTTGTCTTTGTCTCACTTATTTAATTTAGCATAATGCTCTCTAGGTCCAACCACGTTGTCACAGATGGCAACAGTTAATCCTTTTTATTGGCTGACTAATATTCTATTGTATATATATCAACACGTATAGTCTTATATCTGATATGTTGTTTTATGATTACTGCTTTGGACTTATATTTTTCAAAAAATTGATTTTCATTGCCTTTTCCCCCTTCTCTGTATTCTTGAGGGTTTTCCAGATTCTCTATAACACAATTTTCTATAATGTTCTTTCTGTTAAACTATCTCCAACTATCTCCAATGTGGATTTTAATTATCCTGTTAGGTTTTAGATTTCCTTGAATTCTTTAAAAATTTTATTTGGCTTTTTAAAAATACATTTTTGCTTTCAACTCTCATGGGTACCTACTTGTGTTTAATAAAGGACTCTTCATTTTCTTCCTGTCTATCTATTTATCAATTGATAGATATAAAATTAGTTGCTATTTACCAGTAAGTTTTTTTTTTAATTTTGTCTATTTCTTTTAGAAGATTATTGTTAAGTTCTGTATTTACTCGGAGTCTTTAGGATAATGTTCTCCTTATGCTTTAGTACCTTTTTATAGCCTCAAATGTGAACCATAATTTTAAAGAAGCAAATCTTTGCCTCATTTAATTAACTATTCCACCTAAATATTTCTGATGGATAATAAGATCTGTGATATTTTATGACAATGTATTATAGGTCCTAGGGTGCAGAGCACTTAAAAGAAAGTACATTCTGCATGTTTTTTTTAGGTCCTGGTATAAAAGTAGCTTTAAAACAATTCATGATCTATAGAACTACTTATTTTCCTCTACTGAGAAGAAAGTGTAGACATAAGAGGGATTATTAGAAATTTATATAGATGGACTCTCTCTTTCCCTCTCTAAAAAAAGGAAATTTATGTAGATGGAAAATATTTGGTATAAAAATGGCCTCATTTTGTTAGTAATATTAATTAAATCAGAAAGATTAAGTTTTATTTGAGGCTTTCTCAATACCCAAATTAAAGTTTGATATATTTAATATGAATTCATAAGATTTAGGGTTTTAATAATAAAAGCACTTTGAATATTTACAAATTTGTTTAGTGAAGAAATCTCAAAAAAAGCAATGCTTATTCACAGTTGTTCTGCCTCTTTGTGCCTTTCTCAGGAACAGTGAATTTTAAGTGCCTTAGCACCAGAAATTTATGAATATACCAATATCTATGCTCATATATCACACTTAGCAAGCCCCTTGGAAAAGTGGAACAAATTCATATAAGATGTATGCAGTTTTCCAAATGTTGTTTGTTTCTAAGTGTTCCTATAGAGAAATGTGAGAGGTGCCTATTTTTACAGTCTTAGAAGGCACATACATTTTGGGCTCCGGGAGTGAGAAACACCTGCTGGTGTAAAAAGAGCCAAAGATACTCTACTTTGTCTTCAGAAGAGCTATCAATATTCCACAAGAGCACCTGTGCTGAGAATTAGTCAGTTTTTGCTCTCAGATATCCTACTGCGTGATTCTCCACCATGGTAATTCCTTCTTGTTGCCAGTGTGCAGGCAAGGCATGCTGCATTAATGGGCTTAGCATTAAATATCATTATTCTATATCTGGAGGAATTTCTGCCAACATGCATTGGTGAATGTGACCCAGAAGTTCCTCTTAATTTGCTGCTTTGGGGTAGCTGAGTACCTAAAGTGGCAGTGGGCTCTGGGGATGGAACATGGACTTCAGTCATGGACATCTGGACTGAGATCCAACCTTGCTTTAGTTAACCGTGTGGGCTCGGTAAGTCACATAGTGCATCATTTATTAAGCAATTGGTCTTAAGTCAGATTCGCCAGGAGTAGACCCTGAGCTGAGGATCCCCATGTGTATCAGCAAGGGTTCAATCAGAGAAGCAGAACCACAAGGAGTAAGATGGAATAAGGGACTTATTATAGGGCTGAAAACTGGAAGAACAGAAATTATAACCAGGAACCACTTATTCTGAGTCTCTGTTGCCTTATTTATAAATTTGGGATAATGATACCTTCCTTTGAAACGTGCTAAACAGTGCAGAGTGGGTGCTCAAAAAAGTAAATTTCATTACATAGCTAAAGCAGGCTCTAGGCAAAGCCATTAATTAGGTCAGTGGCTCTCAGAATTTCATTTTACAGACTGACACGGTAACTTTAAAAATTGGGAAAAGTTATGGGAGGCTGCCAACCTTTTATTTTGCCAAGTTAGGACATTAGATAAGCAACTACTAACTATAATCACTATCAAGTCGTTAAAAAAAATGACATTTTAAAATTAAAAAAAAGTAGAAAGGCCATTTATGGTTGTCAATCTTAGCAATAATGAAAGATCATATTGTCAATTCAGTTTTATAATGACATGTTCTTTGTTTTTCCTCTTTTACACAGCCCAGTGAACAATGTCATGAGCAGACATTGGTACAAGGGTGTATTTTGATAACAACCACACTGTGTTGCACCTGAGTGTGCCTCCTTTCCCTTCATCTGCATCCCTATTCCTCTCTGCTTCCTCCTCATTGGTTTGCAAGAATTCTGTTGCCTCCCCCACTCCCCCATCTTATAAGCAATTTACTGTGGTAATTACTATTTCCCATCCTTCCCCTCTACCTGGACACAGAAAAGACTACATTTCCCAGCCTTCTGTGGTTGATAAAGCCATGTGACTAGTTCTGGCCAATGGGTTGAGGATAGAAGTGTCATCTGACGCTCCTGGGTGAAAGCACTGAAGAATCAGTGTGTGATAGGTAGCAACCTCTTTGACCTCAGCTGCAGCAACTTCTTCCTAGAAACATCTCCAAAGGCAAGGGAAGCAAGGGCAAAAATGAACTATTGGGACTTCACCAAGATCAAAACCTTTTGCACAGCAAAGGAAACTGTCAACAAAACCAAAAGACAACTGATAGAATGGGAGAGGATATTCACAAATGACATATAAGATAAAGGGCTAGTATCTAAAACCTATAAAGACCTTCCCAAACTCAACACCCAAAGAACAAATAATCCAATCAAGAAATGGGCAGAAGACATGAACAGACATTTCTGCAAAGAGGACATCCAAATGGCCAACAGACACATGAAAAAGTGCTCAACATCACTGGGCATCAGAGAAATACAAATCAAAACCACAGTAAGATACCACCTCACACCAGTCAGAGTGGCTAAAATTAACTAGTCAGGAAACAATAGATGTTGGCGAGGATGCGGAGAAAGGGGATCCATCCTATACTCTTGGTGGGAATGCAAACTGGTACAGCCACTCTGGTAAAAAAAAGTATGGAGGTTGCTCAGAAAGTTGAAAATAGAGCTACCCTACGACCCAGCAATCACACTACTGGGTATTTACCTGAAAGATAAAATGTAGTGATCCGAAAGGGCACGTGCACCTGAATGTTTATAGCAGCAATGTCCACAATAGCCAAGCTATGGAAAGAACCTAGATGTCCATCAACAGATGAATGGATAAAGAAGATGTGGTATATATATACGATGGAATACTATGCAGCCATCAAGAGAAACAAAATCTTGGCATTTGCAAGGATGTGGATGGAACTAGAGGATATTATGCTAAGCGAAATAAGTCAGTCAGAGAAAGACAATTATCATATGAGCTCTCTGATATGAAGAATTTGAGAGGCAGGGCAGGGGGTCATGGGGGGTAGGGGGGAAATGAAACAAGATGGGATCGGAAGGAGACAAACCATAAGAGACTCCTAAACTCATGAAACAAACTGAGGGTGGCTGGGAGGTGGGGGGTAGGGATGGGGTGGCTGGGTTGTGGACACTGGGGAGGGTGTCCTGTGGTGAGTGCTGTGAAATGTGTAAGCCTGATGATTCACAGAGGTAAATATAAGGTAAATAATACATTATATGTTAATAAAAAACCGAACAACAACAACAACAACAAATCAGTGTGTGATTTTCCATGTTCTTTCTCCTTCCACAGTGAGGCCTCTACTGAAGTGGAAGGGCCACATGGAGGGCAGTGTCCCCAGAAAGCTGCCCAGACTTCACGCTTTGCAGGAACGAGAAATAAACTCATGTAAAGCCCCTGAGATTTTGGTGTTGCTTATTACTTACTGCAGCATAACTTGGTCTGCTAACAGACACCAGCGCCAAGAGCCCTTGGATGCAAGCAAACTCACATCCAATTTTGTTAATAATTATTACACAGAAATAACTACCAGTCTGGAAAGGAAGTACTACATGATTCTCATTTATTTTTTTTTCTCATTTATTTTTTTAACTCCAATATTTTCTTCTCTCCGATCTGTACTGGGAAGCCATGTTGAATTCTTCTGTTAATGATCTAAATTAAAATCATATAAGTTAGCAGAAAAAAATTCAGCCGTCCTTGAATCTATCTCCTTTATCACTGACCAAATGTGTTTTTAAGGCTGCTTTCTCTGGGCATTCTCAGAGACTCTGGATAAATATCTTCCCCCTTGCATTTTCTCCTGGGTCTTGTTATTCTTTTAACGTTCCTGTTACATAAGATGCCAAGTAAATGCAACTTGATATATTACTTTAGGTTGTTTTCAAACAGTGCAAATGATACTCTTCTTGTTAACTTGATTCAAGGAAGCAGCCAAGACCATTTGGAGATATATATATATCTATATATATTTAATTTTTAAAATTATTATATATATAATATATATTATTATATATATTATATATTTAATTTAATTATTTTAATTATTTAATAACTATTTAATAATTTAATTTAATAACTATTTAATTATTATATATTATATATAATATATATTATAATATAATATTATATATTATAATATATAATATATTATATAATTATATATAATTAAATTGTCAATTACTGCTTATTTGTTCTTTAGGCATCTATGTGCATCTACTGAATTATGGGCCTTGTAAAAACATAAAAGAGGGTGGATGTGTGCCTAAAGTTCACGATGCCTTGAAGTCACGGAAAGGACTTTGGATTTGATCCTGAGTACAGTGGCTGTATTCTCACATCCTCGTAAACAGTCTGGTGGAAAGAAAGTGTGTTTTTCCGACTAGTTTGGAGCAAGTTCTGGAGCGTCATCCTAATTGGACATTGAAACATTCCCGCTAGAGGAATAGAACAGTGTTGATTGGCCAGGCAGGCCTCAGTCAGGTGCTAACTCCTGAACCAATCATCTGGGGCAGGAGTCAGCAAATCACAGCCCAAGGACAGCCTGCCTGCTTCTGTTTAAATAAAGTTTTATTGGAACACAGCCACGCCCCTTCATTTAGAGTATTGCCTGTGGCTGCTTTGCTGCTGCAGTGGGAGAGCTGTGTGACTGTTAGAGAAAACGTAGGGTCCAGGAAATCTAAAATGTTTATTATCTGGCTATTTACAGAAAAGTTTGCCACCCCCCCCAACCCCCCACCTCCCCACCCCGGAGATGTATTAGTTTGCTCTGGCTGCCATAACAGAATCATAGACCAAGTAAATAACAGAAAATTATAGTCTTATAATTCTGGAAACTAGAAGTCTGAGGTCAAGGTCAGCTTGGTTTCTTTTGAGGTCTCTCTCCTGGGCTTGTAGATAGCTGTTCTCCTCTTACAAGGATGCCAATCACATTAAATTAGGGCCCACCCTAATGATCTCATTTTAAATTAATTACCTCTTTAAAGACCCTATTCTCCAAATACAGTCACATTCTGAAGTCTTAAGGGTTGGGAGTCCAACGTATGAATTTGGGGAGGGGGGAGGCTGGTGGGTCAGGAGACATAATTCAGCCCACAGCAAGGAGAAAATGGGCTCTGATTGCTTGTGGCTGGGTCACATGTTCCACTGAGTGCAGGGGAGGCGCTGGGAAAGGGGAGAGGTAATTTTCAAGTGGAAGCCAGGATGAAGCCACCAAACTATAGGAGAATGGATGCTGGTTGGTAAAAAAAAAAAGAAATTATCCAGTGATATATTAACATTGCTTTGAATCCTCTAGAAGAGGAAAATGTATGGGTCCACTGGAAAGAACTCTGAAGAAAAAAATTCATGTTTGGCTATGACATGAACTGACCTGCTGCAGAGATAATGAGTCAAAATAATATCTTAGAGGACAAAATACATATGACTATCTTCAGATATAAAGTAAAACAGCAAAACCAAAAGCCATAAACACAAAAACATTTTTTTTTTTCGCCACACAATTTTGAACTATAGTCTATGAAAAGTCTGGCATTAAAGATTAAGGGAATGCGGAACATGTATAAGGTAAAGCACTCACAAATTGGGGATTTACATTAATTACATGGATCTCTGCCAGGACCCGAAGTCCATGTTAGCAAGTTAGCAGCGGTTCTTATAATGGTAGACGTGGAGGGGCTTGCTGCCAAGAAAGAAAGAAAAAAAATCGGGCAAAAGGTACAGTTTGCTATGTCTGGGAAAGGAATTTGTGAGCCAAAAGCCAGAAAGGGAAAAACAAGAATGACTCAGTTCCCAGTGGCTTGTTTCTTTCACAGTCTCTACAAAGAAAATCATCCAAATAAATTAGGAATGAGCCAGTGTAGTTGTTCTCAAAGTGTGGTCCCCAGAGCATCAAGATCAGCATTACCCAGGACTTGTTAGCAATACATATCCTTAGACATTCCCTCAGAATGACCAAATTAGGAACTCTGGGGAGGGGAGTCCAGCAATCTGTTTTAACAAACCCTCCAGTGAGTCTGGTACATGTCAAAGTTTGAGAATCACTGAACTAGTGAACTCACACTCAGAATGCAATCTTTTTTTTTTTTTTTTTTAAGATTTTTCTTTCTTTATTTAATAGAGAGAGAGATCACAAGTAGGCAGAGAGGCAGGCAGAGAGAGGGGGAAGCAGGCTCCCTGCTGAGCAGAGAGCCCGATGCAGGGCTCCATCCCAGGATCCCGAGATCATGACCTGAGCTGAAGGAAGAGGCTTAACCCACTTAGCCATCCAGGTGCCCCAAGAATGCAATCTTTAAAGCCAGGGATTGCTGTATTAGTTAAGATAATGTTCAGCAGCAGCATATAAAAGAGAACCAAAAAAACAGTGGCTTAAATATGATAGAGGTCCAGAGTTAAGAGTTTAGAATTGATAGTGTGGCTTCTTGGCCATCAAGGACCTACTTTCCTTCTATCTATATCTGTATCAGTATTTATATCTATAGATACAGATTTTTTTTTTAACTTCACTAAATGTAGGCCTTCAAAGTGCCTCATGGTTCAAAATGGCTGCTGGAACTCCTGCCATCACATCAGCTTTTCTAAGCAAGAGGCAGGAAGTAAGGAGGAAAGAAAAACAGTAATCTCCTAGATGAATCACCCTTCTTCAAGAAGTCTCCCTTGAAACTCCAATGAACAATTTATTCTTATATATTAACTAACTCCAGTGGTGAGAGAGGTCAAGAAACCTTCTGCTGGTCACATTGCCATGTGAAATAAAATTGAGATTCTTTTAGTAGAGAAGAGAAGAAATAATGGGAGGGCAGCTAGCAGTCTCTTCTATAGTTGCAAATGGACTCAGCCTTAGGGCACTGTAAGTGGGAGTGAGAGGTGTGTCCAGGGGAGAAGATAGTGGCTCTCCTTCTCCTGCTTTCCTAGAAAGGTAATAAAGATTTGAACAGAGATATTTGGAGAAGAAGTTTTCGGGGAGAATTCCAGACTTGAGGTTGGGCAAACCAGATCAAGAGTAGGGAGGATGGCACCTAAAGGATTTTGCCATTGTGTTTAGATACAGCTTCCTTTTGCTACTCAAGGGAAATCCCCAGCAGTGAGGACTCGAAACTTTCCCTTCTCACACTGAAGTTTGTTTCTGCAACTGACCCAGATATTCAGTAAAGAATGTCATGATCCAGCACCTGCATGCTTCATGGTGGCGGCCTTGGGGAGAAGGAAGGACATGGCAACAAGAGGAAGAGAAGGGTTTCAGGGCGGGTCAACTCAAGAGTGACCATTACCATTATGCATTACAAAATAATATCAATAACTTAAAAAGTAACTTTAAAAAATGAACTCAGTTGAATCAGCTGATAACCACACTCGTTGCCCGTCCACCTTTCCTCTTTTTTTCCTGCCTCATATATGGATGTGATATCTGGAGCTGTAGCAGCCATTTTTGACCATGAGGCAACACTAGGATGGAAGGATCTCTGAAGGATAACTGTGTAGGAGGAAAGGCAAAGCTCAATTTCAGGAGCTATATCTACTTCTAGCCTTGTCTGTTGTGTGTTTTTGGACTTCTTTTATGTATGAAAAAAAAAAAAACAACCACCCTGATTTTGTTTAAGCCACTTGCATCTTTTAGGGATTTGTCCCAAGCTGCTGAATGCAATTCCTACCTGGTAAGAGACATCTTTTGCCATTTAGGAGTGTGATGTGCTTATAGGCACATTAATCACTGTTGTAATTAATGTAAAAACCTAGTTTTTTATTAAGAGGGGGAATTAGACCATAACATTATACTAGGAATATCAGCAATAGGCATTTGCAGTATGCTCTGAGGACAGCTGTAGACCGTCATTACCCTAATAGGAAGTGACATGTCCAGTTGCCGCCAGGAACTTGGTGGCAGCTCCAAGATCAGAGCAATCTGATTTGCTAGTTGTTTGAGAGGCTGTGCAAAGTGGGTGAACTGGTAATAACACTCACGCTGCATTGGAGAAGCTTTCATGCATAAAATAAGATGATTTCTTTAAGCAGAAGTGGTGTGTGTCAACGTGGGAACCAGGCCACAGGGCACTTGAGACATATGTACGAGAAACTGGGAATAAAATGTGATAGGAGGACTCACTGTAGGTGAAAAAAACCTGGGGCCAGGTTTCCTCTTCCCTGAAGTCGCGGAAGTGAGCTCAGATGACAACAGCAGGTGGAGAGGGATAAGTGGACTTAGCTTCTAGAACTTCTAGAACTTCTTGTAGACGCTTCTAGAACGTGTTAAGTACTTCTTCTGTATTCTCTACAGGGTGGCTAAGTGTAAGGGCTGCTTGGGGGCAGGGGGCAGTGACCATGAGTACAAGATTGAGGAACACTGATGTATCTAGTGTGGTAGATTACATGACTGGTCCCCATTCTTCCCTCTGACCCCAGTTTTTGACTTTTGGTTCAGCCCTATTATTTGCTTTGGTCAATGGGGAGGTTGGGGCTTGTGGTGAGAGCAGCGGCTTGCAATGGGATTATAGAAGAGGACCTATTCTCTTGCATTTATTTTATTTTTATTTTAAGATTTTATTTATTTGGCAGAGAAAGAGAAAGAGAGAGAGAGAGAGAGAGAGAAAGAGAGAGAGGAGATGCACAAGCAGTGGGGAACAGTAGAGGGAGACCAGTCTCCCCACTGAGCAGAAACTACCCCCCACCCCCATGCAGGACTCAATCCCAGGACCCTGGGATCATGATCTGAACCAAAGGCAGATGCCCAACCAAGGCGCCCCTCTCTTGCATTTTAGCAGCCACGAAACCACTAGCCGTGGTTTGGAGCCGGGGAGCCAACCTGAACCAACCCTACAGCTTAGAGCAGAGAAACCTAGTCACTTGCAGCTGGGATCAGCCAAAGCACATTCTATCTACAGACCCACAAGCCCACAAAGAAATGCCTTTTTTTTTTGTAAGCCACTGAGATCTTTGCGTTGTTACTGTGGCAACAATTTCCTGACACACCCAGAGTGCCCTTACAGTGGATCCCTGACCTCTCAAAAACAAGGAGTTCCACTTTTTAAACTGGGGGGGGGGGGGGGCGGCACCAAAATTAGCCCCAAGTTTTACTTTAAACTCGGCAAAATCATCATCTCGGATGTACAACCTACCCTGCCGTTATTTCTAGCTCTGGTCCGGATGCGGTCCGTGGCTGCCACTAATGACAGCGAAGCAGACTATAATCCCATCGGGACGTTTGGATGCTTGGTGGCTTTTGGATGCTCTAAGTCCCGCCGCGTGCCGGCTGGTCTTCCTTTGCAGACAGGACCTCTTGGGGCCTTGGTCCCAGCCTCTCTGTGATTGGAAGGCTTTCTGGCCAGTGGGGGAATCCACCGGCTTTGAGTTAATGGGGTTGCCCAGTAAATGCTTGTTAAGTCAGATGTGAGTTTTCACTCTAATTAATTAAGCGTCATTTGGTATGGGCTCCTTCTTCGCTTGCTGTGAGCAGGACGTGAAGCGAAAATGAGCTCTTTGCCAGGATTCTTTTCCCTCTATGTCTTCAAATGTATGTAAATATTTCAAGACTTGGCTCAGTGCAGACAAAACAGTTTTGCTTCCGATGTTTTTGATGTCACGTAGATACAACCACATTACCGCATCTTTGAAGAGTCATTTTGAAGGCATTCTTCAAGGGAATCACTGATGCATTGGTTTCTAAGAGCAGTTACTATTTATCACAGAGTTTTTTTTTTTAAAAGATTTTATTTATTCATTTGACAGAGAGAGAGAGATCACAAGTAGGCAGAGAGGCAGGCAGAGAGAGAGGGGGAAGCAGGCTCCCTGCTGAGCAGAGAGCCTGACGCGGGGCTCGATCCCAGGACCCTGAGATCATGACCTGAGCCAAAGGCAGAGGCTTTAACCCATGGAGCCACCCAGGCGCCCCTATCACAGAGTTTTATGGCCTTAAAGCATTTTGTGTGCGGTAGAGAAAAGTAGCATTAAAATACATTATATTTAAAAATGCAATCAGCGAGTAGTCAAATGAACAAATGTATTTAAACCCTAACCAATAAAACACAAGAGCATGACATATCGATTTTGCCTTTCCTTCTAAGCATGGTTATAACGTAGAAGAAAATTCTAAATTAAATTCAAAATCACAATAGCTATAATTTATGACTGGGTTGTGTCACAGTCCTGAAAGACTGCAGTCCGAAAAGGGAGGAATGGCATTTGCATACCACAGTTTTAAAAGACAATTATGAAAGCCCAGATAAGCTGAGCTTTATCTTCCTGCAGTTTTTATATTAAGGAGCCAAGCTTTTATAATTTCCTAAATGCTCCTCTCGCAGTGTGGGGGTAGAGAACGTCGTTTGTTTGGGCTCATTACCATCCAATACTTCACTATTACAAGTGTGGCTCCAGGGGCCTGCAGCATTGGCTTCACCTGGGGGCCTGGGAGAAATGCAGAATCTCAGGCCCTGACCCAGACTTCTTGTATCAGAATCTGCATTTTCACACGATCCCCGGGGGACTCGTGTGCACACTAAGCGGGTGGGCCAGAATCTATCTTTATTTCAGTTGCCGGAAAAAGGCTGGGACATTGGCCACATCGCCCTTTAGGTGCCCCCTGTGCTCCTGGTTCCCCCACTCCCCCCCCTTCTGGAAGGATGTTTTTGTTTTGTTTTGTTTTTTGAGAGACAGAGAGCAGGAGCGGTAGGGGTGGGTGGGCAGAGGGTGAGGGAGAGAATCTAAAGCAGTTGCCACGCCCAGCGCGGAGCCCAACATGGGGCTTGATCTCAAGACCCTGAGATCATGACTTGAGCCAAATCAAGAGTCAGGGGCTGAGCTGGCTGAGCGCCCCCAGGAACCCCTAGAGGGATGTCTTTCGATGTCAGTTTCGCTGATGCAAATGCTCAGTCACATCCCTTGATTTGTGGAGCCCTTAACCAGGGAGGGAGAGAACAGACACCTGGCCATCCGTCCTATAGGAGGTCTGCTACGTGGGAGGGGGATCCACCCCCTGACCGCGGATAACTTTATGTAGCTCAGAACTTGGCCTGACTGGGCCTGGGTTGGGGCGGAGGGAGGTGCACCCCTGCTTCCCCCATCTCCGCAGAACTAGACTTCTCTTGCGTGTGTGTGTGCTTGCGTGGGGAAGTTCAAGAGGGCTTCCTGGACCATACTCCCTAGAGTTGGGAATGGCTGGGTATGTGAGCCACCCTGGGGCCACAGACCATAGCAGCCCCTGGAGGAGGAGCTGGAGACGGCTTTTTCTTCTGGCACCATGACACGGGAAGCGAGAAGGAGGCCCACCATGCCTGGGCACAGAGGAAGAAGAGGAAGGGTCTAGCCGGTTCCTGCCTTTATTCCAGTACCCAGCGGGCTCATAAAATGTGCCCCAGTGGCTGTCTACAGATGCCACCTGCAGTCAGCAAGTCCTCTTCCCCATGGGGCTGGCACGCACAGGAAGGACATAGAATCATGGGGGAGAGAGTCAAGTGTCCTACCTTCCTAAGTGTTGAGGCATAAACATTCCTCTCTGTCCAAGCAAACGGTGGCAATGCCGAAGAAGCCAAAGACGGATTTTTCTACCCCGAGAAATGTTGGCTTTAGTTTGGACAGCCGGCAGGCTTGTGAGAACCCACTGTATGTGTCTTTTCCCACCTCTGCTTTTGCTGATGTCCTGTTGGGAGCCTGACACGGGCCACCGTGGGAGTCTTACACCATAGAAATTAGCAAATGCTATACACCGAGGCGTCTTCGTCCCAGAGAACCAGTTGTCAAACCTTGACCAGCAAGCTTCTGGAAGCAGGTATGAACAAAACACAAAAGATCCACAGAGTGGAGCTAAAGGGTAATTCAAACAAGTCATAGCTGATGTTCAAGTGAAGTCCTCTGGCAACCCGTGCGAGCAAGAGAAATTTCTCGAATAGATTTCTAAGCTCTGGCAAATGGCCTTCCGGCTTTCCAAAAATAATTCCGGTGAATCCAGAGTTCGGGGTAAAGGATATTGATGTAGGTGATCCAACAGGCATGCGAAGGGATTAGAATGGTGCTTATCATTGGGGCCTGCCCCTGGATACCCCCAGGGGGCTTGAAATAACACAGATCGCTGGTCCTTACCTTTCATGTGTCAGATTCAGGAGCTGTGGGCTGGAGCCCGAGAGTTGACATTTCTAGGGCAGGGACCACACTTGACACTTTGACAACCACTGGATGAGGGTCGGGGACCAGTTCCGAAGCATTTCAGTGAGAACAGGAGTGAGGCTGGGGTTGGCAGGAGGGGAGTGATATGAATGCAAAATGAAGGCATGAAGGAAGCACCCCACTCAGCCAGCACCCATAAGGCCCTGGGCACCAAGTGCACTGAATTTTCCAGATACTGTTCCCTTTAACATCCGCTCTCTGATTAATAAATGCATTCAGAGAGGATGTCACGGAAAACAAAGTTCTGGAGAGAACAGCCCTGTCTTCCATTGCGGAAAAACCGAGAAGGAAGGTGACAGGGATGCGGGAGGAGAAATGAGAGTTTTATTTTTCTCTGGGGTCCTGAGCTGGGTGATTATGTCCTAATCTGTTTGCGGGGGGCAAAACGTGTCTTGAATGTCAGCAGAAGGAAGGACAGTGGTTCCAACTTCCCAGCACCTGCCTTGTCCCAGGGCGCCCATTCCCCCACCGAGCAGGTGCCAAACGATGGAGAGGGACAGGCGGGTAGAAAGAGCTGCTCTTGCTGGCATACCGATGAGCACTGTTTTCAATCACCAGCACACTCAAGCCTGATGCTATTCCTTTTAATTTTCTCGGTACTGTAATCGTAAATGAAAAGCAATATTGCAACACATCCAATTATGACCAGATAACCAGATTTCTGTCCCCTAGGACTCATCGAAGAGAAAAAAAAATGTATTTATGGCGGTGAGGAGTCATTAATCTCCTCACTTATGGCTTCGCATACGGTCGTACAGAGGCTGGGAGATTGGGACGATCCCTCTCCTTTCTCTAGAGATGCACTTTATCAAGTCTCAGCTGGGCGTTTTATTATAAATTAGGCCTTGAAATATTCACTTCATAAGCACCTTGGTTAGGATCCACTGAGATCATCCATTGGTGTCCGACCCTGAGATCATCCATTCTTTCCAGTGGGATGTCTCATTTGCATGAAACTTCTCTTTGACAGTCAAAAGCAGTGATTGTTTGGGGGAAGCGGAAAGGAGGCAAACCATCCCTGGAAAATGGGGAAATGAAACTTTCTGGGGTTTTGTCTGCAAGACTGGTCACTGTTCTGGAATGATTAGGAGCCAATAACAAGTCACTTTTCTCTTCCTTCTTATCCAGACCATTGCTTCCACTATCTTCCTGCTACTTAATGTCCACTAATACTTAATGAATTATTACTTAGGATTTATGTGTTAATAAGTAGGACATTAATAGTTAATGTATTAGTTATCTTTTGTTGCATAGCCATAGTTCCACGAGCTTAGGAACTTAAAACCACTCACATTTATTATCTAACAGATTCTCTGCGTCCAGGAGTCTGGATACTGTGTAACTGGGACTTTGGTGAGCCTGCAAAGTATCAGGTGGGGCTGTGATTTCATCTGAGGCTGGCCTGGGGAAGGATCTGTTTCCAAGCACACATGGTTGCTGGAAGAACTCAGTTCTGCTATGGGATTAAGGGTTTTAGTTTCTTGTTTTCAGTTCCTAGGGGCCAACTGTCATTCCTTTCAACAGGGAGCTTCCCATGCTACCTTAGCTTCTATAAAGCCCGCAAAGGAGGGAAGAATCCAACAAGACACATGCTAAAAGCTTATGTAATGTAATCGTGTGTAGCCTGTTACTTTTGCTATATTCTATTGGTTAGAAGCAAGTCACAGGTTATGCCTATACTTAAAGGAAGGAAAACATGTGAGAGCATGAGCATGAGGAGGTGGGGATGATGGGGGGAGGGATACCCGAAGAATTTGCCACAATGACTATCATCAGTAATGACGGTAAGTTAAAAACAATAACTATTATTACCTGGTGCCTAAACCACATAGTAACCTTCAATGTATATATTATTATCACACTCACTTTAACCATTGAGAAAACTAAGGACGGTAAGCGACCTGGCTAAATCCACACACCTTTTAAGTCAGTAATTGCAAATTCAAGATCCTGCAAGGACCATGCAGGGAAGGTCCATGAATGAAATGGGAAAAGTAGGGCTCTAATGAACAGAGCATGCTTGATATGCCTTTAGGAAACCTGTTCCTGGTCCACATCGGCTGATTGGATTTTCATTAAAACTCTAATTGGGGCAGTTTTGAGCTTACAACAAAATTGAGAGGGGGGCACAGAGATTCCCCCTGCCCTCACACATGCGTAGACTTCCTCATTACCAACATCACTTACCAGAGTGGTACATTTTTCAGTTAGGATGAACCTACAAGGACACATCGTCATCACCCAGGGTCCATGGTTTCCCTTAGGACTCGCTCTTGCTGTATATTTCATGGGTCTGGATAAAAATATAAGGACATATAACTATCATTACTATATTATACAGACCACTTTCATTGCCCTAAAAAGCACTCCCTAATTTTTAAAATTTGGTTATTGATTTAAAAAAAAGTTCTGGTAGAAGTAAACACAACTGTAAGAGCAATTTGTTTTATAAATTGGTGTTTGGTGATGTAAGTAGTAGATCAGAATCCAGGCTTGTAGCCCTGGACTCAGCCTATTTGTCAGGAACTTTTGGATGCGAGTGACAGAGACACATGGAATATGACTCAAACAGAGAAGGGAATGTATTGACTCTTGTAACCGGAAAAGGCAAGACTCCAAAGTCACACAGCTGGATCTAGGGCTCAGAAGACATCATCAATCATGTGTCTCCCCAAAGAACCCATTTTAAAAAATAGGCAAAAAACCTGAATAGGACATTTCTCTAGAGAAGATATCCAAATGGCAAAAAAGCACATAAAAACGTGCTTGGTATCTTTAGTCAACAGGGAAATGCAAATCAAGACCACAATTAAATACAACTTCACATCTGCTAGGATGGTAATAATAATAATAATAATAATTAATAAAAACAGAAGAGAACAGGTGTTGGTGAGGATGTGGAGAAAGGAACCCAGCGCACCATTGGTGGAACGTAAGTTGGTGCGGCCACTATAGGAAACAGTGTGGAGTTTCCTCAGAAAATTAGTAAAAGAACTACCATATGATCCAACAATCCCACTTGGGGATATGTATCCAAAGGAAATGAGAACAGGATCTCAAGGAGATACCTGCACCCCCACATTCATTGGGGCATTATTCTAATAGCCAAGACATGGAAACAACCTAAATGTCCACTGATGGATGAATGGATAAAGAAAATGTGATATAGATATTCTGATGCATTTATATATTAGATATATTTAAATAACTCTATAAATTTGGATAGATTTATTTATACATATTCTGGTATATAGTTAATCTATTCTATATATTCCGATATATGTGTGTGTGGGGGGGGGGTGGACGGACACCCGAAGAGTATAGGTATACATATACCTATATATATCAGATGGAATATGATCCAATCTTTTCAAGGTAGGAATTCCTGCCATTTGTGACAACATAGATGAACCTTGATGGCATCACGCTAAGTGAGATAAGTCAGACACAGAAAGAGAAACACTGCGTGATCTTACTTATGTGTGGAATCTAAAAGGGCCAAACTCCTAGAAACAGAGAGTAGAATGGTGATTTTGAGAGGCTGGGGGAGGGCTAGGGGAACCGGGGGAGTAGTTGGCCAGAAATCCAGTTATAAGATGGATAAGCTCTGGGGGTCTAATGTATAGCATGGGGATTACAGTTAATCAATACTGTATTCTGCACTTGAAAGTTGCTAAGAGAGTAGACCTTAAATGTTCTGAAAACAGAAGAGAAATTGTGATTATGTGCTATGCTGAAACTGTTAGATAAGACTCTGGTGGTAGCCATTTTGCAACGTATCAGCATATCAAATCAACACGTTGTTCACCTTAACCTTACGTGATATTATTTGCTAATTATGTAGCTCTATAAGGCTGGGAGCAGGGAAAGAAAGTTCTGATACTTGCTACAACATGGATCATCCCCAAGAACGTTATGAGAAGTGAAATGGGGCAGACGTGTATAATGTATGATTCCACTTCTCTGAAACATCTACAACAGGCCAATCCGTAGAGACAGAAAGTAGATTGGAAGTTACCAGGAGCTGAATGGGTGGAGGATTTCCATTTGGGTGAGAAAAAAGAAAGTTCTGGAACACTAGACAGTGGTGATGACGGCACAGCATTCTGAACGTACTAGTACCACTGTGTTGTACCCCTTAAGTGGCCACAAAGGTCAATTTTATCTCAGGTCGTATATATTTCGCCACAATAATAAAAATAAAAAGTGATCAAAATAAATAAAAATGATAGAACACATCTGTCTTGATCTCTCTAGTTGGCTTTCATCTGTGTTGGTTTCACTCAGGTTTTTTCCATTGAGGAGAGGAGGGCTGCTAGGAGATGTAAGCCCATTTTCTTCTTTCAGCAACTTCAGTGGGAAGAGGTTTCCCACTTTCCCCACGGGAGGGAGGGAGAAGTGATGAACTCATCTGGGGAAGGAGGATTTGAATAGGATTATTGATGGAGACCCTTGATGGAGGAATGGGAGAAGCAATTTCCAGGTCTAGGGAAAATCATGGACGTAAAACAGCCATATTCCCGGAAGAGCGGAGAGGACGTTGGGTTCCAGTTTTAAGCATTCCTGGTCCGTGGCATCTCCCTCAACTCCTCAGGTCAGAGATGCCTCCCAGGCACCCAAATCATCAGGAAATACACCTTTATCACTCTTGTTCCTGTTTCTCATTGGTTGGGGAATAAGACATGGAGACAGTTGGGGTTTTGTAAGAATGAACATGGCGGAGTTTTAGAACTTTGAGACAAGCCCTCAGGAATGACACCTGCTGAATCTTCGAGGGAACTTTCCCGCCCAGCTTCAGGCGCCACATGTGGCCAACAATGTCCAGGTTGCATAAATAGGCCCGTCGCTTTATTCTCTCATCTTCGTGGTCCTTGACCTGATTTACAGTGCGGTGGCTACGGTGGAGGACTGGGACCCGGGAGCAGACAGCATCATGACAGAAGTGTGACATTGAATTGTTCACGTCCTGCCCCTGATGCTGTCCCTCCAGCTTCTCCCTCCTCCTGGGCTGTCCCTCGCCTTCCCTACCCGCCAGTGAAACAAGACAGGAGTGAAATGACGGCCATGATTAGCCCCCTTGTGCTGCTCCATTGGAAGCGGGTTATTTCTCAAAAGGCAGAAGGTGCCCCTGATGGTTAGGAAAGCCTTCCCAGCCCTGCCAGCCCCCGTGGTTTGAGAGACACAGGGGAGGCAGAAGGGAAAGCATGCTGAGAGCGGCCAAAGCCATTGGCCTCGAGAGTATTTGAGTGAATAAACTCTGGGTCGGGTCTCTGGGAAGGGACGAGAGAGGGCAGCCAGGAGTTCTCTCTCCTCAAGGGGTTCCCCCTCCTTGACGAGGCACAGTTGTGCCCCACATTCCATATGTGGTCGAGGTTAGCGGTGGGGAAGATGCAGAAAGCTTTATCTGAAGACACCTCGACATTTTGGCCTGAGAAGCCTGGTATTCCAAACAAACCTGGAATGATATCCTTGGGCATCCTTGACAAAACTCACAAGTGCTAATTCTAGATTTTATGAAAAGCGTACCAGTTGGGAATATGTTTGTCGGTATGTAACAAATCGTGGTTTAAACATGATTTTTTTTTTTTTTTTACTATAACTGGAGCCAAGAGGTAAGTGGTCCAGAGATAATACAGTCAGTTCTACTCCTCTTGGACATTGGCACTAAAAATCACTGTGTTCTGCAATACTGTGCTGGGGAGACCACAGATTTATGGGAAAGATGGGGTTGGGACACAATGTTCAAAACCACCATTAGGGATAAATCCACAAGATAAAAACTCAATGAAGATAGTAACATATTTTTTAAAAAGTTCATTTATTTACTTGAGAGAGAGAGAAAAAAAACACGAGTCGGGGGAGGGGCAGAAGGAGAGGGAAAGGGAGAAGCAGACTTCCTGCTGAGCAGGGAGACCGACCCAGGATTTGATCCCAGGACCCTGACATCATGACCTGAGCCGAAGACAGACACTTAACTGACTGAGCCGCCCAGGCGCCCCGGTAGCATATTTTTTAGACATGTTAAACGGTTAAGAGATACAGTAAATCGTATGATATATGTGGCACTTTGTCTTGAAAAAGGGCTGAAGTTTGCTTGTGGAAATGGGAGTGGGACAGATGCATGGTTCAGTTCAACTGGGTGCCGTCTTCTGCATTTATCTGGTGTTTCTCGTGGATGCAATTACATACAGGCAAAAGTGACATTTGCACTATGCTCGGATTGTATCGGTGGGATTAATCCCAATGGAACAAATTCAGAACAAGCATGATTGTACAGCTGTTCAAGGAAGTCATCCCAAACCAGACTCCTTCTGTTTTCTTGCTCTGCAACCTCTTGCGTGTGGCTTTCGTCCTCACGGTCTTAAGAGGGCTGCTGCCCTTCCGGGTATGATTTCTACATTCCAGGCAGAAAGCAGGGAGGATAAAGTGAGTAGGGCAAAAATCACTTTCTCCTTGAGTTTCTGCGGGAAGGGGGCGGGAAGGGG
>CM053621.1:8841082-8865733 GCA_028646535.1 Procyon lotor | reverse complement strand
TTATAGGAGGGACTGGGTCATGGGATTATGGAGGCCAAGGGGTCCCACAGTCAGCTGTCTGCAAGCTAGAGGTACAGGGTAGCTGGTGGTGTAGGTTTAGTCCAAACCCAAAGGCCCAAGAACCAGCTGAGCCAATGGTGCTACATCCCAGTCTGAGTCTAGAAGGCTCTGGCGCTGGGATTGCCAGTGTTCCAGGGCAGGAGATCTGGATGTCCCAGTTCCAGCAGAGAGCGCAAATCCACCCGCCCTCTACCATTTTGTTCTACTTGGGGCCTCAGTGGGTTGGATGATGCCCACCACACTGGTGAGGGTGATCTTCTTTACTCAGTCCGCTGATTCGAATGCTAATCTCTTCCAGAAACACCCAGAAGTGAAGTTTTTACCCACTCTCTGGGCATCCTGTGGCCCAAAAAAGATGACACACAAAATTAACCACAACTGGCTTCTCTTCGACACAACGTGGCGTATTTGTCAATAATCAGGAGTACGACGCGCTTATGGGGAGACTTCGAGGTCGCTGAGTGGTGGCTCCTCCCTTTAGGAGGGCACTCTGCATCCTGTTCCAGGCTCTCCAACACCCCTCTTGTCCTAGGCTTCATCTACTTTCTTTACTCGTGCTCAGTCACGCCCAGGTAAGCTTCCCATTTGCAACTTGGGTTTGTTTGTTTGTTTTTAAAGATTTTCTTTATATTTATTCGACAGAGAGAGAGATCACAGGGGGGGCAGAGAGAGAGGGGGAAGCAGGCTCCCTGCTGAGCAGAGACCCCCCCCCCCCATGCAGGGCTCTATTCCAGGACCCTGAGATTGTGACCTGAGCTGAAGACAGAGGCTTTGACCCACTGAGCCACCCAGGCGCCCCTAAACTTGGGTTTTGAGTTTGCAGTTTGCATCTGTAATCCCTGTGCTACGATGCGTGACGTGTACAACACAGAGGATAAAATCGGTGTCTTTAGGAAGCGCAGGGAGGAGAGGTGGGGCAAGCCATAAGCAGGCCGGGCCTAAGTTGGGTCTTCAGGGTGAGGGCAAGCTGATTAAATGAGAGAGAAAGAAAGGTGTTCCTGGCAGAGAGAAGAGCACAAAGACTTGGGAAGATGCAGAATACTGCTCCTTCTCTCATGACATTTTTGTGCAGTTTGCTGTCGTTGGTTATCTATTAATTCGTTTGATACTGAAGAAAAGGAAGAAAAAAACATCTGTTGCCTGTAATCACTGTAGCCAGCCTAGTATCTTGGTACAGCTTTAATTTCCCTCTTGTTCTATTGATCAAACAAACAAAAAATGTTTTTTGTTGCTTTTTTTTTTTTTCTTAAGAAAATATTTCTTTTTGAGGCAGCATTTCGCTTCCATGTCTGATGCTGGCTTTGTGTAGAAATTGATTTGTTTTCTTTCCAGTGCGCTGGGGAATTTACCCTCCCTGCCCTCACCCCAGCTTCTCCCACAGCTTGAGACTCTCAAATTGAAAGCTTGGGACAGGCAGGCTTGCTGAGGAAAGACGTGCGGACTGCTTGGGTTTGAATCCTGCATCCATCATCTCCAGCTGTGTGTTTCCGGGAACATCCTCAACCTCTCTGGGCTTCAACTTCCTCATCCGTAGAACGTCGGTAACAGGAGTCTCCACCTTTTAGAGTGGTGAGGAGTTGCAACACGAGGAAGACTTGGACCAGTGGCTCCCATATAGCTCAAGACGCCTGGCCGTGATTGTGGAAGCTACTCAGTGCTTGGCTCTTTATTGGGGAAAAAGGAGAGACTGTTCCCAGCAGCAAGGGAGCTGAGTTTCTGGCAGGAAGGTATCAGGAAGGTCTGAGAGGACGAGAACGCTTGGTTTCATAAATCCCTTCCTTTTACATCGTAGATGGGAAGGCCAATGGGAAGACCAACCCCTGAGTCTAAATCCTTAGTTCAGAAATGTCACTCTCCACTGGTCTTTGCTGGAAATTTCCTGCTGGGTAGACACATCAGTACCCAGATGCTGGGTCATTTCAGCCTGAAATCCTTGCCTGTGCTCTGGCATATTTTCCTTCCCTTTAGAGAGAGCCCAGCGGTGGGGCCAAGACGAGAGAAAGATGCCTGGAAAGAGATATACTGGAGATCACGTTTAATGTGGCCCAGTGATAAATCAGTGTTTGCACTGGGTATATATTTTTGCTTAGGATAGCACACATCAGAACAGATCTAGTATTAAAACCCAAATCAAACCAAACCAAACTGCAGAAGAAGAAAAAAATCATGTATTATTGTGGTCTTCCTGCAACAAGCTCCAACCCGGATTCTTTAAGGCGCCTCATTGTTCTTATTCTGATGGGGAAGCAAATGCCCTCGGGTCTGCTCTCTCCCTCCCCCACCTCGCTGCTTTTCCGCTGTGATGGTGCTTTGAGCTGTCACCTTTCGTTGAGAAATGTACACCTTGTGGGTGTTGAATTTATTCAACTAGTCCAACTAGGAAAGATGACAAATGAGGAACAAGGGTCAGCTCTATGAAACACACTTGTAAAATGGGGAAAAAAAAAAGTGGCTTTCGGGCGATGCTGGGGATAACACCTCCTCCAGCAGGGCCCTGAAGGGGATGTGCGATGAGACAAATTCCAATCTGACCAATACAGATTTACAAAGGGAGGCCCGAGGGCAGCGGGAAGGGAAAAGTCGAGCCTCTGCCGGAATAGCGATTATGAACAAATGTGCGCTAAATTAATTGGTTTGCACAACGTGGTATCTGGGATTAATCTGCCATTTCTTTTTTGTAACTGTCCGGCGCAGGAGGCCTGGAAGCCTCCTTCCAGGGTGAGAATGGGTGGCTGAGCTGATAACACCACCGTGCAAAAATAAGTCTTCAAACCAGCAGAGCCAAATGAAGGATGCTCTTTCAGCTAAGAGAGTTACAGTCTCGGCTGTGGACCGTAAATCTTGATCCACACTACTAAAAAGTCGCTGGGGTGGTGCAGGAAGGCTTGCACTGCCCTCTTCCTGGGAGGGGAGTTGGCAGGAGGGAGAGGGAGGTGGAGGGGGTCAGGATGAGAAGAAAAGTTGTGGTTCAACCCCAGCTCTGCTGCCTGCAGGAACCCCCGCATTTAAGTACTCCCTTCACGTATCCCACGAGGTCTGAGAGTCAGGGGACATTCTATTTTCTCAACAAACTTCGAATTTTAGTAGAGTTTCGGATTTGCAGAAAAGCTGCAAAGAGAGCACACAGACCCTAGGACCCCCCGGTTCTCCCCCTTGTCAGTCTCTTATCTCACTGGGGTGCACGGGTCAAAAAGGAAGCAACTGACCTTGTTGGGGTACTGCTCACCAAATCCAGACTCTATTGGACGAGTGGGACCAGTGGCCTTGTCTTGGTCCATCTGGGCTGCTGTAATAAAAATACCATAATTGGGGGGCTTAAATTGGGGAAGATTTATTTCTCCCAGTTCAGGAGGCTGCAAGGCAAGACCGAGGGGCTGGCAGATGTGGTGGCTGGTAAGGTGGTGTCCCTGTGTCCTTACCGGTTGGAAGGGATGAGGCCGCTCGCTGGGATCTCTTATTGGGGCACTAATTCCATTCGTGGGGGGCTTCCCCTTCGTGATCTCCTCACCTCCCAAAGCCCCGCCCCCACCCTGATACCGTCACGTTAGGGGTTAGGTACCATGTATGACTTTGAGGGGAACACACACATTCAGTCTCTGCCTGTCCTCCCCCTGACCCAGGATCCCATTCATGGTACCACACTGCTTGCTTGACTCTTTTGGTCTGTGACAGTCTCTCAGTCCCTCAGTCCCTCGTCTCTCGTGTCCTGGCCGTCTTGAGGAATACTCATTCTCCTTATTCTAACGCTTCAAGAAATTAAGCCTCAGAGGGGTTAAAAGACGTGATCAAGTTCAGACAGCTGGTGGAGGCAGGGCCAGATTTCTCCTAAGCCACTCCAAGTCTGGTTCTCAGACCTGTGCATTAGAGTTCCCAAGTAGGCTTGTGAGGACTCACATGACCTCCAGAGTTTCAGATCCGGTAGCTCTGGGAGGAAGCCAGCATGTGCCTTTCGAGCAAGTTCTCCGGTGACGATGGTGGTGCCTGACATCTGGGGACCACGGTATTCAGCCAAGGCCCTTCGGAGCTGTTTACCTAGGCCAAATGAATCAGATGGCTGTCAGATCTCCACTTCTCTTTCTGAAGTGCAGAAATGAAACCAGACTCTGAAATGACTTTCCCTTCCTCCCTCCCTCCCTCCCTTCCTCTCTCCTCCCTGTTGAGCATCACCGACCCGGGCACAAGGAGAACAGTCAGAGGCATCTGATACTCTCGGTGAATAAAAAGGGCGCAGTGTTTGCAACTGGGCAGAGACTGGTTTGTGCCCCCAGTCCATCTCATCGGAGGTGGCTTTGTGGCTTCACGTGACTGTCTTGGTCTTAGTGTCCTCATCTGAAAAATGCTAACAACGAATTCCTACTCTAGAACCTGTGCTGAAGCAGTTATGGAAAAAGACGAGACGGGCAGATGGATGACTGTGAACTCCGTATGTTCCCTTGGAAATATTAATATCTTATTAATATATAGTTTCTTCTTGAGAAGGTTTCCTTATTATTGATTCAAACTTTATTCTCCCTTTCCTACTTTTTTTTTAAAAAAAGATTTTATTTATTTATTTGACACAGAGAAAGAGAGAGATCACAAGTAGGCAGAGAGAGAGGGGGAAGCGGGCTCCCTGCTGAGCAGAGAGCCCGATGCGGGGCTCGATCCCAGGACCCTGAGATCATGACCTGGGCCGAAGGCAGAGGCTTTAACCCACTGAGCCACCCAGGCGCCCCTCTACTATTTTTTTTTTTAATTGAGCTGCTATAAAACTGAAATGAGCTCAAAGCAAAACCTACAGTTGGTTAACTACTGATTTCCAAATTAAGGCACCAAAGGGAATGCACAATAGAGCCCTGCTGAACAGGTACACTCGCTGATTGAATGTAAACCGTAAATGGCAAAGTAAATCTTTATGTGAGTATCACAGGGACCCGGCATTCACAGAGGTCCCAGGTAAGAAATTACCACGTCATTGTTAGTTACTTAAAAACAAATCACTTTACAATACAGGTTGTTTTCTGGAGCCATTTGTGAAGGGGTAACTCCTGGTCCTTGCCTGAGATGACTTTGACCCTGGGACTCTCTTAAATATTTCTTAGCAAGGGTCTCGAGGAAGAGAAACAAAAAAAACATGCAACCTCCGAATGCCATCTGTGAAAGTGTTGCAAGGTTTTGGAAACTCCTGAAGAATTCATCACCTGAAGCACTCCCCTATTCATGATTTATGCTGTTTGCAAGCTCTTTCTTCCTGCTTCCTACTTGGATTCGAAGCTCAGCGTGACTTGTGAATCAGGCCAGATTCACAATAAAATATGGAACTTGAGTCGCTTTGTTTGTTACCCTGCACATCTTTGCTCCTTAATCATTTACAACATTCCCCAACAAACACAGGTTTCCTAAAACAAAGTACAGATCGTGGTGCACAGGGGCCCCAGGAGCAGAGAGCTGAATTCTGCGTGTGTTAGCATATTTAATCATCCCATTTGGGGGAGGATAATCCGTTCTAATTTTCTCAGACTGTGTTCACTCACTTTCATTATTTTCTTTACTTCAAAGATCAGCCTGACGACTGTTTTTCTTTGCAACAAGGCTTATGGTATTACTCCAAATCCATCTGATTTCATGGCCTTCAGGGTTGCTTTCATGTATTATGAATTTCTGAATCGGCAGTGTTTATTAGATGGAAACTTACAACTCTTTGTAGAAGTGTTATCTTGCAGAAATTGTTGCTAGGGTAAGAAAAAAAAGAAGGAAATATTAATGCTCTCAGAGGCAGGCTGAAGAATAGTTTGCAAAACCTACTAAGAAACCATGTGTTGTTGGATCATGCTTTTGAGATGTGTGCCGTTTTCTTTTTGTCTCCTGGTTCCTCTCCCTCTGCCCCCAATTAAGCAGGGAGTTGGTTCTGTGTGTGCCTGGGGCTTCATTTGTGGCACTCTCATCTCCTTTGCCTCTCTCCCACTTCAAAATCCTGAATCCATTAATAAAAACAGGGTTTGATCACAGAGGGCCTTTCCTCCAGTCTTAGGAAGGGGGCCTCTAGTATAGATTCCTAGATTTCTGAACTGGCAGAGCAGCAGAGAGAACTAGTAGATTTTGAAGCAGGAATTGCATGTGTCTGTGAGCGACAGAGACCACTGTGTCCTAATCTTGTGGCTTAAGAAGTCCACAAAGTGGGGGCGCCTGGGTGGCTCAGTCGTTAAGCGTCTGCCTTCGGCCCAGGTCAGATCCCAGGGGCCTGGGATCGAGCCCCACATCGGGCTCTCTGCTCGGCAGGAAGCCTGCTTCTCCCGCTACCATCCCCTCTGCTCTGCTCGTGTTCCCTCTCTCACTGTGTTTCTCTCTGTCAAATAAATAAAATCTTAAAAAAAAAAAAAAAAAAGAAGTCCACAAAGTGGTCCATTCAAACCCAGAGAAGACCAGAGGCAAGCAGTCCAGAGCTGGCATGCCAGTGACACAAAGCAATCAGGGGTTTCTATCTTTTTGTTCCTCTATCCTCACTTTATGGTTTCCTTTCTTAAGGTTGCCTCATATTCCAAGGTGGCTGCCAGGGCACCAGCCACCACATCTGCTTTCTTGGCAGGAGGAAGGTTGAAAGAGTGCTTCTCCCAGGCAAAGCAACTCCTTAGAAAGCTCTGTCCCAGCAATCATGTATGATACATCTACTCAAACCTCACTAGCTAGAACTTATCCACATGGCTGTATCTAGCTGAAAGTGAGATTGAGGAGTTTAGCATTTATAATGGAGTTTTCTTACTAAAGAAGAAAGGAAGATAGATATTTGGAAAGCGACTAGCCGTGCATGCCACAGAACTGAGGGGGCTAACAGACTGAAACAAGGCAAGCTTCATGTGTATTCTATGTGGATCAATGAACATAGCCCTCTGTCCCTGATGAATTGGCACAGTGAAAAACCAGTAGAACCTTACCATAACCTTGGAGGTAGGAGTAGAGGAGAACCCAAGACCTTCAGGAAAAAGGAATGAGGCCTAAAAGAGAAATTAAGCAGAGTTATAGAAAATAAGGAAAGCTTTGATTTCCTAAACATATGAGTTCAGACTGAGATTTGTAATAATTATTGGGCTGGGGTATCCAAGAGTGTAAGCTTTCCTTCAAATGCTTTCTTTTCCCTTTTCTAAGTTAAGCACCAGGATTTGATTAATTGCCTTTTTTGTAAAAATGCATCATGTTGGAAGTCTTCAGCAGTATTTTTCTAAAATGATCCACTAATTGCTGAAGACTGGGGCTATATATTTTACCTCTACAGAGTGCTTGACTTCACGTGTGTTTGTTAAATGAATGACTGAATGATGGAAATCTAAGGGACTTCAGTCCCGTTGTGTTTTCCTGTCAATTTGTGCCTCTGTATTCGTCGAAATTCCTTGAGCTGCAAGTTACAGAAATTAAAGTCAAAATGTTTAAGACAAAAGATAATCCATGACTCTTAAACTTCAGCTATAGGCTTTAGGCATTGCTGGATCTAGGGGTTTAATGATCTCATCCAAACAAGGCTCTATATTCCCCAATGAGCTTTTCTCTGTATTGGCTCCAATCTCAGGTAGACTCTTGGGGCTAGAGCGACTATTCGTAGCTCCATGAAAACTTATTTTTTAGCCTTGAGTCCAGAGGGTAAGAATTTCATTTCTTGGGCAGCAGTAAGAACTCTTTCTCAATTATGTCATTGGCTTTGATTGTTCTGACATGGGATCAGAACCCTTTTCAGAACGTTTCCCTGGACTGTGACAGGCTTTAAGACTCATGCCCTCTGTGTCAATCTGGGTCCAGGCAGGAGAAAGAGCAACACACCAGTTACTTGTACAGAGTAATTTAAG
Organism: Procyon lotor; assembly: GCA_028646535.1. Classification (NCBI taxonomy): domain Eukaryota; kingdom Metazoa; phylum Chordata; class Mammalia; order Carnivora; family Procyonidae; genus Procyon; species Procyon lotor. Next base: position 8,857,859 of record CM053621.1, on the reverse strand, counting down.
ATGGGTGGGTCAAATCCAGTCTGTTGCCTGCTTTTGCAAATAAAGTTTTATTGGGCTATAACGACACCCACATGTTTAAGTATTTAGTCTATGGCTGCTTTCAGGCCAAAAGATAGCAAGAGGGGAGAGGACTTACAAGAGAACTATGACTCACAGACTGAAAACATTTACTATCAAACTCTTTATGGGAAATTTACCCACCTGTATAATTCTACGTAAAGGAGTGATGCAAAATGAGGTCCTGAAAAGGAAAAAGAGTACGGTAAGATGGGTAAGATCTCTTGGAGGGAGAACCTGCCAAGAACCTGAGAATCTGAGAATTCTAGAACCTAGAATCGGAGAATCTACCTCAAGGGCTGAAGGAACAAAGGGAAAAACTTAGAACTATTAAAACTTAGAACTTCGGAGGAGGGGCCCTACCGAACTGAAACTTCAGACCCCCAAAGAAAGGAACAACTTGGCGCTAGTGTTGGTGTCACTGAGGGGATGCTTCTGGAAGTGTCGAAAAACCTACAAACCACAATCAGCTGGAATTTACTTTGGGATAACCTACCATTGCCGGGGCAAAAAAGCTTGCTGGGGTGATGAGGCTGATGGAATTAGAAGCAGCAGCAGGAAGGAGCATGTCCCCTCTTGCTTCTCCAGCCTGTTGGTCCCCATAGTGGCAAAGGTCAAGCAAGAGTGTAGCAGCAAAGGAGAAATGTGCTTCCAAGGTCCTGGGTCCAGCATCACAGAGCAGGGCACGGAAACAGGGGCTCGGAGTGGAAATACAATAGCTAAAAAGCTAGCACGAGTCATTCTTTGGCTACTCACCCCCACCTTCTACATGGATTTGAACTTTAACCAACAACATAGACTACTCAGTGCTTCCACCTAACAACAGACGCTCCCCACAATGAGGAGACCCAAAGTCACAACGGTCGTTAACGTCCATTGCTGGGCGATGTCACTTACTCTCCAAAACCAGAGTCTCATCAGAATAATCTGTTACTTAAAGACTGACTTGTAAAGTTAACTGCCCAACCAAGACTTGTAGGAGATATGAGGGAAGAAGAGAGGATACATGTGTGTGTGCACATGTGCGTGCACTCGCCCACAGACACACACACACACACACCAAGCAAGGGAGAAGATCTGCATAGTTCTGTAGTTCTTGCTTCTGTAAAGGGCCATGATAGTGAAGTTATTATTATGCATTCCTCCTCCTCCTCCCCATCTCTTAATTCCTTCGTCCTCGGCCAAGAGCTCAGCTGGTTCCGTTCTTGACCAGGTGGTAAAATTCAAACTTTTACTTCCGAAGGGTTGGAACCGTCAACCCCTATTTTTAATGATGCTGTTAATGGCAGTGCTAAGAGAAACCCCCGAGAATTTTCTGGTGCAGACAAGTCCTTCTGTTATGGTATGGCAAGAACCCCAAGTCCCCTTTGCGATTGGGACCAGTCTTCTCTGCCAGTAGAGGTGCTCCTTTCTTTGCTTTAGTCCAGTGGCATAAGAAATCCAGAATGTCCACATAGTCCTCTCATTTTCTAACTCAATGAACTATTGTTGTGTCCCCTTGGAACTAAGATTTCCAAAACAGCAGAGCTCAAAGTTGCTGGGATGGGGAGCAAATATCCTGCAAGTGGATATGGGAGTGAGAAGAGATATTCCCACCTTCCCCCCTTGATTCCAGGCCCTAGGAGAAGAAACAGCACCATGATTTGGTTGCTGAATCTAAGCATATATCACCTTCCAAAGATAGAACCCCATCCTTTCTGGCTGTTGCCTCCTCAATGGCTTTGTAACTAAGCCTTCTGCAGGCCATTTCTCCATCCTATGAGGCCAGCTGCACCTAGATGAGGGGTGTCTGGCACACCAGGGAATTCCACGGGCATGAGCCCTGGAGGCACCTCTTTCGCGGCGAGGCATACGTATTTCTTGATCAGGAGCAATCAGCATGGGGGAAACGTCATGACCTTGCATAGGGTATGCTATGAACCCATGCACGGGCGTAGCTGCAGAAACACTGTGGAGAGAGACAATATGCACGTGCAGAGCACGTGTCTGTTTCAGGGAGGCTGAATCTCGGCCCCATCTGCAATGGAGGGGATCTAGTACTCATCCCTGAAGGGAATGGATCACCGTTGAGCTTCTGTGCTCGTCTCCACTGTGGGCTGATTAAGCACCTGATTAACACTGGTGGGGAGAAGTCCACATTGTGGAACCCATGCGTGGCCTCCATCCCTACCACTCTGGTCAGTTCGCACATGGACCCACTGAACAAGCCCAGGGTAGGGGCTGAACGACAGCCAGAGAGCACACCATCTTGCCCATCGGATTAGCGGGAACCCTCTCTACCGTGGATTGACATCTCACAGGATCACTCTGAGCCTACTCCAAAGTGTTCCTCCAAATATACTTCCTACAGGTCTCCTTATCACCAGCCTCCCAGGTCTGTTCTTTCTAAGAACGTCCCCACCCAACCAAATGATTGGCGACCACCCGTGTACTGGTGCAGCCCCGGGCTTCTAATTCTCTCTTAGGCGAGGATGTACTGCCCAAGTTCTGACCCCTGGAGGATTCTCCTTCACCACTGTCCTTCTGGACCACTTCTGAGTCGGACTGGAAGGCTGCAGCTATCCATTTTTGCTTGGCATCAGCAAGGTCTAGCCCCTGCCATTTCTCTTACACTTTCTAGAACACTCTGTCTTTCAGGCCTCCGTGTTTTTGGCTCAGCCCAGAATGCCTTTGCCTTGTTGTGTCTGTGAATCCTCTCCCAACAGCACTGCACCTTTGCTAAGACTGTTCCTGGGCCCTTGGCAGGTGTCTCCGCTACCATGCTTTTTCAGGGCTTTTATTACGTATCTTACGCAAGTATTAGCTGTGTTCTCTTGGCCGCCTCAGGACTCAGAGTGCATCAGCTTGAACCTCCATCCGCTTTCCCCCTCAGAATCCAAAGCCTACCTCAAAATGCCTGCACATTCTCAGGTGGCTTCCATTCTCTCCTGCTGGTTTTCGAATTCAGATTTTGCACCTACTTTCTCTGACTTTTGCCATATTAACCTGGTTGTGAAATTAAGCTCTGCTGACAATGTGAAGCATGCTATTGTATTTTATTTCTAAAGATTTATCTATTTGAGAGCCAGAGAGAGAGAGAGAGAGAGAGAGAGAGAGAGAGAGATCAAGCATGAGCAGGGAGAGGGGCAAAGGAAGAGGGAGAAGGAGAATCTTAAGAAGGCTCTGTGCCCATGGGGTTCAATCTCATGACCTGAGATCACAACCTGAGCCGAAATCAAGAGTCAGATGTTTAACCGACTGGGCCACCCAGGTGCCCCATCGATGCCTTTTATTATCTATACAGATAATAATGTCTTTGGCTCTATTAACACGGTGAATTATATTAATGGGGAGGGTACTTAGAGGAATCTTTGCATTCCTGAGGGTATCTCCAGTTGGTCATGGAATGTGAGTGCTTTTGGATTCTGTTTGTTGGTATTTAGATTTTTACAGGGATATTCACAAAAGAAAGAGAGGATGGTCCACATTTTCTTCCGTTTGGTTTTTTTCAGCTTCGTAAAAACACACATAACTTTTCTTCCTTTTTTGTTTTTGAAGAATCTATTTCCACCTTGGGTTATTTTTTTTTTTTTGCCCCTTGCCAGCTGAGCTTCGAAACGCATTTCTTCTAAAAACTAATTTGGGAAAATGTTCTACTTCAACAATACAGGTCTGCCTATCTCAGAAGGGTCAGGATAGCCTGGGTTAATCTCCAATTCACAGAGGTGGAGGGAAAAGTAGCTTGAAATAAGCCTGGAGAGGTAGCCGTGACCTTCGAGCAAAACTTTGCAAGCATTTGTTTTCATTTTAAGAACAAAAGTCAGAGAAGGGTTTTCAATAGGGCAGTTGTACAATCAGATCTTTCCTTTTGAAGCTCTCATGCTGACTTTCTCATCGTGGGAAAATTACTCCTCTAAGGTTTAGTTTCCACATCTGTATATCAGAAAAACAACATCTACATCACAAGGTCTGCAAAAATCATTTTAGGTAAATGGTATCTGTAAAATACTTATCCCAGTGTTTGGCACATCACATTTACAAATAAAGCTAGCATTTTTTTGTTCATATTCATACAAGTCCTTCTTTTTATGTTTAAGCAGCACTTTAGTACTACTTTTATATAAAAGCCAGACCTGTTTTTGTAAATGCCCATGTATAAAATTTTGGGATCTTTTTACATTATTGATTCCTGGGAGAGCTATTGATTTCTGTATATTTATCTTGTATCCAGCCATCTTACTGATTTCTTCCATTTATCCCAGGATTTCTTCAGTTAATCCTCTTAATCATGCCATCTGCACATAGTTTACTTCCTTTGCAAACTATTTGTGAATTACCTTCAAGTTGAATTTGTTTGGAGGGTAATATTTACCCTTGGAATCCAAGCTAGAATTTCATATTACAAATAGGTTGTGTGACGGAGATGCAACCCACAGTTTAAATTATCTCTACGGTTGAATAGGATGGTAATTGCAATGATTGCATAAGACCATTGGAAATTAGAAGTTGGATATTTAACCTCCTAGGTGGAATAGAAAACAGGTTATTATGTGTATGATTGAGTTTAATAGGCTGTTTATATGACCTTGACACTCCCCATGTGAAATCATGCATTAATAAATCTTGAATCAAGGAACGGTCAGAGAGATTTAAATACACACCTCTTCCTCTCACACCTTCCTGTTGATTTTGGAATATAAAATAGGTCTTGCTTTCTAGAATTGCTGATTATGTTTGTCACTCAGCAAATATTAGGCATGTTTAAATGTAAAGATCCACATAGGGTGAGCACCTGGTACACAGTTCCTGACATATAAGTGCTATAAACAGAATGTTTATGCCACGTCCTCCCATCAAAGGCCCATATGTTGAAATGCTAAGCCTTTGGGGCCTTTGGGGTTGGGTCATGAGAGGGATGTCCTCATAAATGGAATTAATGTCTTCATAAAAGAGACCCCAGAGAGCTTTCTTGCCCTTTCTCATCATGTAAGGACACAGCAAGAAGACGGCTGTATGTGAACTAGAGCTGGGGCCTTACCGAACACCAAATTTTCCTGAGCCTCTGTAGCGGGCTTCCTAATCTCCGGAACTCTGAAAAAAATAAATGTTTGTTGCTTAAGCTACTCAGTTTATGGGATTTTGGTTACAGCAGCCTTAACTGAGAAGGACAACAGGCACACAATAAACATAGCTTCCCCTCTCCTCCTTTCTAAATGCAAATGTCCAAGGACTGTGGCCTAGTATTTTCAATCTCTAAATTGAAGTTCTTCTCATGCTCAGCCGGGCCTACGCAGTCTGCCTCCACCTCCCCTCCACTCTCTTCTGTTATGTCTTCCTTCTTCCTTCACTCTAGCCCCAGAGATCTTGATCTTCCCTAAGCCTTTGCGTTTTGAAAGGATGAATGTTACAATCGTTTATGATGATGAACAATAAAATGATTGTGGCTTGAATTAGCAGAATGAGACCCCGGCCGTGATCTTTCCTGAGGAGGGAGTGGGGGGTTCCTTGGGCTCTGAAGTCTTACATCTTAGGCATTGCCATAGACTGATTCGTGTCCCCTCCAAATTCACAGGTTGAGGTCCTAACCCCCACAATATGATTATATTCAGATCCAGGGCCTGTAAAGAGGAATAAAAGCTAAATGAGATCATAAGGGTCCATTGGGCTGGTGCCCTTGTAAGAAGAAAAAGAGACACCAGAGCTCTCTCTCTCCCCGCCATGCGAGGCCACAGGGAGAAGGCAGTTGTCTGCAAGCCAGGAAGAGAGCCCTCACAAAAACTGTGGGTGGAGGAGAAGCTTATCTGGTTACTGAGAATGGTGAAGATGTCCCTCCTTGTGTATGGTCTCTACCTGCAGGGCAAGTGCATTTTCTGTCTCCTCTCCCTCTTGTTATCTCTTCTATTATTTTTAGCTGCTCTGCTTGAGCAAAGGCAAGAAGGGACAGAAACAGGCCGCCCAGGCGCCCTGCTCACAGTGTTTGATCAGGTCAAAATTTTGAGTTAGAGAAGAGCACCTCCAAACCGGAACATCTCAAGTTTGGGGCTTTCACTGTTGACACGGCAATTTCACCTCTGCTTCACAATTAACTTCGGAGGCTCAGCACCGCAGGCATGATTTCACCCCCATCGTCGAGATGAGCTCCTCTGTAAGGGTGAGGGAACTGAACCTGCAGAGGGCGATGAGATGCACAGAGCCTGTGTTGACAGGGCCAAAACTCAAGCTCGCTTTTCCTGCTTCTGTACATGACACTGTCATTCTTAGGGCATTTATTTTACATTCCTTGTACTGTCTCATCAATTCTGCTCGTCCTGTAGCATCTGTTTGTGCATCCTGTTGGCATCCACCCTACACCCCCCTTTAGCCCAGGAGAGCAATGTCTCAGCAATCAGTCAATGCTAATATGCCAGCGCTGTCCCAGAGCTCTGTTGTTGAGGAGCCTGTCTTGATTTATTATTCTAAGTGTGTTGCTCGGGCAACATTGATTAATGATCAATTTCTACATTACAAAATAATCATAGGGCCTGATAAAACTGTTCAGGAAGTGGAGGCAGCCTCTTGAGCAGGTATAAGTTATTCAGCCTCATACAAGATGGCCTGTGGCTGCCGCTTTGCAGATATTTAGCGGATACTACACCGACTGTAGGTTTGAGTTTCTAGGCTTCTTAAAGGGGTATTGGCCATCAGGTTGCAGTTTTCTGCTTTGTTGTCTATGAACGCCCTTTGGAGTGGGATGTTACCAAGGGTAGTGGAATAGCTTTTGGCTCTGTCCTTTTTTTTTTTTTTTCCAGTGGCAAGCAATGCCTAGCCCACAGCAGGCTCTTAAACATGGTGACCTAATGAATGCAAGAATGGGCCTTTGGGTAGTATGGATGGCTTTCTCAGCCCTGGCTGGTCACAATTTCTTTCTGTGGGCTTCTCAGACATTCATATATAGTGTAAAGGATTCCAAGAGTCTCCTTGATTCTACAATGGTTGGGGATTTTGAAATGCATTTTGAAAAATTCCTGGAAGGAGGCAAGAGAGCCCAATTGTTAGTGGTCTCTGAGGTCCAAGGGCTTGGGTTTGAATTTTGCCTCTCCCTTGCTAGCTCATTAACTTTAGGCAAGTTTTTATTTCATGGAACCTCAGGTTCCTCATTTGAAAGATAGGGATTCTATAGTCAAATCTGCTTCGTGGGTGGAGCAAGATTAAATGAAGTAATGCATGTTGAGTACTTAGCACAGTGCTTGGCACCTAGTAAGTCCTCAGTGACTATTAGCTATTATTTCTGTTCCACTCAAAACTTAATGAAGACAACATTAAAATTAGCCGAGAAAGAACGAATCTGCCGATGGAGTGAGAACTCCATAGTCTGCCATAGAATTAGCTCAAGTCATATATTTACAATAATCAAGAAAGGAAGTCAGAGGGATTATCAAGACAATTAGTCTGACATGGCTAAAAGAATAGGCTAAAAGAAGCTTGCTCTCCTAGTGTCTAACACGTTCTACTGATCCTGTTTGTACTTCTGTCACTGTTCTTGGACTTCCTGACCTATACCAGGATAGGTCTGGACCTCGCTATAGGCTGCATGCAGACCTCTTCTGGACCTTTATTCTCAGTCTCTGATTCAGCGAAGTTCTGATTTTAATAACAAGGATTTTGTCTCCTGTATTCTCAGAGACCCCTTTCCCTTCCCATTCATTCTGCAAAGTGCCTACTGTCTTTGGCCAAGAAAATCTGCAGGTTTTTGTTTCACTCACCTTTATAGCCCTTAGTCTCATATCTATCTTGGGACTTGCACTTCTGCAAATTTTTACTCGTAACATGTTTAATCACTCTCATAACTATAGAGAGTAAAATGTATAGATTTTAAGTATAAATGAGTTTAGCAAATGTTTATGACTATACCATCCGACCCCCTATCAAGAGCTGGAGCATCGTCAGCATTCTAGAAAGATCCCTGATAGCCATTTCTGGTTGACCTCCCTCCCCTTCAAAGGCAACTGCCTTCTATATTTATAGATTAGTTTTGTATGTTCTTGAACTTCTTTTGCTCAGTCTTACTTATGTCTGTCAGATTTATCTTTGTTGTTACGTGGATTAGAAGTTCCTTCCTTTTTCTTGCTCAGCAGCGTTCTATTGCATGAATATTCTGTGGTTTATTTATCCATTCTTGTATTGATGAACATTTGGGTTGTTTCCAGTTTTTAACTCTTATGAACAAAGCTGCAATTAACATTCCTTTACAAGACTTTTTGTGGACATATGGTTTCATTTACTTTTGTGGAAATAGGAGTGGAATTGCTGAATCATAAAGTAAGTGAAAGTTTACAGGAATTGCCAAGCTGTTTTCCAGAGTGGCTACCCCATTTTGTATATCCATGAGCCTCAGTTCCTTGGCCTCCTCATCAGCTCTTAGTATGGTCAGTCCTTTTAACTTCAGCCATTCTGTGGATGATGACTATTGATGTTGACCATTTTTTTATGTGCCTGGCACTTATGGCTAATTAACATTCATCCAATTGATGGGAAGAGCAATTTCCCAATTGGGTACTAAACTGAACATAATTTTTCCCATGACTCCAGTTAATGGATGTCACCCCTTTCCTTGTGTAATTCCATTAAATGCCTTGTGATGGTTAATTTTATGTGTCATCTTGACTGGGCCATAGATTTCCCAGATATCTGGTCAAACATCATTCTGGGTATGTCTTTGAGGGTGTTTTTGGATGAGATTAACATTTAAATCAGTAGACTGAGTAAAGCATGTTGCCCTCCCTAATGTGGGTGGGCCTCATCCAATCAGTTGAAGGCCTGAATAGAAGAAAAAGACTGATCCGTCCCTGAGTACGAGGGAACTCCTCCTGCCTGACTGCCTTTGAGCTAGCTGGGACATCAGTTGCTTCCTGGTTTCATAGTTGAATTGAAACATTGGCTCTTCTTGTGTCCAGAACCTGCCAGCTTTTGGACTGGATCATACACCTTAAGATCTCTAGAGTGCCAACTGTAGATCTTGGGACTTGTCAGCCTCCCTAAGCACATGAGCCAATTCTTTTTAAGAAATACCTATCTATCTATCTATCTATCTATCTATCTATCTATCTATCTATCTACCTACCTACCTACCTACCTACCTACCTACCTACCTACCTACCTATCCATCTATTCTATCTATCTATCTATCTATCTATCTATCTATCTATCTATCTATCTATCTATCATCTATCTATCATCTATCTTCTCTTGGTTCTATTTCTCTGGAGAATCATGACTAATACACCCTTTCCCCTTGCACCATTTTCTCCCAAAGTGCCCCATTTCAACTCTGTTTCTGCAGAAGCATTTATATCTAACCCTGTGTTGGCTTTGTTAAATAGGCCGTAAACATACGCTCAGTGCTTTCATTTAACAGCTTTGGGGCTGCAATTAAAAATCTTGGCAGAAAATGTGATCCCAAGTTATCTTTAAGGCATTCAACACAGCCACATTCAGAAATGGCGGCTTCCCATTAGCACTGCCGGAGACAGAACCACCAGGTGGCAGGTCCCTGGCTCTTAGGCTCTTGTTTTGTAACCACGTTTTCCAACCAGAAGATATGATGAGGCAACATAAAAATGATATGGTTCGTGCCCTCCTAATAGCAGAATGACTAAGAGAATAACTAAGAGGATAATAAACCTCCACCGAAGGAGGATGGTTAAGGATGCTGACAGATGCAGTGGCTCTGAAAGAGAGGCTTGTCTCCTCACTATAGGCTGCGTGCAGACCTCTTCTTCATGATGGGAACTCGAGCATAACATTCCAGGAAGCTGAACTCGCATTAATCAAGAGCCTGTGTGCATATCCTGCTGAGACTCGAGGGTCTCTTTCTCTCTCTCTTTTGAAACAACCTATTTATTTACTTGTTTGTCTACTCACCTATTCATTTATTTATCTACTGCATATAATACTTATATATTATGCATTTACCTCCTAGGTAATTAATTAATTTAAAAATGTATGGACAGAATGAGTTACTTCCCCAGACAGGAATAAAGCATATCCCTCTTCTTTTAATTTTTAACTAACATTTTTATGTAATTGAACTTTATTAAATGTATTTAATTACATTTTCAGTTAAGTCTTATTAAGATTTATTTTCTCAAATTAACCACACCTTATACTCGTATGGGTATGTCTTCCCTCCTGAGACCTGCAACCCCTCCCCAGACTGCTCATGAACCTGAGGGGGAGGCTACTCGGTTCTAACTTTGGTTTCCAGATGCAGGTAAGGAGGGAATGAATTAGTGATTTGGGAACTAGCCCACCCGGGACGGCACATCATGTGCTCACTGCTAGGGGTCCTGCTTGGCCTGCGGTGTGGGCTTCCACCCCATTACCCTGAACACTTTCGTCAGCTCAGGGATCATTTCCAGGGCTGGGCTCACACCAGTCTTCCCCCACCTACCTCCAGGATGTGGCATTGAGGCCCAGTCATGGTTCAGAGGCCCTCATGACGAACATCTCCTTTGTAGCCTTGGTGTCTGTTTCTGAAAACTCATAGTCTCAGTGCATTCTGGAGGATCTGGCAAGATTCATCATCACCATCATCAGCAGCAGCAGCAGCAGCATCACAGGAGGGGGTCACTGTTCATCCTTCTCTTCCCCAAACACTCACAGCCCCCTTGACCACACTCCCCCGAGCTTCCGGGCCAAGGGTATCAGAAGGGGCAGCACCTGGCAGGCTACAAGGGTCTCATGACTCCTTCCTGCAGGGTGGTGGGTGCCTGGGAACCCGAAACCTGCCCACCTAGGAGCTCAGGGGAGACACCAAGATGAACTTCTCTGAGGAGTTTCCTGTGCTTCTCTGGCCAAAGTAATCGCCTATGATTGTCTTACGATCTTACGATTGTCTTATGATCATCTTACGATTGAACAGCTCACCAGGCGCTTTGCTATGAGAGTCGTGTTTGTTCATCATACGAGATTAAAGAAACACAATGAGAGAAAGTAAAGTCGCTCCTTTGCCCATCACTCCACCTTCCAGAGTCGCTGGGACTGCTCTGGGCACCAAGTGTGCAGCAACGGCAACAACCCTTGTCCTCAAGCGTCTTGCCTTCTAAGCGGGGTGGGGGTTGGTGGATTTCAAACAGACAAATAACTAAAATATGTTACCTCTTCCGTATTGAACAGCAGAGAGAAAACAGAAAGGCAGGGAGTGGGATACGACGGGTGCCTTGGTGTTCCGGGGAAGTTGACAACTTTGATGGGGTATCTCTCAAGCGAGGTGGTTTCTAGAGAAGGTGAGGAGGGAAGAGCAATCCACGCAGAAGGAACAGCCAGTGCAAAACTCAGAGTCCAGAGCACACCTGGCTTACTCCAGGAACTATAAGCGGGTCCACCACCCCGTGAAGGGGGAGATGGGGACAGATATGGGGATGAATGCAGAAGGGTCATGAAGCCACCAGCATGGAGAGGCCCCTTCCCTGCTGTTCACCATTTTCCACAATAGGATTCCTAATGGCTGCTTCCTTACTGGCAGTCATTTATGTAACCCTCCCCACCCAGTACTGGACTTCTACAGTTTCTAGTTTTCCCACATGATCACCTGCAAGCCCACACTGTGGTTTTCGCCTACAGAGTGTCAGACTCTGAGAAAGGAGAGCCCATGGTGGGCAACGGGTGCCCCGTGTCGGCCCATTTCTGCAGATGGGTTACAATGTTGAGTCATTGTGAAGGCATGATAGGTGCTGCTGCCTTCCAGGGCCGGGGATGGTGGACTTTGGGTCCTAAGCAAAACTACTGGGATGATCTAATACTTGCTAAATTTACAAAACAGAGGCAGGAAGCAAGGGTTGGGGGAAGAGCTAGAAAAGACAACCGCAGACCTGGAAATCTTTATAAAACTAATAACATCATTGCTGTTCTGATTTAAAAGTAAAGCATGCACAGTAAAGAAAATTGGGGAAGCTTCCCAAAGAATAAATATTTAAGTTAAAGCCATATAACCCCATTATTGGAAGTGACAATGCAACATTTTATTGCTCTCCATCGAAACAGTCACATGATCATACGTGTATGTGCATTTGGAGTTTATTTCTTGTTTAATATTTTGTCAAGAGCACTGACTTACAACTGGAATATTGAAAACCATGATTTTTGATCATCGTGTAATATTCCACCGGTATTGTATTTAGCAAGCCAGTTAATGAGCTAGCATTGCAATGAATGCTGTCCTCTCCTTATTGTTGGACGTTTTGGTTGTTTTTCATAGTGTACTCTTAAAAACAATACAACCACGAAGCCCTCCATCGGGCATCTCTGACTGTATCCCTGAATATTTTATTCGCACAAATTCCTAGGAGGGAGACAGCTGGCACAGCGATGAATTTTTCCTTTTCAAGCGACTGAAACTTTGGAAGGAAATGGTTGATAACTTTGTGCAATGACACTTGATTTGTTGAACCGATCATGGACAGGTGACTGGTAGTTCAGATCAACATCATTTAGGCATTACTGTCTACCTGTTGGCAGTTCCTCAGATTGTAATAAAAACACTTTGGAGCATCCTGCATGACAGGTTAGACTCCGCTTTTTCAGGAAAATCCAAGTTAGGGTTAAAAGAGATAAAACTAGACTCAATGTAAGGAAGTAGAAGAGAGACTTAAAAGAGTTGTGTGGACCTTAATTGTATCTGATCAGAAAAACATCTGTAAGGATGTATCATGTTTTTTAGACATGCCAAAATTGGAATGGTGACTGAATTTTGAGAATATTGGGATATTACTGTTGACCTTTTAGGTACGATGTTAAAAGATGAGCCCTTATCTTTTAGAAGCGTGTTTGGAAACATTGAAGATGAAATGATATGATGTCTGGGCTTTTCTTCCAAGTAATTTGGGGGGCAGGTGATGGCGCAGAATTGGCTGTGGGTTGATGGCAGTTGGAGCTGGTGATGGGTCCTTATTTTTATCAGAGGTCAGCAAACTATAGCCTGAGGGCCAAATCTAGCCCACAGCCTGCTTCTGTAAATTACGTTTTAGTGGAAAACTATAGATATTTTCTCTGGCTAATTTTGGTTGAGCTGAGTTTGTTGCAATAGAGGCCATCTGGCTTGCAAAACATGAAATACATCCTATCTGCCCCTTAACAGAAAGAGTTTGCCAATCCTTGATTTATACTCTTTTGCCTCTATCTGTTTAAAGTCATTAATAATAAAATGTTTAAAATACAAATCATGTAAAAAAGATCTACATGATTCCTCCAACTACTACCACCCAATATATACTAACACTGTCTCTCGAATACATTCAATCACAGCTGAAATGCACGGTCCCTATAATAAATTCCTGAAATATCTGTGAGATTATGACTCTATAAACATTTACTGTTCGGTACAGAAAATACATGCATGGCAAAGGATTCTATAGGACACACTCTGGAAAGGAAATCTCCTTATCATCCTAGTGTCTCGCCCACCCAGTTCCCTTCCCTGGAGTTTCTTGTTTATCCTCCTGGGAATAATCTCTGCATCTACAACCATAATATATAGAATAACGTCCCCTCCTATATCCCCAAGTGAGGGAATACAACATATATTTGTTTTCTGTGGGCTAATAATATATCTTGGAGACCTTTCCATGTAGGTTGTATAATCATTCCTAAATTATATATATAATTATATATGCGTGTGTCTGTGTGCATGTACATCTACTTAAGGATATGTATATTCCGAATATGTACATATTAAGATATATGTTTTTTTTCCTTTTCCGTGTTTTGGCAAAATCTCAGGGACACAGAACCACAGCCATGGAGCTGGACCCTGGGGAGTGTGTGTGGGCTGAGCAGCCAAGGTTGGAGTGAGCATCTTCTACTGGACTTCCCCATCCCCATTCTGAAGAGAGGTTATAGAGAGCATTCAACAAATTGGAGTCTGTTGAATATTCGAAGGCCCGTTCTCCTCTTTGTACTTTATATTATTACGTGCAGCATCTGGGGGAGGGGCAGTATTTGCTGCAAGCTAATGAATGAATGAATCTTTTTTTTTTTTTTTTTTTTGCCATAAGTTTTACAACAGAATTGCAGGATAATCATTTCTTCTCTCTGCTGGTCAGAGATGCCTCAGTTAATACACCATTTATCAATAAAGTAATTTGGAATATGAGGACTTGGCGTGAAATGTGACTTACATGAGTGAGTGGCTTAAGTCTAAAATAACTCACAGAGTCCATTTATAACTAGAAACTTTGAACGGGGAAAATCAACATCTAGAAAGCAATGGCAAACATCACACTCACCAATTATTTTTTCACAGACGATCTGCATGGCTTCAGGGTAAAAAATTCCCCATCTCCTTGATGGTATTCGTAGTTGTCAGTGACTGTGTAAACTCTATGCATGGTTTCGAACTTTAAAAAAAAGGTGCCTTGAACCTACTTTGGGCTTTAAAAGGGAGTATGGTTAGAAACTGGGTTGTGGCTCAAAATTGGCATGTTTGGGTGGAAGATTCTGCTCCAAGAACAGAGATGGGCTGGGGTTCTGGGATCGTGGGGATTGGGCCTCTCCCACACAGGACCATCTGTCCTTCTTCCTGGTCCAGGATGAGAGATGCTCCCAGAAATGCTTTTCTGCATCTGGAAGGAACAGAGAGTGGTAAACGGATTTATATTTTGACTTGTAGTCCTCAACTCAGGATTTATGATTGCAACAGGCTCTAGGGACTGTCATAACTGCTACCCTATTCAGCCCCCAGACCCTCTCCCAGAGTGTCCCCCACGGGAAAACTATTCCCCTTGCCAGGAGCACCTAAGCACGCTGCCCAAATCCTAGCTGCAGACTCATCCTGGCTCGGCTCCAGCAAAGTGTTCCAGTTTTCTTTGCCTCCAACTGCCTCCGAGGGTCATAGCCCAGATGGGAGCCTCAGTGGGATCTTCTGTTCTTTACAATTTATTATTTTCAGAGATGTTCCCAGCTTTTCAATTGCAAACAAGAGAAGAGGGGGCATTGAACATTCTTCTCTAGTGATCTTTTTTCTGAAATATCTTTCCCCTTCCCCCCTGATTATCAAAGTAATAGAGGCTTGCTATTCAAAATTTGGGAAATAAAGAAGAAAAGAGTGCTAAAAAGAGAGTCTAAATCACCAGTAATGCTACTACCAGAAATAACTATTGTTACTTGGGCTTATTTCAACATTATCTAAATGAGCACCTACCTGTATGAATGTCTATATAAATAGTCATACTTATATGATTATAAACATACATTATAAAGTTATTATACTTTGCATATAGTTTTTCAACATTTTATTATAAAACTATTTTAAACGTACCAAAAATTAGAAGGAAAGAATTGTATAGTGGACACGCATGTACCAACCATTAGATTGTGCCATTAACATTTTACTTAATTAGCTTTACCATTACCCTTTCCTTCCGCTATCTTTCGTTTGTTCTACCAGTTCCTCCCTCCTTCTGCCCCTCTACCTATTTATCTCTCCATCCATCCACCCACATATCCTTCAGCATTTCCCTCCCTCCTTCCCTCTGTTCATCCATCCACATTTTTATCAATTTATCCACCTTATTTTTGTGGTACTTTTCAAAGTACTTACAGATGTGTCTTTTCCCCTAACCATCTTTGTTCATACAACTTTTAGCTTGCTTCTTCACCCAACATGGTATAAAGTTTCCTATGTTTTCAAATATTCTTAAAAAGCACTTTTAAAAAATAACCGCCTAATATTCCACGGTATAGATGTGCCATACTTTATTTTCTAAGGCCTATTATGGGAAATTTTAATTTTTTTTCATTTACCACTTTAATAAATAATGCTGCCGTGAATATTTTTGAATGTGAACCCTGGAACCAAAGTTCTGATTATTTCTTTAGAGAATAATCATAAGAGGAGTACTATTTAGTCAAACAGTATGGACATTTAAAAAAGGATTTGAAGAATAATTTCTAGTTTTCTCTCGAGATGGCACCTTACTGCCTACTATCTTATAAAGTTCAGTCTAGACTCCCAGGTGGGAGGCTGTATCTTGTTGGTCGTAAGAGAAGGTGGTGGTGGGATTGTCCTCCAAAGTCTCTGGTCAAGTTTTGGGTGCAGTGAAAGAAAATATCCATCTCGGTGTTTCTCCATGGACTTCTTTCTTGAATAAATAGAGTTAGGACTAGTTATGAGAGCCTGACTATGTGGCATGAAGGAACAGAGTCTGTCATTCCTTAG
Organism: Procyon lotor; assembly: GCA_028646535.1. Classification (NCBI taxonomy): domain Eukaryota; kingdom Metazoa; phylum Chordata; class Mammalia; order Carnivora; family Procyonidae; genus Procyon; species Procyon lotor. The sequence continues at coordinate 8,841,631 of CM053621.1, read as the reverse complement.
GTCTTGGGTGTTCAGTCCTTTTGGCAACGGAGAGCCCCTCTCTTGTGTAAGTACATCTGGGGGTGCCCAACCCAATTTCCAGAAAATTTCATAGAGCATTAATAACCCACTAGGTGTAGTACTAAGTGCTGTGGGGTTGCAAGATTAGAATATTGAAAATGACAATAGTGCTTTTTTAAATTACATTATGTTAGTTACCATAATTAGTTTTTGACAATAGTTCTTTTTTTTTTCCCAAAAAATGTTTATTTTTTCAGTGTTACAAGATTTATTGTTCATGCACCACACCCAGTGCTCCATGCAATACGTGCCCTCCTCAATACCCACCACCAGGCTCGCCCAGCCCCCCACCCCCACCCCTCCTAAACCCTCAGTTTGTTGCTCAGAGTCCACAGTCTCTCATGGTTCATCTCCCCCTCTGATTTCCCCCCATTCGCCTTTCCCTTCCTTCTCACAATGCCCTCCATGTTTTTCTTTATGCTCAGCACATAAGTGAGACCATAAGATAATTGGCTCTCTCTGCTTGACTTATTTCACTCTGCATAATCT
>CM053621.1:8812732-8832457 GCA_028646535.1 Procyon lotor | reverse complement strand
TTTTAAAGATTTTATTTATTTATTTATTTGACAGAGAGAGAGATCACAAGCAGGCAGAGGCAGAGAGAGAGGGGGAAGCAGGCTCCCCGCTAAGCAGAGAGCCCGATGCGGAGCTCCATCCCAGGACCCTGAGATCATGACCTGAGCCAAAGGCAGAGGCTTGAACCCACTGAGCCACCCAGGCGCCCCTCAATGAGCACCCTTAGGCCTTTATTTTGTTTTACAGAAATGTACCCAGCAGTGGAATTGTTGGATTGTATGTGCATAAACAATAACTTCCAAAAAAATGTGTTAAGGCTAAATTCATATAATATAAAGTTAACCGCTTACAGGTAAACTGTTCAATATCATTTATTATATTCACAGTGTTATGCAATCACTCCCTTTTCCCAGTTCCAAACATTTCCCTCACTCAAAAAGGAAACCCCGTACTCATTAGGAGACAGTCTCCATTACCTCCTCTCTGCTCCTGGCAACCACCATTCCCCTTTCTGTCTCTATGGATTTGCCTGTTCTGGAAATGTCATATAAAAATTAAATTATACAATTTATCGCCTTGTGTATCTGGCATCTTTCACTGGGCATGGGTTCAAGGTTTGTCCATATTATAGCTTCTCTCGGGGTTTTATTTTTTTAGGTCTAAATAATATTCCACGATATGCAAATACCACATTTCATTTTTCCATTCATCTGTTGATGGGCATTTGGGCTGCATCCACCGTTCAGCTATTGTGAAAAGTGCTGCTATCAACGAGCACGTACCTGAATGTGTTTGAAGACCTGTTTTCAATCCTTTGGGGTATACACCGTAAACAATAACTTTTACATCAGCGAGTGGGGAATGGTTGGATCTAAAGCATTTGTGGTCAACCACATCTTTGAAATGTGGTGCTAGCTACTCATTGGCAGCAATTATGCTATAACCTAGACAGAGATCATTTAGAAATTAGAATTAGAAACTCGAACTAGGGGCTCCTGGGTGGCTCAGCGGCCTCTGCCTTTGGCTCAGGTCATGATCTCAGGGTCCTGGGATCGAGCTCTCTGCTCAGCAGGGGGTCTGCTTCCCCCTCCCCCCCCGCCTGCCTCTCTGCCTACTTGTGATCTCTCTCTGTCAAATAAATAAATAAAATCTTAAAAAAAAAAGAAACTCACACTAGTTCAAGAGAGGTGGTTTATTGGAAGGCCATCCTATCGATGCACAAACACTGAAAACAAGGTACAGCTGAACCTCCAGGAAATTGGGGTTGGAAAGTTCGGGGGTGGGCTTATGCCCTTTGTTATTCACACTGTTCCCTCCTTTTTTCTACAGAACAGTTTACTCACCAGGGCACTCATGGCTGAAGTTTTAAAAAGTCCCGGCAGCAAGGATTTTAGCAGGTACTCCAAAGCCGTGCTGGAAGAAGGCCATCTCCAAGTATCTGCCGCCCCGTTTCACGCCTCTGTGTCTTTGCTTATGCTCCTCCTCATCGGTCATGATCATCCCGTGGCCAGGTTATTGTGAGGCCTGGACGAGCTGCCTACAAAACATTTAACGTGGGGCTTTACAAATGTTCCCTACTGACCTCCGTGTGACTTAACACTACATCTCTCCTGTTAATTTGAACACTTAACTACATGCTACACAACCAAGAGCATGAACTTGGGAGCCAGACTGTATGTGTTTGAATCCCATCCACACTTCTGTGGTCTCTGACAAGCCCCTGGATTTCTCCGTTAAACTTTCTCATTTTGTAAAATGGGGGTATTGACTGCACCTGCTTCACAGTATTTGAAGTAAGGATTAGACGAGCTAATGTATGTGCAGTTTCTAGAAGCTGCCTCGCAGCAGTTTTATCCTGACACGTTATCTGTCTTATATCTCAGGCCAACAATGCAAGATAGTTGGGGCGCCCAGGTGGCTCAGTCAGTTACGTACCTGCTTTTGGCTCAGGTCATGATCCCAGAGTTCTGGGATCGAGTGCCACATGGGGCTCCCTGCTCAGCAGGGACCCTGCTTTGCTCTCTGCTGTCTGCTCTCCCTGCTGGTGTGCTCATGTTCTCTCTCTATGACCAAAAAAAAAAAATATATATATATATATATGTGTGTAAAATCTTTAAAACAAAACAAACAATGCAAGATAGGTGATGGTACCTCATTTTACAGAAAAGGAGACTGAGGTCAGAGGGGACCCACTATGTGAACTCAGGTCCATCTTACCGTAATCCTTGTGCACTCCCTTACATCACCCTGCTACATTGTTCTTTTTATCAGCTTCTTTTAGAACTGCAGAATATCCCAGTTTCTCCTCTGCTTCATCTTGTGTATTATTTGAGCTCCAAATGGCAGCCCAGAGCCCCTGCTTCACTTTTCTTTTTTATTGGTGTAGCAGATGAGAAGGCTCCCTTTGCTCTGGCAATTGGGGTTGAAAATATTTTTCTTGAGAACTGGGACTTGAATTTCTGCCTGTGTACCTGCTGTAAATTGACATCCTCTCTCCTTCCACTTATCCCTGCTTGGAATTGCTTCTTATGGAAAGGATCTCTGAGTAAAAAAAATAAAAATAAAAATTAATTGGAAATTCCACTGATACTGGCCCCAGTTTAAAACTGCACCCTCTGGCTCCTTAAACTGATTATTTGCGGGCCAAGAATCCGTGGGCTTCTTGCAGGAAGCCCTTTGGGTGAATGCTGGTGGGATTTTGGAGAGGGCTTTGCCGTGATACCTTATGGGAGGTGAGCTCCGGGGCGCTGCCATGGATGGGTTGAAGCAGCCGATATTGCTAAGCGGTTTAAAGCAGACCATTTCCGGCAAAGTTGAAAGTAAAGAAAAGGCTTATTCTGCAGAGGCAGGAATTTAATAGAGCCAACACGCCGAAGCGAAGACTTCCAAGAGAGCTCCGAGGCCGCGTCTCTTTTGCCAAGGGTTGTATTAAAATGTCTGTTTAAACAGCAGGTAGGCTGGACCGTCCCGGATTTATTTCCTGGTCATTAGATGCTTAAAGGAGAACATGGAGAACAATAAACGGAGAAGCTTCAAATTAAAAGGTAGAAATTTGGCCCTCGAATGTGAAGAAATGGATGTGGGGAAATTTCTAGAACTCCAAGGTAAATTACTAATAAAAATTGGAAAAAAAAAATGGATCCTTTTAATTCAAAGTCGACTTTTAAGCAACCATCTCCGAAGCTTACAGCTGCTGTTTACGCTGCTCGGGCCCTCTTGCAGGCCTGCCCATCCGCGTGACATGCCGTCTTCTGCCTCACGGCCGGCGCAGCTGCACGGGTCTCCAAACTCTGGGGCACAGAAGGCAGGCAAAAATCCCCATGACCGCCTCAACCCAGAAGTGACGTGCTTTGGTCTCGTTCACAGCCCATTGGTCAGAACTAGACACGTGACGCGCTCCTTACGGCAGAGGAAGCTGGGAAATGTAGGCGGGGTGAAATGGAATATTGGCTGCGATTTAACAGTCTCTAGTTTGAACCCCCGGACTTGGTTCAGTGTCCTGCCCGTGTGTTTTTGAATCATTCCATCGTAATATGTCTCTCTCTCTCTCTCTCTCTTTTTTTTTGTAATTGCCTGTTAGCTGCCCCACACAAGTTCGAAACCTATAAAGCTCTTTGAGAGAAAGACCTAAACTCGTTTATTATTACATTTTTTACACCCAACCCAGCACGGCACACGATGGGGTTCACTAAATCCTTATTGAATACGTGGAAAAAAAGCAGTACATGACCTTACCCCCCAAAAAATAAAAAAAAGACACAGCTATACCAAAAAAAAAAAAAAAAAATCTCTCACCGAGGAGGTGAGTGCTTTATCTGTGGATCTGATGGCCTTTAATCTCCTAGAGATCAGTCAGGTCCTTTGATCTGAGAATCTTCAGACCGCAGTATTTGAAACGTGCTCCCCCCCCACCCCGCGTACCCCCCTGCTACTCCCCAGATTCGTACACGTGTTGGATTTAATACTAGGCTCTATTGAAAGCTTCATGACTTTATTCCCGCTAACCTGTAAATCCTGAGTTGTTTTATAGGTTCCTATCATGCCTGCACAAATTAGGGAGAATAAGCTCGTGACTTCTTTCTCCAAACACGACTAGATTTTTAAAATTATTATTAATGTAAAAAGTAATTGCAATACTGTGAGTTATAGGAAATATATTTGGTAGCCTGATTGATCAAATATATTTTTTTCTTATATATGTTTATTCTCCACCATAGTTCCTAGTTAATAACTCCCCAAACCCTTGGAATTTCCCAAGTGTTGAGAGTGATAAAGGTGTCTTTTGTCGTGTTAATGAAGTTCTTTGGAAAGCACCTAAAGAAGGCGGTGGTTGCCCAAGGAGCCAACCTTTGAATTAAGGGATTGGAATTTTCAGACCCATCCACTGACCTTCCTCTTCACCTTCCCCCACCCCCCCCAAAGAAGAGGGCCTGAAGGCTGAATCATTTAAGGAAGCTTCCATAAAAAGGACAGGTTTGGGGAGCTTCTAGGTTGGTGAACACTTGCAGATTCTGGGAGAGGCGTGCCCCCCCCCTCCCCGGCCCCCATACCTTGTTCTGTGCTCTTCTGTCCCGGCGGTTCCTAAATTCCTAAAAACAACCTGGAGTCGCAATTGGCATCATGAGTTAGAAGGGGGTGTTTGGAAACTCCAGTCTGTCGTGGGTCAATGAGAAGCACAGCTACCAACCTGGGGTAGATATTGGCCTCTGAAGTTGAGAGCAGTCTTGTAGGACTGAGTCCCTTACCTGTGGAAACTCATCTCCGGGTAGACAGCATCGGAACTGAGTTGAATGGGATTGAATTCTTGGACTCCAACTAGTCACCCGAAAGAATGAAATACACTGTTAGGGCATGGGGTCCAACCTCAACCCACGGCATGCTGGGAAATGTAGTCTATGGCTTCATAGCTCCTCCCCTCACCACAAATGACCCGGGAACATTTGGCTGGCTGCCTCTTCAGCATCATTTGCCATCATAACAAAAAGTAGGTTGGCTTTCCTTGGCCGAATTCACTCTCTATCATTCTCAGCCATGTGATTTAGATGAAGTGGACTCTTGTCATGGTGGGTGGGCTCTGCCCCATGTATGGCACATTAGCAAGTCGCAAGGTACTAGCTGCGATGATGGGATCAGGGATGGGTCCATCATAGAATTCAGGCCATCGGAAAAGTGAATCCCTCAGACTTGTGCGAGAGTAGTCAGAAAAGACCCTCCCTTCTATTTTCCCTGTGAGTATGTGAGGTCTGGATCAACTTCTGTCTTGCTGATATCACACGATTCTAAATAGCATAGACCAGGGTTTCTCAACCTCAGCACTAGTGACATTTGACGAGTGACACACATCTATACACATAGTTACACGCACACGTATAGATAGCTAGATAGAGATCTCTATTTCTTCTCTATTGTACATATGCTCTTAAATTTTCTGTATGTTATTATGTTTTCACACCATACCAAAAAAAAAAAAAAAAAAAAATCATCCTCGCAGGGAAGAGACTGCCCCTTCTGGGCTAAACTTGGCAAAGGGCCCAGCAGGGAAAGCACCCTTTGATATGCTAGCTAACCAACGCAGGGCCAAACCTCCTCTGTCCAGCCTTCACTCCCCAGGAGACTCTATCTCGGCTTGAATCATTCCAGAGCCGGGACTAGGCAGCTAGAGGCCACCCTGGGGCCCAAAGCCTGCTGGAATGATTCCAACTAGCCAGTCCTGAACTGTTGACCATGTCTTGCCTTGGCTTTCTTATGGAAACCTCACTAAACCCTGACCTGAGCTCTTCCCTTGCTGTGATCTGCTGTTTTCCCCCTGTGGCTCCCCTGCGTGGCCTGCAGTGACTCCCTTTCTAGATTCTGTGCGTGTGATAAGTGTTATTCTACAAGCATTCTCCTCCTGTTCATTCCCCTGGCTGCATCTGACGAGTCAACCTATGAACGCACAGTTTATTTTTTATTTTTTTAAAGATTTTATTTATTTATCTGTCAGAGAGAGAGAGAGAGAGAGAGAGAGAGATCACAAGCAGGGGAGCTGCAGGCAGAGGGGAGAAGCAGGCTTCCCCCTGAGCAGGGAGCCCGACATGGGACTCGATCCCAGGACCCTGAGATCATGACCTGAGCTGAAGGCAGATGCTTAATGGACTGAGCCATCCAGGTGTCCCTAAACACACAGTTTAAATAGCCTCACTGTCCATTCATTCCTCTGGTTCCGTTTTCTGTTGAGCCTTGCCTAATACAATAGGTTTGGAATCTACTGTCCAGATGGGACTAAGAGGTTTTGGGATTGTCTGAAGGGAGGGGTTTGGGAAAGCAGGTATCAAGGATTGCTCGTACCTCTGGCCCAAGCCAGTACTCTCCCACGTGTCTTCGAAACTTGAATGAGCAAAGGTTTTACAGAAGTCAGGCTCTGGCGGCTCACCTTTTGGGCTTCTAAAGGATTTCATCCACTCCTTTGGCACTTTCCTGCAGAACAGGGCTCACCTCTTCAGACCCTATTTACTGAGCCTTACAGCGCCTGCACCTTTTGCTGGCCATGCTTAACTAGCAGTGTTTTCCGGGTAAACCCACTGGAACTGTTTGCAGAACTCCATGTAAATATAGTGAGCATTGCACGGTCTCTGACTCCAGCCCCAAATATCTCTAAAGGACTTTTTCATTCCTTTCTCTAGTCTCCATCACCTTGCCGTTGTGCTTGGATGGTTAGGGATGGTGGTGGTGGGTGGGCTTTGAGCCGTGTCCTTCTGGAGGACCCCAGGTTAGAGGTGACAGATGACTCTAAACCAGAATTTTCATTCGGGAGGGCCGAATAAGGGATCACATCTGAAATCTTTCAAAAGACCCTGGCAGCCACACTATTGATCTCAGGGGAGAGGACCATTTGTTTTGGCAGAGCCTTCATGGGAAGATGACTTGGCTGACCATGGATCCTTCTGGAAATTTCTAGATGTTATTGAAAATCTCTGCTCTCTGTGGATAAACAGGCATTCAGGGAGTGGGTAATGGGGGCAAATGCCCCCACTGGGGCCCGGGGGGGTCCTGCAATTTCAGATTCTTTTGAGCAGAGAGAGTGGCTCTAAGCTGCCGTCACAAAAAGTTTAAAAAAAGAAGCCAGCTCATTTAGTCAGTCAGCTCATGACCCTTTTCTCTTTTCCCATCACGAGTCAACGAGGGGGGTAGTCTCACTGTGGCTCCTGCTCCTGTTCAAGGCTTTCCTTGAAAGTTGCAAAAACCAGGGAAGAGCCCTCCCCCATCGTAAAAACATATGCTTGTAATAAAAATATGATTCGCTCAGTATTGGCATATATATGAAAGACGAAAGAGAAAAACCTTCCAAACTCCCACTACCCAGAGATAACCACTTGTAACATTTTGATAAATATTCTTCCGGATATTTCTAAATACACATTCCCTCTCTCTCTCCTTCTCCTGACAAATGACACACATCTATACACATATAGATGCACTATATGTGCATAGATGTCACTCTCTCTCTCATAAGCACGTGCACATGCACACACACACGCCCCCACATACTTCTTTGCAAATGAGATCACATCCTACTTGTTCCCTGATTCTATAACCTGCTTTTTAACTCCATATTATGCCATGGTCCTTTTTCTGGGTCAACAAATTTAGAAATACCTCATCAATTTTAATGGCTGCTTAAAATTCCACTGTGTGGTTAAAATGTACACTATTTAACCAGTTCGCTATTGGTGGACATTTAGGTTGATTTCGATGTTTATTGTACAGAGTGTCACCTATGAAAATCTCCGCAGTTATATCTTGATCCACATGTGTAATTTATTGCTCATTTAAACATCTCACTCTCTTTGTAAGTACTGTAATAATAAATAATGATAATAATAATAACAATAATAATAATAATAATAGTCTTTTCCAGGGTTGAGATGAGGAAATAATGTGGCATTTCCTGAGACTTCCATGTCCCCTGGGAGATTTCTCGGCATGGAAATGAAACCCAGAAGCCAGGCCTGAGTCCGTGCTACCCAGAATTTTCTGATTATAAGGATCACGAGGACACAAGCTGGAAGTCCTTGTTTCTGGGACTTCTAGGTCTGTGACCTAATGCAATAGTCTTAGGGGCTAAAACAGAGGCAACAGGTGTGTGGGGAGGGCAGGGCCAGAGAGGAAGCAGGAAGAAACTGGGAATTCAGAGAAATCATGGATTTTGTAACTGAGGTTTGGACCAAATTTAAATGTCTGGGCTGGACACAGGGAGCCAGGAAATGACAATATGGTGAGGTCAGTGTTAAGTACAAGATATATTGGAAGAACCAAAAAGACTCATTGGTGTTTGGAGGTCTGGGAAGGCTTCCTGGAGTAAATCAACCCCAAATAAGTGCTCTAAGGTGTTTTGGAAATGGTCAGGAGAATGAATCATGAGGAGGGGGTCCGGGGAGAGCATCCTGGGAAGAGGGCAAAGTTGTTATAAAGGCCAGGAGGGCCAAAAGTCATGGTGCATGCCCTCACTGAGCCCCAAATCTAGACAAACAAATAAATAGTAAGCTCAAAACGCAGTGCTAACTGTGATGACAGTGGGTTCCGTGACCCAGACTGGGGAGGTGCTTGGGGGTCTGATAAGACTGACTGAACCCTGACATTATCCTAAAGGGTATTTCTTCCCTCTGGTCCCCATGGGCCCAGAGGAATTTTTCTGTAATTCAGAAAACAGTGCACTGGTGGCTGCTTCCATGCCTAAAATCATGTCCTCAAGCGTCTTCATTTTCAAGTGGCCGTGATAGTAACTGAGGGAATTTACAAGGCAGGAGGCAGAACTTGGGGATGCCAGCTTTGTGAATATCCACCCCCCCACACTTTTTTTTGTGATTACTTTTGTTTTACATGAGGAGTGGGAAACAGACTTGTAGCTGTCCGTAGAGCTGGGATTATGAGAAGGCAACTGGGAGAAAAGGTCATCCCAAGAAACAGAAATGCGCCTGAGTGATATAACCTAAAAGTTTTGAAGTATATAAATATACTTCAAATATATAAATATTTGAAGTCCTCATCTGCCTGTGGAGGTTCCTGGAATGTCTACCTCTTGCTTGGGGTGAAAGGGTAAATGTGAATAAGTGCTTATGTACGCAGAATGGTGTGGGCCATGATCCTCTGAGTGTGGTTCATGAGCCACATACTTTAGAATCATCTGGAAGCTTCCAGAAGCACATCTTTGGGTCTGGCCTTGGCCCTTGGAAGCAGACCCTTCTGGCTGTTTATCTAGCATCCATCACAGCTCTGCTCCCATCCTCTTCTCTTTCCTAACAGAATCTAGATTTTGTGGTTCAGGTGGATGCCCTCCCCCGTGCCATCTTAAAATGCAAGGAAAACTAATCTGGTGTCATTTGACGGCTCTCCAGGAATCGGTATTTTGTTGCCTGTGATTGCTTCGGGAAGGGGCCCTGGACCTAACTTGGTCCAGTGAGAAGTAAAGGGAAGCCTGTTGAAGTTTCCAGGGAAGTTTCCTCTCTCCTAAGAAAAGTCAGGAGGAGAAATAGCTTCTCTTTGTCCTCTGGCTGCTGTTGAGTCTGAGGGTATAAAGCCAACACTGAAGGAGCCGAGAGAAGAGGCGGACGGAACTTGGGTTCTTGATGACACCTCTGAGCAGCTGACTTGGTCTGCCCTGAGGCCTGCCCTCTCTGCAGACTCTCTTATGTGAGATAATAAACTCTTTTATTGAGTTGGAGTTTCTATTATCTGCAGTAGAAGCCCCACAAGCATTACACTCTCACTGAATCATCATTGCTCATCATGGCCTTCCCCAGGCATTTGTGATGTACACTCCAGTGTGGAAACCATCAGAGAAATTGTGGGGACACCGGGCTGGCTGTCACAGGTCAGCGTCAGATCCTGACTTGGCCACAAAGTTGTCAAACTCAGAGCAAGTCGTTTCCTTTCTCTGAGCCCCAGCTTCCTCACGTGACCAAGAAGGGATGTACTCTAGCAAATCTCTCCATCTTGGTTTTCTCCTGTTCTTCTATAATGTGACTCTAGGCAAGCATGGTGGTTACCCATGGCAGGAGAGAATGCCAAGGGAGAGACCTCACAAAATGCTTTGACATCAGTAGCCGAGTGGCAAGGAGCTTTATTGTTATCTTAAACAAAAGCTGGCTGCAGATTTTCTGCCTTCTAGAGAAGTGGTGTAATTAATCTCAGGGATGGGAAGGTTCTGTTGTTTAGGAAAATGCCTTGATGGACATTTTGGTTCTAATATGGGGCATGACCCCCATCCCCTTGCAGAGCCTGGGTGAATGATTGGGAAACAAGAGAGGACTGAAATTCTCGATACCCTATAGTCAAGGGCAAGGCAGCAGGATCTTGTGTTTCTAGCAGCCCATCAAAAAAGAGGGTGGGAGTTTCAGAGCAGAAGGGAGATGAGCAGAGGTTCTAGGGAAGGAGAAGCCTGAGGAGATAGATGGTGGTGATGATGGGCCTCAGGAGGATGAGTCCAGAGAGGAATTTCCTTGGATGAGGAGTGGTACTTATTTACCAGGCATTGACCTCTAGTGTCCAAAGTCCTGGGTGATTTTCAGAATCTGCCCATTCTGGCTCAATTGGTTGAGCATCTGCCTTCCGCTCAGGTCATGATCCCAGGGTCGTGGGATCGAGTCCTATGTGGGGCGCCCTGCTCAGCTGGGACCCTCTTCTTCCTTTGCCTGCTGCTCCCCCTGCTTGTGCTCTCTTTCATGTGCTCTCTCCCTGTCAAATAAGTAAATAAAAATCTTTAAAAAATTAAAAAAAGAATCTGCCCATCCTACAGAAGCAGGAACACTTTGCAGGAAGCGGTGAGGTGAACTTAATCCCTGCCCCAGAGTCACCTCAGGACCACCGGGGGTGGTCATTCAACACAAAAGGATGGGGTAAGGGTTTGAGCTGTTCTCTGTGAATATTGTTGAGAAGGGTGACCCAGGAGGCTGGAGGCTGGAGGAGCACCAGAGGGCTGGTGATGGTGGAACCACTGGAACTCTCTTCAGAGTGTCTCATTGGCCCACTGGCTGATGCCATCCTTCCAAAAACTCTGGGGAACACACAAATTATATAGACCCATTTTCAGAAATGGGAATTATTTAAATGGAAACCTTAGAAACTAAGGCTCCGAGAGGGTTCCTGACCTCTCTGATGTCTTCAGGGGGCCTCTTGCCCCACCATCTTGCAGCTTGGTTTCTCTCATGCTCCCTCAGGGAAAGGGGGGCATGTCAAGGTCTGATGGGATTTCATTAGGGATGGGAAGGAGTAAAGTAATTGTGCAGACAAGGAGGCTGCTCATTTGATGATCCCCCTTTGAAGACATCTGACCAGGCCCTGGTCACAATGCAGTTTTTCCAACTGAAAGGTTGGTTATTTTCAAGTACTGAGGATCCCGGAGGAGGGTGGAGTTCTATGATGTCAGCATCCACTTCCGAGGGCTCTAGATCTGCTTTCCTGGGTGACGTGCATTACTTTCTTCCGCAGTTTGGTCTTCGGGAAACACTGAAATCCTCCGGGGAGACTGGAAGTGGGCCACTCAGCCCTCCCAGCCCTGCCTGGGATCTCCAAATGGCCTGGTGGGGCAGTGATGAAGCCACAGTTGCTAAGAAACCAGGGCTGTGGCTCCACCAGTTGAGGTTTGCCGGGTGTGCTGACATGATGGGGGGTGATGGTACACCCCCAAGATCATATGTGGCTACAGATCTAATGGCTAAGCAATTGTGTTAATGAAGACAGTGTCTCCTACAGGCTTTGCTCAGCTTCTTGCTCTCCTTTCATTCCCCTTGTCACCTCCTCTTGAGTCGACTCAATGGAACTTTCCTATTGGCATCCCCCACCAGAGAGCTCTTCTCCCAGCCAATGGCTTAGTTCACACCTTATCATCTCTCATAGGAGTCATTGCCATAGACCCTCCCTGGCCCCCCGCCTCCGGTCATTTCTAACCTCTCTGCATTCTCAAACCAGTCATCGAGATTCATTAAATGTCTCAAGAGCTACTTGTAGCTCTAGTGTCATAAAAAATATCCTTTGGTTTTGACTAAATTTGACTGTCCCCCGCCCCTTCGTCTCCTGGTTCCCATCATTCACTTTTCTATTACGAATACCTTCACAAGATAAGAGCTTTTTAAGACCAGACTCCTCTTCTAGATTCTCAGGGCAATTAGATAAGCAATTATGGATAAGAACGCGGGGACAGGTTTTGATTATTTTTTTTATAGCTCAGTATTAACTCACACTAATATATGGACCCAAGTGCTCATTTCCATTTGACTTTTATTTTTGAGCACCTTCTCTGTGTAGGACACCAGGACAATTTCTGTAGAGACACGGTTCATGCAGCTGTTGCCAAAGCTGGCTTGTGCCATCCTTGATGATACCTCTGTGTAGGGCTTAGTACTGTTTTCCGAGTTAATAACAGCATGTCCTTGGAACTTCTAGTTCTTGAAAATGTCCAGCGAGGGTGCCTGAAACCACCTCATTTTTGTCATTTTTTTTCTAGTAATTCTCAAGTTCCTTCTCCCTAGCTGCTATAACTTGGCAAGAAAGGAATTTTATTCTATATATATTTTTAAAGATTTATTTATTTATTTGAGAGAGAGAGACAGAGAGACAGTGTGTGCAGAGGGAGAAAGAGAGAGAGAATCTCAAGCACACTTCCTGCTGAACATGGAGCCCCCAGTGCGGGGGCTCGATGTCACAACCCCGAGATCATGACCTGAGCTGAAACTAAGAGTCAAACTCTTAACCAACAGAGCCACCCAGGAGCCCCAAGAAAGGCATTTGAGAAAACCATTTTGATGAAACACAAAGGAAATTGACGTTTTTTTCTTTTAAAGATTTTTATTTATTTTATTTGAGAGGGAGAGAAAGGGAGAGAACATGAGCAGGGTGGGGGCAGAGGCAGAGGGAGAAGCAGACTGCCTGCTGAGTGGGGGCATCCCCCCAAGTCCCCAACCCCACGGGGCTACCAAGCCTGAGAAATACAGAGAAATGAGGTAAAATATTTGTCTCCCTATAAAAGATAATTAGACCCAGAGAGAGGGTTTGAAAGACTGCCTTTAAAAAAAGGAGCTGAATGCGCTAGTCACCAGAAGTATTCTTCGCAAGAAGAGCATCAGAGTGGAGGCAGGGCAGAGAACGAAAGGTGCGAGCATATTTATGATTCCTCGAGAAAGCTCCAAGTTCTGGGACCACTGTGTGGTGAAAAGAAGCAGCCCCTCGGGTCTGCTCTTTCTGACGGGGATGGTGTGGTCAAAGTTGCTGACACTCTACCAGTACCTTTGGACACAGCTTTGGGTCCTGCCGGCCCCTTTGGGGTTATTGTAATAGACTTACAGGAGACACGACACTACGGTTTCCAAGTGCAAATGAAGTTTCTGTTGGGGCTCTGGGAAAGCCTTGAGGGTCTCTGAAAATGGGAGGCCTCCAGGTGGTTGAAGACTGGCCCAGGGATGAAAAATACCTAACACGCAGGCTGCCCCTTCCCTATCCTGCACTCATGGCAGACATTGCTAATCAATCCCAGCAGGATGCCCAGGATGTGGCCCCAGAATCTTTTGCAACACTGCTACTACCAATCAAATGGATTTGGCCCAAGAGAAGAACTGTATGGGGCCTCCCTGATGCCCTACCCAAGACCTTGCCCAATCTCTTCTTCTTGGCTTCCACTATGTTGAATGGAAATAGTATCACACGTTAGTGAGGATTCTGGTGTCAGAGCCCTGGGGGGTGAATCCCAGCCCTACCTCCTACTGCTTGTGGTCTTTGTCTCATTGATTATCCACACCAAGCTTCAACTTCCTTTCCTGTGCAGTGGGGCAACACTAGCATCTACCTTGTAGGAGACGTGATTATGGTAGTGTGTGTATGTGTGTGTAAATATCTAGCATAGATATTTGACTGGATGCTCTACAAATGAGATTCCCTCCCCCCCCCATAAGGAGTCCCACAGAAGGTGTGGGGGATGGGTTTGAAGGTAGAAATGTGAGAGGTGGACTTGACATGGAAGGAGATGGGGCCATCAGGGGCTAGGTCATGCAAGGCTTTGAGGTCAGGGTAGGGACTTTTGTCTCTTTCCTAAGATCGAGTGGAGCAGGAGATGGACAGGTTTGGATTCTCATAGTTTGCCATGCTCCCTCCCACCACCGTGCTTTGGTTCAAGCTTGTCCCCTTTGCTAGAATGTACTTTGTTTGCTCTCTCAAATGCACCAGCATCTAATTAACTACTTTTTTTTTTTTTTTTTTTTTAGATTTTACTTATTTATTTGAGAGAGAGAGAGATCACAAGTAGTGGGGAAGGGTAGAGGGAGAAGCAGACTCACCACTGAGCAGGGAGCCCAACATAGGACTTCATCCCAAGACCGTGGGTTCATGACCTGAGCTGAAAGCAGATGCTTACCTGATTGAGCCACCCAGGTGCCCGCATCTCATTAATTCCTGAAGGTCTTCCAGTTGGATCTCAACCATCACCTCCCCAGGGAAGCCTTTTCTGATATTCCACCCCCTTCGGTCATATGTTCCCATGTGGCCACATCCTCAACCTCCATCCAACCCCCTACCCCCACTGGCAGCTTCATACTTATTTATGTGGTTGGGTGACAAAACCCGTCTCCTCACTAGACTGTGCCCTTGGCTTTGCCCATCTTTTGCTCTCCAGAGCCTAGTACCTAACCTGATACGTAGTAGAGGCCCAACACATGTGCCCTAGAATTACTGTTCTGGTCATAGGGTGGAAAGGACACAGGGCCACAGGGGACGTAGGGAGATCAGTGAGGAGGCCATTGCTCCAAACCAAATGAAAAGTCAAGGTGGCCTCAAACTAGGATGGGACAACCCAGAAAGAGGAAAGTACATGATGTCAGAAGCCAGGTTTGTCTTGATAAATTCCTGGCAGGCAGTTTTAGTTATCCCTCTTTTCTTCTATGGATTTTACAACGCCTTCATGCTTAACAGAAATTCCCAAAGAAGGAAAGGAAAATATAAAGCATTTGCAACTTGGGATGGGTGAACTCTTATCATTCCCCCTGCTAATCAGAAGTGGGCAGGGGCACCTGGGTGGCTCAGTCGTTAAGCATCTGCCTTTGGCTCAGGTCATGATCCCAGGGTGCTGGGATTGAGCCCCACATCCCGCTCTCTGCACAGCAGGGAGCCTGCTTCTCCCGCTACCATTCCCTCTGCTTGTGTTCCCTCTCTCGCTGTGTTTCTCTGTCACATAAATAAAAGTCTTAAAAAAAAAAAAAAGAAGTGGGCAGAGCCTATCTGGCTCACCCCTTTCCTCCAGATCCCCGCAAAGGTTGCTGTTACCTGCCTTTGAAATCGGCACCTCGCTCTGCCAACTCACTGCTCAAAATGCCCAGTAGGAGTGTCTTAGGCGCTCAGGGAATCAACTGCCGAGTGGCGAGGAACAGGCTTATTGAAGTCGTCAAAGCTGAAAGCGCGTTTGAACTGTGATGCGTCCTGCCGAGCATTTTATGAATATGCAGAATCATACAGGAGCTGGTGGAAGCCAGAGGGAGCAGGCAGAAAGAGGCTCTCTTAAAATCCCAGCCAATGGAGGCACACATTTCAACTCATTAAAACACACAACAGGCTGTTATAGACTCTTTCAGAAAGAGCTTTCTATTGAGTAATATCCCGGGGGACTTTTATTTATTTTTCTTTGTAGAAAGTTTTCCAGGGGCAACACGGAAAGTTCAAGGTGCGCGGTGGTCTCAGAGGGCTGAACGGAAGAGGAGGGCAGTTTTCCCGCGGGTGACAAATCAGACCCCCGATTTGGGCTTTCAAAAGGCACTTTCCTCCTTTTCCAATTTATCCGTCTAATCTCCCTGATTCATTTACACTTTTCAGTTTGATGGTCTGCACTTGACAGCGGGGCCCATATGCTTGCTGCTTTTGATGGAAAAGATTCTGCCTGAATTCTCTTCTTTAGTTTTAATTTCCTAATTTTAGGTTCGGCTGTCGGCTTTTTTCAACCACTTGCGAAAGTGAATGGCTTCCTTTCGGGCAGCATGCCTCAGTAGAATGCTCCCTCTCTCTCCCCACGTCTGACGTCCCTGCATGGGGTGACCTTGAGGATTTCTCAGGTGCTGAGCAAACCCTCAGGCAGTTTGACACCCTCAGGAAGGGAGTTCCTCTCTTGGGGGGTGGAGTGGAAGCTGTGATTTTCCTTATTTGATAGGAAAGTCTTCTACCCCTCCTTCAAGTCCTTGGGTATCCGGAGTTTTCTTACTTGACATTCCAAATCCACGGGAGGCTTCTATTTCCGTCTTCCCTCTAAACAAAAACCACTTAAGGATAAGTGAATAAAATGTAACTACATTGGGCAGCTAAAATCTGCTACTTTCCATTGCCCAATACAAGCCAATAAGACCCAAGACTCTCCTCATCACCACCTTCAGGCCAGTTTCCTCGGCTGTAAAAACGGTATTCTTTACCTCTCGCGAGAACTGTGTCATGTGACTTCGCACAGCCCTCCCACTCTCACTCCGGACAGCCATGTGATTTGATTTGGCCAATGAGATGTTAGCAAATGTCACACACGTAGAGGCAGAGAAATGCGTCAGGATGGCTCCGTCACTGCCCCAAGAAGAGCATTCCCAGGTTAGTTCACTGGACCCGGGGGCGGGGGGCGGACGAGAGACAGACGCATGGAGCCGAAGTCAAGCTCCCTGTCATCCCAACTGACATCTAGCTGAGACCAGAAGAACCCTGAAGCCAAGTGGATTTGTGAGCCAAAGTATTGTTTCAAAATACTTGAGTTTTGGGGCAGTTTGCAGCATTAGTTTTTAGCCATAGGTAACTACTATGTCCTGAGAATGAGTTAATGATGTCGCTGTATATTCTTTGGTGTCGCAGGGAACATAGGTGACATAGTTGGGTGTGTGGACAAGAGTGTTACAAGCTGGGTTAATTTCTGTAGGGGAGATGCCTGAGAGCTTTCAACCAAGAAAACGCAGAAATTGAACCCTGGAGGCCAGGGAAGGTCTTCCTTAGTTTTAGATTGTTTCTCCTTTATTTTTTTGGTGGGAGAAGATTATACATTACAGTATTGTTCAACTATAGTTGGCATTCTGTACATTACATCTCCAGAACTTACTCATAACTGAAAATTTGTACCTTTTGACCAACATCTCCCCATTTCTCCAGCCCTCCAGCTGCTGGCAACCCCCAAGTCTACTCTTTGTTTCTGTGAGTTCAGTTTCTCTTAGATTCACCTATAAGTGAGATTGTACAGTATCTGTACTTGAGGGCATTAACCTAAGTGAAGTAAGTCAGACAGAGAAAAACAGTCTGTCTGACTTACTTCACTTAGCTTAATGCCCTCAAGTTTCCTCCATGTAAATGGATGAATAATATTCTAATCCCCCCCATATATATATATTCAGCTATCAGTGGACACTTGGGTTGTTTCCATGTCTTGTGTATTGTAAATAATGCTGCAGTAAACATGGGGGTGATATGTCTTAGAGATACTGATTTCATTTTCTTTGGAAATATGTATCCAGAGGTGAGATTGCTGACATCATCTGTTATCATATTTCTTAATTCCTGGGTGCTATTGCTTGCAAGACAAACTATTGTCAACAAATGGTTGATTTAATAAACATCTCTTTTTTGGGGGAAAAAGTGATATTAAATATACAAATCAGTTACATACCTGGATGGCACAGTTGGTTAAGTTCCGACTCTTGATTCTTGCTCAGGTTGTGACCTCAGGGTCATGAGATTGAGCCCCACACTGGCTCAGTGCTGGGTGTGGGGCCCTTTTGAGATTCTCTCTCTCTCTCCTCCTCTACCCTTCCCCACCATTCATGCTCCCCCTCTCTTTCTGTCTGGAAAAAACAAAAACAAAAAAAAGAAGAAGCTGGGATTTTTGTAGATTAGTTTCTCGAAGTGTATTTTGAAAAATACAAAATCCATAGTTTGATATTATGGGATGTTAAGCCAATTTTTAAGAAAAAAATTTTTTTACAAAAGGAAAAGAAGGTCATGATCCTATGAGTTTGAGAAACATTGCATTAAGCAGAATTGTATAGCTGTCTTTAATGCAGGACTTTTCAGGGCCTTTAATGCTTTATAATCTTCCCCACAGTGATTTCCCCACTTTAGGGAACTTATACCGGAACACACTATAGGCTGGGATGCCCAGCATCCCTTGCTAGGAATTGCCTCTTCCTTAACCACATGAGAGCAGGAGCAGCTGTGTAGCAAATCACCTTGCTCCCATGACCTCAGAGAGTGATCTCCTGAATCAAACTGGAATAATCGCAATATGCTGTCCCCTTCAACTAATAAGTCCCTTCTCCTGGAATCTGTACTTGGACCTTTGCACAAGGAGAGGCAGTCTCTTCTCCTAACATGCAAAATTCAGGAGCTCTTAGTACATTGTATGTTCCAGGATGGCAACTGAGAAGGCAGCATGTCCCACACTTATGGGTACTATCCTTTCACAGAGAAACATCTTTAGGGCTGTGCCCCACCATATTCACTCCATAGAACTGCATTCTTTCGAGTTTCATGATACCCATCCAGACTGTTTTTCTCCTGTAATGAGAGTTCCAAATATAGGTCATAGCTGGCAATGGTTCTGTGGTTTCAACATTGTTGTGGCTGGTATCTCTGTACTTCTCTTCATCTTTCCCTTATGGTCACAGAATGGCTGCTGCTTCTCCAGTCATCTTTTCTTTATTCAAGCCTGGATAATAGAAGGAAGGGTCATGTCTGCTGCATTCTACTTTTTCCCAAGAAAGTTAAAGCCTACCCAGGTCCTAGAAATCCTTGCAGCAGAATTCCATTATGTCTCAATGGCCAGAATTGGGGCCTGTTTTTTACATCACCCCACCACAGACAATGGTTTAGAGAACATTGTTCTTGAATCGTCCTTGATAGGAATTTTTAAAAGTATTTTTAAAGTGTTCTATAATAATAATGATAATAAGTCATTTGTGATGGAGACCATCTGTATCCTGCAAAACCTACAACATTCACTATCTGGCCCTTGACAGAAAATGTCTACTGCCTTAGAGCATGGATTCTAGAGTCAGTCTACCTGGGCTCAATGCCCAGCTCTGCCACTCACTGGCTGTGTGACCTTGGGCAAGTTACTTAACCACTCAGATTCCTCACCTGTAAAATGGGGTTGCCAACAGCACCTACCTCATAGAATTACTGGAACAATTACATAGACTATCGTATGTAAGTCCTGCCTCATACTGGTGTCCACGGGGGCATGGAGTAGATCAGCTGGGGTGAGGCAGAACTTCGTGTTACATTGACTAAGCCGAAGACCTTGAGCTTGGGGCTAGTCTAAGCTAAGCTCTCTTCAGCCCCTGGTGAGTGGTGTATTGTGTTCTTAACCACACTTGCAGGTGTATCTATATATGTACACAGACTCTCTAGAGAAATGCAGGTTGGACTCACGCCCACAGAACGGCAGGCGAAGGGCAGCTTGCTCCTGCCGTCCTGTCTCCCAGGAGTCGCTCGGCCAACCTGGCCTCTTCTCAAGCTCTCCTGTCCTGCTGTAACACTGCATGGTTTCTTAGCAAAGTAAGGATGAGCAGCTGGTTCTCAGGAGGGTTCCAGCGGGCCGTTTTCGCCTGGCATCTGGGTGCAACGGCTGCCACTGCTGTGCGTTGAGTCACCGCACTGCTCTGTCAGAGCCAAGGGATGCAGAGAGGAAGGTACCGATTCAAGAACCGTCGGGGACGCCGTTTCATTATTCTCTGAAGTAACTGGGTGGTGAGACCTTTTGAACAGGCACCCCA
>CM053621.1:8676626-8812632 GCA_028646535.1 Procyon lotor | reverse complement strand
TACACAGACTCTCTAGAGAAATGCAGGTTGGACTCACGCCCACAGAACGGCAGGCGAAGGGCAGCTTGCTCCTGCCGTCCTGTCTCCCAGGAGTCGCTCGGCCAACCTGGCCTCTTCTCAAGCTCTTCTGTCCTGCTGTAACACTGCGTGGTTTCTTAGCAAAGTAAGGATGAGCAGCTGGTTCTCAGGAGGGTTCCAGCGGGCCGTTTTCGCCTGGCATCTGGGTGCAACGGCTGCCACTGCTGTGCGTTGAGTCACCGCACTGCTTTGTCGGAGCCAAGGGATGCAGAGAGGAAGGTACCGATTCAAGAACCGTCGGGGACGCCGTTTCATTATTCTCTGAAGTAACTGGGTGGTGAGACCTTTTGAACAGGCACCCCAGAGGACCATTCCAGGACCCTGTGGCCCAGAGTTATTGGTTGGAATTGACCCAAACTGTGTGACCTTTAAAAAAATTTTTTTAAAGATTTTTTAAAAAATGTATTTATTTTAGAGAAAGAGAAAAGCGGAGGAAGCGGTGGGGGGGGGTGCGGGGAGGAGGAGGGAGAGGGACAAGCAGATTCCCTGCTGAGAGCAGAGCCTGACTTAGGGCTCAGTCTCACAACCCTGAGATCATGACCTGAGCTGAAATCAAGAGTCAGATGCTTAACCGACTGAGTCACCTAGGAGCCCCCCACATTGTGTTATCTTAAAGCTACTTAATCTTTTATTTATTTATTTATTTGATAGAGAGACAGAGAGAGAGAGCACAAGCTAGGGCAGCAGCAGGCAGAAGGAGAGGGAGAATGAGGCTCCCCAATGAGCAAGAAGCCTGACATGGGGCTCGATCCCAGGACCTTGGGATCATCAGGACTTGAGCTGAAGGCAGATGCTTAACTGACTGAGCCACTCAGGCGCCTCAACACTTACTCTTCTTAAAGTTCAGTTTTCCTCTTCTGGAAGATGGGAACAATGATGATTCTTGTCTCGTATGGTTAACGGTAGGATCAAAATAGAGTATTACAAAGCAGGGGTTGGCAAACTCCTGCCTAATGGCTAATAATGGATTTTGCATTTTTTAGTGGTTGAAAAAAATCAAAAGCAAAATAGTATTTCACAACGTGGCAAAGTTACATGAAATTCAAATTTCAGTGTTGACAAATAAAGTTTTATAGAAACACACGCACGCTCACTGTTTTACATATTGTCTACAATATTCTGCAACAACGGTGGAGATAAATAGCCGTGGTAAAGACAACCTGGTCACAAAGATGAAAATATTTACTACCTGGCCTTCTATGCACCATTGAAGAATGAGAGCATCACGCAAGGGAAGAGAAGCCAGTAAAAGTGTCTTGTCCCTTGGCCCTAATCCCGTTGGGCAGCTCTGGGAATTGGGGTAGAAGACAGACTTTGGGTTATTTGCTCCAAGGAGTTGTTGGGGAAGGAGCCAGCATTGATTTGGTATTTCTGAGAACAGGCATACCATTTCGAACATACTAAGGGCTCCAGAAGTAGTAACTATTAATAAAAAAATGTTAAGACAGACAACTGTGGAAATTGATAAAGGGTGTCAGTTAAGTCAGGCTCTGTGTGACCTTGGGCAAATACTTAACTTCTCTGAACCTCATTAAGACTGTAGTCAGGATTAAATGAGATAATTCTTGGCACCAAGTAAGTGTGCCATAAATTTTAACTACTATTAATACTTATTGGATTGAAAAATATTCACATATTGAGTCAGATGCATAAAACTTTTATGAAAATTGTGTCTGTTTCTTTTAAAACCCCTGAGCATGTAATAAGATTCTGTAATTAAAATATTCAAGACATCTAAGGGCCAGAGAAGTCAAATATTAATGAGTTGAGAAAGAAGAATATGGTCTGCTGGTGCCATTTTGTGGGAGTGTTATGAAAGTACCTGGAAGCCCGCGTCTGAGCATAGAAATGTCCTGATACTTAATTAATTTCCAAGGTCTCTGCCACGGATCTCATTTTTATGGAATCAAGAAGGCTCAGGAATTTCAGGACACACTGCTAAAAGTCCTCTTGGTGTCCTTGAGACTTTTCAATCCACTTGACTTTAACAAACTAAGGTCTTGGGGCACGTGGGCCAGTCATTGTTAGAGACTGGGGGCACAGAGCTAATTGAGACGAAGTCTCCACATTCAAGGCGTTCCTAGTCTGCGTAAGATGTTCTAACCATGAACACATCAGCCCGACCAACACTCTTGAAGATATAAGACAGAGGTTAACTCTGAGCATGAGAGTCAGCAAAGGTGTCTCTTATCTGAGGACAAGTATGGGTCTGGAAGGATGAGACAGATTTTACAGTCAGGAAAGTTAAGTTAAAAAAGGAAGTTAAGTCAAGAAAGAGGAGAATGGACAACTCTTTCCTGCAGAAAGAGGAAACTTGAAAGACTGCACTTAGTTCTTAGTGCACTTAGCACACTTAGTGACTGCACTTAGTTCATTAGGAATAAGACTAGAGCCAGAAAGAGAAGGTGCAATGGCATCTCCCATTTGAATTTACACTTTATTGTATTAGTAATGGGGAGCCATCTGAGGTTTTGGAGCAGGGTGCTAACATGATAAAATGTTCTGTTAAAAGTTCTTCTGACCCAAGCATGAAGGATCTTAGGTGGGGAAGAGCGGGAAGCAGGGAAGAGACTGTTCTAGTTAAAGGTCCAGATAGGAAGCTGGAGTTAGAGAAGTATTGGAAGAAACGGAAAGGTGGGCACGAGGTGGTCTGAACGAGGTGGTCTATGAATAATGAGCTTTTCCTCAGGGAGCAGAAGGGAGAAACAGAGGCAGGGCTTGGATAAAATGGCGGAGCCGTTGTCTTTTTAGTTAGGGCTGCTGCCATGCTCAAGATATCCATCCAACCATCCCTAGGAGGCCTGCTGTTCCCTTTGAATTCTGCCTCTTCTTTGCGGAGAGCCTGGCAACTCAGTTGCTTCTGGTGAGTCTGTGCTTATGAAAGTTACTCACATTTGAACGCGGATGGATAGAAGATGGTAATGGAAGGAGGAGACAAACAAATAGCACCAAGGCCAGGAAAAGACAGACTCCTGGGGTACCTGGGGGGCTCAGTCGGTTGAGTGTCTGACTCTTGATCTGAGCTCAGGTCTTGATCTTATGGGTCGTGAGTTCAAGCCCCGCGTTGGGCTCCACACTGGGCATGGAGCCTAGTTAAAAAAAAAAAAAAAAAAAGGAGTCCTTTGAAGGGTGGGTAGTCTAATTAGGAGAGCAGAGTGTGAAGAAATAAAAAGGTGGCTTCTTTTTATTAAAAAAAGTGAGGTAAAATTCATACAACATAAAATTAACGTTAATTGTTTTAAAGTTGGCAGTGCTATGTTATTTAGAACATTCTCGATGTTGTGCAACCACCACCTCTGTCTAGTTTCAAGACATTTTCGTCACCCCAAAAGGAAACCTTTCTCCCTTATGCCTATCTCTCCCCATCCCAGACCCTGGCGACCATTAGTCTGTTTTACACCTTGTGGGTTTGCCGATTCTGGATATTTCCTACGAATGGAATCATTCAGTATGTGGCCCATTGTGTCTGGCTTCTTTTACTTATCATCATGAACCTCAAAACTGTCATGCTAGGTCACGCCTCTGATAAGGAGACACGCAGACGTACGTTTCACTCTCAGGGCATTTGAACTTGCTGTGGCCTTCACCTGGAGCACTTTCTCCTGGCACCGAAACGTGACTGACTCCCTCATTTCATTTCATACCTGTGCTCAAATATCACCTCTTGGAGAACTCATCACTAGCAGGATTGGGGATGCCCCGAAGGACAAAGAAGGCTCAAGCAGATAGACTTGGACTGTCAGCAAGAGGGAACTCCCCAAGGTCATGATCAGTGCAAGCCAGCGAATGCTTTGTCAAGCTCCCTTGTCACTGCTGGCTTTATCTGGTGGCTACTCTTGCATGGAGGGAAACTCCTGAGACCCAAAGATTGGTTAGCATGAATCATTTTCGCAGGCTCCAGGGTGTAAGGTAAGGGCTGTTCCTTGGTTGTTGGGTGCATGGACCTGGGGTGATTTGGGCGATGGGGATAGTAACCTGGACTATGACAGCCCTATGAAGAACGTGGTTGATGCTGTGGGCTGTGGATTGGTCAGTTTGCATAGGGAAGATACACACCCAGTTGTTTTCCATCTCCAGGAATGAGCTAACTCTGGGAGGGGCATTCCCTCCAGGTCAGCAAGGCCCCATATGCCAAAGCCTCAAGATATAGAAAATAAAAACACATGGTCAGCATAAGCTGTTATCTCTTAGGACCACTTGGTACCTTGACTATTTTTCTTGCCTTATTGCTTCCTATGAGGAGGGTCACGCCCACCCCCAGAGGGTTTGGAGGGAGAAGGCAAATCCACATAGGGCATTCACACCAGCTGATAATGGCTTTTCTCTCCAGCACACCTTGCAGCTCCAATGTGGCTTGGTGCAGTGCCCCAAAGATGCTTGGTACAGAGATGCTCTCTTTCCGAGTGAGGGCTTTTCAGGGCTCCTGGAAGCCTGGGAGCCGTTTATTTAGTGTTTCTTCATTTAGGGGAGATTGCTCTTTCACAAACTGCTTCATGGTGGTGGTTGTTTCTCTTTCGTCTGATTAGTCCTGCTTCTTGGAGACATTCAACACTGTTCCCCGCGCCCCCCCCCCCATTGTACCATATGTTTTTCCTTAGAGTCTGTAGTATTTTGTGCTTAGATTCTGGAACTGTGATGTGGCATTCCTCTCCTGATGATTTCCTAGCAGGTGGCTTATCTCAGCAGCTGGTAATGGCAGGGGATGGTGTATTAGGGAGAAATCAGGTAATGCCTATCTCTCTGTGTCTGCAGATCCCCCTTTGACTTCCCCTCGAACCGTTCCCCTCTTGTGTTTACTGTCCCTTCCCTTCTCCAACAGCATCGGCTGTTGCTTAATCTGTTCAAGGAATGCTATATCTGTCTGCCTGTGACAGAGACGCTGGGGCGCTCTGGGGAGTAAAGTTCATATTTGAAAATGATAACAGAGACATTTATTAAGTCTTACTGGGTGCCAGACATGGTGCTAAGTGCATTCTGCACATTGTCTAATTTATTCTGCCTAACAGCCATTTCAGGTAAGTAAATTATTATCCCCATTTTATAGACGAGAAAACCAAGACCAAGAGACTTGCTTAAAGCTGCAGAGATTTGGGTCCATAACTGTCTGATTCCAGGGTCGTATTTACTGCTTGGACCAGATCACAGTACGTGTGGGAGGATTCGGACACTTCTGTGTTGATGATTTGTTCATGTCTTTCTTTACCTAATAAAGTTCTGAGAACTCTAGAATTCTGAAGCATCAGCGGTGAAGAAGTCCAAAATTGTGGGCTCTAGGCAAAAATTGTGAGGAGAGGACATTTGGCTACAGGGTCTTCATCTTCCTCTAATTTATTCAACTTTTTTTTTTTTTTTTTTTTGAGATGTTCAGTGCCCTCTTGGCCGCTCCTTCTCCTGATGCTAGGGTAAAAGTGAATGAAGCTTTATAGGCGTATTCACATTTTAATTGCATTTGTGACCTCAGTTCAAGAAGTAAAGCTCAGAAGGCGGGCTCTCAGGCATTTCCCATTAATTTATTCATCAGGTGTTTCACTGAGTGCTTACCTGGTCCCCGGGTACCACACAAGGCTCTGAGTACACAGCGGGGTAGACGAGGTGGCCCTGTTCCTTAAGAGGCTCCCAAGGTTGAGGGGGACACAGGGGAACACACTTCTGTGACACTGAGAAGAATGCTGTAATGGAGGAACAATCATGGCGCCATGGAAGCTGGTGCATCCTCCATTCCAGGAGGATGGTCCTGGAAAAGGGACATTTGAGGTAATAAAACACGGAGTGGGCAAAATAAAATCAGGCATTCCAGGTAGAGGGAAGAGCGTGTGTGTCACAGGGAAGGGTTTTTTTTTTTTTTTTTTGGTTTGTTTAATGTGTGTTTCCAGCTTTTGTCGCCTCCCTCCTCCACCATCACATTAAAGAGAATTGAGTCCTTGCCAGTCCCGTCACCTCCAGGCTCTTTGGGATGAAAACAATGGAGGAACGAGGAAAGAGAAAGACAGGACTCTGGGTGGCAGGACAGGATTCTTCCTTGAAGCAGAAAGGAAGAGGAGGGGAAAGGAAGTCAGAAGGGCAACCAATAAAGAGTAGACAGAGAGTGGGGAGGGGACAGGAGAGGAATTACTTTGTAGTGTGGAGGCTGGGGAGAGTTCTCCAGCAGGTTGGCAAGAGAGAGGATCTGGAGATGTTTGGAGGTGAGAGAAATGTGAGGGGAGGAAATGGTGTTGTGGGAAATCTGGCTGAGGTTTATGACTTGGCTCCCCCATAACGTTCTCTGAGAGACCGACGTACAGAATGCGGTTCCTCTGTCACTTGCTTTGGCTGCCCGATTGTGCTTCACTCTATATGACTCTGGGTGGGACCTGAGCTCCCGGGACCTGCAGAATTTATTTAGGTTACATGTACAAGTGCTAAAAGACATCCAGGGACATGGTTCAAAGATAGAAAAGGATTTTCGGTTGGTAGTGCGTTTCATCATCCCATGCATGCTAATGGTTCCCTTAATGATGGGGAATCGTCACACATTTGTTGATTCACTCAACAAATATTTATTGAACACCTGCCATGTGTTTGATCCATTTTAGTCCATGTGGGTCATCATTCTGCATTCTAAAGGGTACCAACAGAGGGGAAGAAGGGATGGTCAGTCTCCTATGCAAGAAGTTACTCTAAGATGGTCCGTTTCCTCTGGAATGAGAACTTAAGTTTTGCTGGAACCTCACTGGAAATTCTTTTATGTTTCCAGTCCATGTTGCCTCTGTTTAGATTAGGAAGATTGTATCTATTAAGCACTTCCTGTGTGTCACTGTCTTCTGTATAAAAATGTGAAAAATATTTAGTTCTTGTTTTTTGGGAATTTTGGATTAGTGGGGGAGACACAGGAGAACATGTAATTTCAATATAACATGGTAGAAACAAGGACAAAAGTAGGACATCCTATGGGAACAAAGAGGAAAGGCACTTGGGTTTTCCTGGGTGTTCATGGAAGGCTTCCTGGAGGAAGAGAAATTTGAGAAATTGGTCAGGTAACAAAGGTGTGTGTGTGTGTGTGTGTGTGTGTGTGTGTGTGTGTGTGTCCCTGGCAACAGAGCCAGAAAGGGCAAGGTCATGGAAATATCAAATAGCACATGTATGGGGGAGCTCCAAGGAGTTCATTATTCACATTATTTCATTCAGCATTTATTGAGTGTCTATAATATGTTAGAATGTAGTGTATGTAATATGATACTAGAATATGGTATCTACAATATGACACTGTGGTTTAGACTGGATATTCTTGCTCTTTCAAGTCTACAAATATAGAGGTGAAAATATTTCTAATGATATTACAAGCAATGTAATGATATCATAAGCTTTTACAAAGCAAATTTTTGTACAGTTTCTTTTGTGAGTGAGTAACTCTGTGATTCATTTATCAAAAGTGGCAAAACACATCAACATGCCTCAGTCTTGCCAAACCTTCCTTCCATCCTGTGGGAAATAGTGGGAAGAGAGACAGAGTTACGAGTCTGAATTTCACACCCACCAATGGGACCTCGGGAAAAGTGCTTTTCCTCTCTGAGCCCGAATTTCCCCTGTAAAATGGAGATGGTCATGTGCTTATCTTGATAGTTTATGGGGTGGATTAAATGAAAAGTTGATAAAACAACCTGTAGAGAGACTGGTCCATCATAGGAGCTTGGAAACTCATGTCTATATGTAAAGACTTAGACGTCAGAATCAGACCTGAGTTCCAATTCCAGTCCGACCCACCCGGTTGCCATGTTAAGTTTGGGCAAATTGCTTGGCTCCCGAGTGTCTGTTTCCTCACTGATACAATAGCAATAATGCATAAAGGACCTGGCACATATTTGACTCTTAATAATGGCAGCTACTCCAGTGGCTGTGTGTGCATGGAGTTTTTATTTTTATTTATGTTTTCCTTGGAAGCTGATAGGGTGTATGGGGATAGACAAAGCTGAGGGAACACACAGTCATCAGGATGCCTAGTGGCTCCCAACAGGAGATGATTTTTTTCTCATTTACCAGTCCAAGCTGGATGTTTCTGGTTGTCGGATGGTCACCTCTGCATGGTGATTCGGGGACCCTACTTCCTTTCATCCTGTACTTTTGCATTACCCCCGAGGGCCCCTTCCTCATCAGTATCCAGCTGCATCCATTTGTGAGAATCCACAGCACGGGCGCACCCAACCACAAGAAAGACTGGGAGAAACAGGTGTGCCCGGGAAGAAGAAATGGATTTTGGTGAACAGTTAGCAACCTCTGCCACATTGGGTGTTAAAATCAGATTCCTGCCCTGTTGTGTGTCCCGTGAGAATGACATTTATCTATTCATCCCTGCAAATGCTGCTGCTTCAAGGCGAGACTGATTAGGGTTTGTGGCTCCTCTTCTTTATCCCCTGTGAGGAGGGTGCAGAGGATGGTAAAGGAGACACTTAGAATTCTGGATCTTCCAATCGGATTCAAGAAACCGGTGTTCCAAGATGTCCTCCATCCAAGCCATGCAAAGCTACTGAACAGCAAAAAAAGTTCCAAGTCTATTTTACTACTGAGTGTGTTGTGTGTGCACAACAGGGGTTGCACACCCGATACTTATGAGGTCCAGACAGGTGATACCGATGAGTGAAGTGGGCTGAGTGGATACTGTGATAAAATGGAAAGTTCTAGAATGCCGCAGTGGGCCGTCATTTGCCAGAGCCAGCCAGAGTTTTGCATTGTGGGGACATGAGACTGACGTTAGCTTGATTTTCTAGAGAAGTTGGAAATACAGACTTTTATGTAAAATCTCCTTACTTTCAAATGCTGGTAACTAACTCAAATAAAAATAATACTTTGGGTCCAACAAGACACATCTGCGGGTTCTCTGTGGGCCTGGGAGCTGGCAGCAGGTAGGGACCACTGACAAAGATAATGTGAACAGAGGGGATTCTGTGGTCTTATTTGCACAGCTGGTTCGGGGAGGCACTGCAGATGGATGAAGGTGAAGAAAATTCATTTCTTTCCCTGTCGGGGGTGGGATTTAGCAGGGGAATCACCACGGGCACTTGCTCACAAGGGTTCGTCACTGTGTGTGCCTGAGCCCATTAAGACGGACATGACTTGGGTTTCTCCTCTTTTGTGTATTTCTCCTTGTTATTTAGGAAGGTAACCACTGAGACCGAAAGACTGAAGAGATTTTTGGCACAAGGGGAGAATCCACATCCTTTCCCACCTCCATCAGGAGACACAAAGCAGGGTGGGGGCTTGGTTTTCTTTCTCTTTCCTTCTGGGATCTGGTGGTGGGAGGAGGCAACCGGCCGTCAGCTCTCTGTGGTTGTCACAGGGCCTCTGGAGGTGGGTTTGCCTGTGATGTCATTTCCAAGTCTAATTCCACTTTGTTCCTGAGTTGCGCATCTGGTAATTGCAGGGCATAACTCTATTTTTCATGAGCTACTTACTTTGGAGGGAGGGTTAAAGAGAGCTGGCTAAGGAGAGGGGCAAGCCTGAGCCGAAGGGCTGCCTTGCCTTCCTTGCCCCCTTCATGGCTTATTGGATGAGCTCCTGCGAGGTGCCGGGCTTGGTGGCAGATGCTGGGGGTATCATGTGACTGCCATGGTCTTTGGTCACAGAGAGCTTCTGTTCTCTTTGGAAGGGCGAGTGCTTTTTCAGAAGCTGATATGCGTGTATTTTCGTAAAGATTTTATTTATTTATTCGAGAGAGAGCGAGAGCGAGCAAGAGTGGGGCAAAGGGGCAGAGGGAGAAGGACAAGCAGACTCCCCCCTGAGCAAGGAGCCCAATGCAGTGCTTGATCCCAGGACCCTAGGATCTCGACCTGAGTCGAAGGCAGAATGCTTAACCAACATGACCACCTAGGTGCCCCACAGATACGTGTTTTTAAGAAAACAAAGCAGATAGAATACAAACAGGGACTGTGAGTTGTGCTAACTCTTGGGTGGCCTAAAGGATTAGTTGACAAGAGAGCTGAGGTCTCAATGGCAAGAAGGAGCCCGCCATTCGAACGGGTTTGGGAAGAGTGTTCCAGACAAAGGGAAGGGTATTTGCAAAGTGACGCAGGAACGGAGTTGGTGTGTGCTGGGGATGGAAGAAATGGCAGTGTGGCCAGAGCCTGGTCAATAATGGGCAAGCAGCGCGTGACGAGGTCGGACAGACAGGCAGGGGCTAGATCCCGCAGCAAGTTCATGGTCTGGGATCCCACTTCCTTTCTAAGCATGATGAGTCCCCAGTGAAAGGTAATAATCAGAGGAGTAGCATACTCTGACTTAGGTTTTAAAATGATCATGCTGGCAAATGTGAGGGTAAGGGGTTTGCTGTGAACTGACGTCCGCTCCCCAACCAGTTCATACGTGGAAACCCTAACCCCCAGTGTGATGGTATCGGGGATGGGAGGTTATCAGGTTTAGAGACATCAGGGAACTTGACCAGGTTCACCAGTCAGTAAGTGACCAAACCAGGAGTTGAGCCCAGGTGGATTGGAGTCCAAATTTAATTCCCTTGTCCTATTACGTAGCATACACACACCATGGCCCCTCGATGAGGAGCCCAGAGAAGGAATCAAATGCCTTAGTCTGGATTCTGGTCTGCTACTCTCTAACTCATACTTAATGTCTCTGTGTCTCAGTTTTCTAATCTGTGAAATGGGTGTGATAATAGTTCTTACCTCTTAGAATTGTAATAAGGATCAAATGAGTTGCTCCTTTGAAGCACTTAGAACACTGTTTGGCACATGCAGACTATATAAACATTTGTTACATAAATAACAGAAAGGAAAGTAAGGTCCAGCTCTAGTAGCCTCTGACCTGTAGGTAGTGGAAGGAAATGACAGGATGTAGTTGTGTTAGACACTTGATAGATTTACCTTTTTGATTTTCTCGGGCCACTCATCAGCCCCTCTGGATTGCCCATGGATGGATTTTGAGCACTGAATGCAGCTTCCTTCTGTCCTTCATGTAGGTGGGTCCCAGGAATAGACCAGAGAGGTCCTGGAACAGAAAAGTGAAATTCAGGGATACTCACACGTGACAATGAATGGAGACACTCCGAGTCGTGCCAACTGGGGTGCCATGCACCTGGCATCAGATGGGTAGAGACCAGGGATGCTGAGGAACACCCAGCAACACAAGGGCGGCCCCCATGACATGGAACCATCCAACCTCCGTGGCCGTAAGAGCAGAGATTGAGAATCCTGACCAAATCTGACCTTGGCTCCATGTTGATAAGATGGTGTTTTTTTTGTTTTTCGTTTTTTTTTAAGATTTTATTTATTTATTGGACACAGAGAGAGAGAGAGATCACAAGTAGGCAGAGAGGCAGGCAGAGAGGGAGGGGGAAGCAGGCTCCCTGCGGAGCAGAGACCCCGATGCGGGGCTCGATTCCCAGGACCCCGAGATCATGACCTGAGGTGAAGGCAGAGGCTTAACCCGCTGAGTCACCCAGGTGCCCCAAGATGGTGGTTTTTAAGATGCACTTGGTCTCTTTGAGATACAGAGTCTTTAGAAATCAACAAGCTTGAAAAACCCCAGGAATGTTCTCCTCTCCCAGGTGAGGCTATTGGAGCTGAGCACCTCTTGGCATTTCTTCTTTTAGCAGAAAATTCTACCGAGGAGGGTTGGTGGGAGTCAAAAAAATCCATCAGTCCTCATTTTACCAGGCATTTAGGAAAATAACTTTTCTCCTGCAGAAGAAATTACATGAATTATATTAAAATCGGTGCGAAGGTAATAAAATTACATGCTCAGGACTCTCCTAAAAAATTCCCTTTGTCTGGCAGGGTAATTTGAGTGTGGGGAAGACAATCTCCCCAGCCGCCACACTTCCACATAAAGATGGAACAGAGGAAATTGGCTCCACCATGCTCTCACTGCATGTACCATTCTGTGAAATTCCAATTTTTTCTTTTCTTCTTCTTTTCTTTTTTTTTTTTTTTACATCTGCAGATTTAATCACAAGGCAAACTTTCTGATGCAGATCCGCGAGAAGAATTATTTGGGGTTGTGTTAAAAATGCGTAAGAGGCAACTTCAAATCACCAAATGGCCGGTGGTGCCCAAGACAGAGGCAGACACCTTGGAATTGGGCAGAAATGGGCTCTGATGTCATGTGAATCGTCCTCATGCTGGGTACCATTGCTCTACTCGTTTGAAAGGACATGTATAGAAATGCACATGTGATGAGAAAAAAGTCTTTAGCTCCTAGTGCGGTAACAATTTTTAGCTCCCGAGGGGGGAAAAAAAAAGCCCTTGCTTTCATGTACGGGAAAACGAAAATGACGGGAGAAAGCGACATCTGTTCTTAAGATTCCCAGTAAAGCCTTAAAGGCAAATTGATGCCAGCGATGTATTGGCCGAGGCCAGATGGGATGAGGTTGCCGGGGAGGGGGAGCGTGCTCGATGGAGTCCAAAGACGGCAGACTCTGAAGACAGACGTTCCAGCGGGTGTGAGCGCTAGGGTTTGAGCTCCTCCAACAGTGCACCTCAAGCAGGGTCGCCCCCCCGCCCAGGGGGGTTGTGGCAGGATCTGGAGACGTTTTGGTGGCCACATTTGGCGGGAGGGTTCTGTTTGTGCGTGAAGGCCAGCGGTCCCGCTAAACCTCCTACGATGTGCAACACGGCCCCCACACAAAGACTCAGCTGGTCCGAAATATCAAGGGAGCCCAAGTCGAGAAGGTGTTTGAGCACTTCCCTGCCTTCATCTGTGAAATGGGAGTAGAGGCTGCAGCTTTCACCCGGTTGTTCTAAGTAGTAACCGTGGCAGTGTATGGGAGGGTGCTTTCTACCAGTGGCAGTGGCCTTCACTGAGTACCAAGATCTTTAGGGCAACACCCAAATTTTATTTCTCTACCTCCTCTACCATGGTCACAGAGCTCTTCCTGATATGCACATCTGACCCTGCCACTTTTTTTTTTTTTTTAAGATTTTATTTATTTATTTGACAGAGAGACTGAGAGAGCACAAGTAGGCAGAGAGAGAGGGGGAAGCAGGCTCCCTGCTGAGCAGAGAGCCCAACGCGGGGCTTGATCCCAGGACCCTGAGATCAAGACCTGAGCTGAAGGCAGAGGCTTGAACCCACCGAGCCCCCCAGGTGCTCCTGACCCTGCCACTTCTTTCCTTAAAAGCTCTCTGTGGTTTTCCGTGGACTGCCAGGACATATGTAATCCATATGTATGTAGATACGTACCTACGTAATCTGTAACGTACCCAGACGGATCTTTGCAGGCTGGTGTTTCAACCGTGCCTGTCTCCACTGCAGCCTCCGTCAGGAATGCAATATGCTCTCTCCTACCTCGGCGCCTTTGCACCCACTGTTCCCCTTCCTAAACCCATCACACTTCCTCACCCAGTTAGCTCCTGCTTGTTCGGATGGCCTCAGCCTCCATGTCACCTCCTCCAGGAAGTCTTCCCTCATTGCTTCACAGGAGAGAAGATGCCTACCATCTGTGCTCCCACGGTGCCTTCATGCTTACTCCATCCCAGGGCTTGTAAGGCTATACTGTAACTGCCTTTTAAAATTTTCCATCTTCTCCCCGGGCTGTGAGTATCTTGCTTGCTGGTTGAATTCTCAGTGCCAGTAAAGTACTTGACCACCTAGAGTACCGTTGAGTAAATATTTGTTGAGGGAGCGAATGAATAAATGAATCAGTGAGCTCTTTGAACATAGCTGTTTGCAGCAGAAAATAACTCACTCTGATCTTCTCTCTTCTCCTTCCGTGGGCCGCTGTGTTACGGTCATGCTAGTGGGCGACGGTCCACAGGGAGAAGTTTGTTGAGAAGAGCCCAGCAGAAGGTCGAGACACTCTTTAACCTTGACCGATGACCCTGACCTCATACAGAGGGAAGTGTCCTTGCATGGAAATAACCTTTTGCCTCCAGAGTGAATTAACTGCTATTTTTCTGGAAAGTATATTAGTTAGAAAAAGATGAGAACTTAGTGAGCTGTCAGTAGCTTTGAGACTGTGTGTGTGTGTGTATGTGTGTATTCCAGGCTATTTTTCATCATGTGTCCACGTGAATTTCACTTT
This sequence comes from Procyon lotor, assembly GCA_028646535.1. Lineage (NCBI taxonomy): Eukaryota > Metazoa > Chordata > Mammalia > Carnivora > Procyonidae > Procyon > Procyon lotor. The sequence goes on along the minus strand of CM053621.1, from coordinate 8,798,552 downwards.
CCCTGCTACGTAATTATGCTCCTGGAGGACAAGACCAAACTCTGCTCTATCTCGGAGGACCCTGGCCGTTTTGGGGTATCTCCTCAAAGTGCCTAATGAGGAAGGCTTCCAGGTCACTATCTCCCCATAAGGATGTGTGGTGCCCCCCGTTTTTTACAAGTGAGTAAATTGAATTTTCTCCAAGAGGGTAACTGTGTCCATACAGCAAGTTAGCAACAAAACCAGGACTCAAAAAAAAAAAAGGCATAGCTTCATTGGAGACAAATTATAGAAGCTGCAATGTCTTTAAATTTAGAAAACAAAGTTAGCTTCTGCCAAAATTGCAAGGCAGTTCTGACGTCTTCTGAAAGCCACTTCTCCCATCCAGTTTTATTCTTAAAGTAGGAAGCAAAAGCTCACAGGGACACTCTGGTGCGTCTCCCCTTCCATTTATCAGTATTTTTGCCTCTCATTATACCCATGGCCTAGTTTTCTCGGGCTCTTTAGATGTCAATGAGCCTATTACACTAGGTATTGTCCTTGAAACTTTTTGAAGTTCTTTAGGCATTATGAACGAGGTCTTACACCCCAGCTGAGTGCCACCGACTACTTTGGCTCTGCTCTATTTCCTTAAGAAATCTAAAGGATGGCGTTCCCATCTTCCAAAGCAGAAAGTGATAAAGAAAGGCCGCCCTCATACTGAGACTTTCCCCCCTTTCTCGGAGACAGCAGAGAAATTGCTAAAATGGACTTTTATTGTGCAAGACGCCACTGTCTTCTACCAACAGAAAGCAGGGTGGTGGCTCAGGAACATTGGAGCGTGATTTGGGGAAGGCAGGACCACTGGTGCTGACCTTGGGGACGGGTGGGAGTGAACGTGTTCTGCATTATAAGTCCAGGCTGCGCTGGACAGGGAAGCAGAAACCTGAGCTTCCTACGGCCAGGGCGCATGGCGGAGGGAGGCTGGATTCTGTCTTGGGATCCAGATCTCTGGTTCCTTGCGGGGCTTTCAGAAGGGGACCTGGGTCTGTGTTTTCTCTTCTGCTCTGGGCTTTCACCAACCCAGGGTAAACATGATTAGTGATTCTCGGCAGAGTCCCTTGAAGCTGTTTTGGCATCTTCCAGGGTTGGAGGGGAAGATGGAGGGAGTTTAGCTTCAAGGTTTGGAAGCGAGTGTGTTGTGCTGAGGGCTTGCTCCTGAGTGGGTGGAGTGGGTTCATAAAATCTAATTTAAGGGGCTCCAAGAAGACCCACTCAAGCCCCAAAATACCACCCCTTCAGACTTGGAAAATGTCAGCTTCCGTATCCATCCCTACGTGCCCACCATGTCTTTCTACAACTTCCTGTGAGGGGGCAGCATGTTAAGGCTGTAATGTTCCCACAAGGGCGGTTTTCTCTGGCCAATTTTTCCTCTTGACCGTGTGTAGGGCATGCTGGGGTGCGGGACCAAAGCCAAGAGGTTTACAGAGAAGTGACCGTCGCTGCTCGTGGCCATTGGAAGTGCCTTCAGCGGCCTCTGGGTTCCTTTAATATCCCAATATGTATAACCAATGTTGGTGTTTCCACAAGTTGGGGGATAACAGGAGGCTGTATTCCTTTTGACATTCAGTTTTTTAAAAGAAGGCCTCTGAAGCCAGCCAGTGTGGATTTACATCCCAGCTCCACCATCTACGAGCTCTGTGACCTTGGAAAATTTACTGAACTCCTTTCATCTCAGATTCCTTCTGTGTAAGTAAGAGCACTTAGACCATTGGCTTCATTGTGTGAATGATGAAGTTAGAAGTACACATTGTAACACACCCTTTCTAGTCTAGTACTTGCACATAGGTGCAAAGAAGTCATTATGACAGTCCAATGATGGGGGTAAAGGAAAGAGATTCCAATAACAAAGCGGGAGCACGTTGACCAACAAAATAAATTAGTATTGGATTATAACCCAAAATATAAAATAAATATACATGAGTCCACGCTACCATAAATTAGTGACTGAGCAAGTAAATAAATGGGGAATACAGACAAATATCCTGTACAGAAGAATTCCGAATAGTTTAGATAGTCTATCCTCAAGGAGGCAGGAGCATAGGTCCCCACTCCTTAAGTGTGGGTTGCACACAGAGACTTCTTTCCAAGGAGGACAGTTTAAAAGGGGGAGGTTAGTTACTGTGCAGTAAGAGAAATCTGACAAAGACTAGCTCAGCCAGGTGATGAAGGTTAAGGTCAACAGTGATAAATCAGGCTGATAACTATTTGCCCTCAAAATGATGGGCTAGAAATGGCATTTATCTCTGTGGTCTTCCTCCCCCACATCCAAGACCCCAGCGTAATCGTGAGAAAAACACCCAGACAAGTCCCGAGAGAGGTGAATCTTACAAAATACGCAATTGGGACATCTCAAAATTGTCACGGTCATTAAAAACAAGGAATGTCTAAAAACAGAAAACAAGGAATGTCTGAGAAACTGTCATAGCCAAGAGGAGTCAAAGGAGACATTGGCTACAAGGGCTGTAGTATCCTGGATGGGATCCTGGGACCAAAAAAAAGGACACCAGGTAAAAAGATTAAGGAAATCTGAATAAACCATGGACCTTAGTTAGGAATAACATATCAATATTGATTCATTCCTGGTAATAGATGACCAAACTAATCGAACATACTAGTAATGAGAGTACAGGGTTCAGGGCGTATGGGAATTCTATGTGTCGTCTTCTCACATTTTCTGTAAATCTAAAAATGTTCCGAAAAATAGAAAAGTTATTATCAGTATTCTTAGTTCTTTTCTGGAGTTCTCTCTCCTGTGAGAATTTTAAGGCTCCCAGGAGAACCTGTTAAGTCTAAGAGATCAGTTCCAGTTGCTACCACCGTTGTGAACCAAGAAGGCCTGTTCGTTTTGGTTGTGGTTAGTGTGGCCCCCACGTGATACAGCTCGTGTGTCCTGGTTGAGTTCTGGCTAGAGGCTCATCTAGGGGAATGCGTGTTAACTCTGAAAATAGTAACCGAGTAGCCCGACGGCACCGAGGGCCCCTGAGGAAATGCCATTAGGTAAACCAGTTTCCATTCCAGGAAGAATCGATCCTTTCTTTCCCTGCCTGTAATACATCTTGGCTGAATTACTCATCACATTAGATTTTCATTATTCATCTTCTCTACCCATCTGTGGGCTCCCCAGTGAAAGAGTTTTCTCATTTATCTTTGTGCTTCCAGACTTCATCCAATGCCTAGCACAAATGACTCAAAAATGGATGATTGAGTGGAAGTTTAAACTTGCAGTGCTGAAATCCAATTTGATTGCCTGTGCCAAAACGGAAGAGATGGTGGGACGGATTGTATTTTCCAGCTCCTCGTAGCTTGGGGACATCTGTGCCCCTTCCCCTTGAACTGGGTGGACCTTTGTGGCTGCCTTGACTGAGAGCAGAGCATATTGCTGAAGGGATGCGTGTGAGTTCTGAGGTTCCATCATAAAAATCTCACGTACTTCTCTGTCCTGTTCTCTTGGAATGCTCACCCTTGGAACCCAGCCGCCATGTTGTGGGCATGCCCAGGCACAGTTATGGAGAGATACCCATGGAGAGGAAATGAGGTCCTGGCTCACATCCTTGGCTGAGCTTCTAGCTGCCGGCCAGCATCAACGTGCCAGCCATCTTGGAAGTGGATTCTCCAGCCCCCAGCCAGACTACTCCAGATGATGGCATGTGGACCAGAGACGAGCCCTCCTATCCTGCCCTGTCCACTTTGTAGATTCACGATCTACTCAATGGCCATGGTTGTTTTAAGCCACAATGTTTTGGAGTGTGTTACTCAGGAATGAATAATAGGAACAGATGGATAAACAAAATTGTCAGGTGATTTAAAATAAGACTAATGAGTTATTTTTCCTTCCTTCCCATTTCATGCAAAAAGCCTTTTGACACTAGAGTTTATTTTTACCATCAGTGGGACTGACTGAGAGGGATAGAGTCATATTTGGAAGCGAGTAACCACAAGGATCTCAGAAATGATAATTAACGTATTTATCAATTAATTTAGCAATTTTTTGAGTACCTGTTGTGGTCCAAGCCCCCAGCTAAGTGGTGGGATATGTCGGTGACTGAGCCAGACATGGTTCTTTGTCTTCCTGAAGCTTAACATTCTAGCGAGGAAACTAAATAAATAATCAAACGACTATTTTAAATTAGCAATTAATTTAATTGCTGTGGTTGAAAGAAATGAAGAATATTTAACCTAGAAAATAGCTTCTCTGAGCATCTAAGGACTGTGCTGTGATTCACGCACATGGCTTGGGCTTCCTCATGGTATGGCGGCTGGGAGGCTGGTCATTTCATACCAGTGCTGTTCTGTGCATTGCTTTCCTTTCCTCTCCCTTTCCTTTCCCCTTTCCCTTCCCTTCCCTTTCTTTCTCTATCAGAGAGAGTGTGAGCAGGCAGAGGGCAGAAAGGAAAGGGAAGAATCTTAAGCAGACTCCATGCTGACTGTGGAGCTTCATGTAGGGCTCAGTCTCATGACCCTGAGAGTGTGACCTGCGCAGAAACCAAGAGTGGGACACTTAACCCAACAGAGCCACCCAGGTGCCTCAGTGCTGTTGCTTTTCTACTCCCCCATCCACAGGAGAGCTCCCAGCACGATCAGCAGTAGGTGACTCTGTCCCCTGACTAGAGGTGATTGGCTCAAGGACAGACACCTGAATCAGGTGTCACCAATCACATTCTTGGATCTGCAGATAAGGCTTGTTTATGGTAATACTAGAGACGAATGTCTGGTGGCTCCTTCTGAGAAAACTGATTCTCAACCTGCTTGGTTCCTGCATTTTCTGAGGCTAATCTGCCTCCTCCTCCAAATTCCATGTACCCAACTCTCCCTCCGGCCTTGACTCCTCCTTGTCCTTCGTCCTCCTCCTTGATTTAATCAGATACCCCAGGATATTTCCAGTTAATTTCCTTTAATGCCAAAGCTTCCCAGAGGTTTTTTTTTTTTTTTTTTTTAAACTCACAATAAAAGTAAACCTTCAACTATTATGAAGTCCGAGAGGGATTATTCCTGTCTTTGAAGACTCCCAAAGGATAGAACTATAAGACCAAGGAAGAGAAGCCGCAGTGGGAGAAATTTCAGCTGAATACACGAAAGAACTTTCTGAGGGCTGGAGACATATGCAGAATGGAGGTGGTGAGCTTCTTATCATTGGACATTTTCAAACGAAGGCTGGTCATCCACTTAGATGTAATGTGACCAAGAGGATTTAAGCATTAATTCAAAGATTCAGTTGGTTAATGATGAGAATGATGACGGCAGCTACCAGTTTCGTTCACTCCCTGTTTCCCAGGCCCATAATAAGTGTTTAGTAGGCGTTGTATCACTTAATCCTCACAAGGTCTTTCATCCGATGAGGCAGATTTAAAGTCGTACTTGGGAACCCACGAGTTAAGCTCTTTAGTTTTAAGTGAACCTTACTCCACTCCAGCCCCCAAGGCTCTTAGGATTTCAGCTCCTTTTCCTGATTCCACATCCCAGAAATGGCCCCTAGATAAAAAGGGAAAGCGAAAACTTTGGGTCATTGGGCCCTGAGTAATACAGAATACTTCACCTGAAAATAGATGCGGGCTTCCTCGCTACACATGCTAGATTCAGAAGAGGGTAAAAGCAAATGGTTCTCAGGGCATAGTGAGTCCCATACAGGTGGGGCAGCTCATTCAGTGTACCTACCCATGTCTCGGGATGTGTGGTTTTCTTCTTCTTTAAAAGATTTAATTAATTAATTAATGAGAGGGAGAGAGCATGTGTGGAAGGGGGAGGGGCAGAGGAAGAGGGAGAAGCCGACTCCCTGCTGAGCAGGGAGCCCCACGCTGGGTGGCTGGGCTGGATCCCAGGACCCCGAGATCTTGACCTGAGCTGAAGGCAGATGCTGAACCCACTGAGCCCCCCAGAAGCCCCTCTTCTTCTTTTCTCTCGTTACACCTTCCGGTTTGAACATTTACCTGAATCATTTCTAGTCTTTCTTTCAGAGCTCAGTTAGCTTTATGATCATAATTATTATTGTTGTTTTGTTTATCTTTTCAGTGCAGAGCCTCCCTCCCAGTTCTGAATGATTCATTCTGTGTTGGATATTGCTACGGCTGCTGACAAAGGGTGTGTTTGTGTGGGGGAGAAGATTTGAATTGCCAATAGTCTGTTTGATGACTGTTTTCCAGAAGCAGGCACGATTAAATTCAGCAGAAGTTTCTTTTCGAAATGTGCCTTAAATAAAAGATCCCCAAATTCTACCTGATCATTTGTCATTATTTTAAATCATGGGGAAAATTGAAGGTTCCTATCATTTCCTTAATTGAGTAAAGGAGACAGACTTGGAAGGATCCTGCTGAATGCTGAACAGAATCCAAGCTCCTCATTAGAGCGTTTACCCGCAGAGTTCCCTTTGCAGAGGTGGCTCAGGGCCCTGCTTCCTCCCTACCTGTTCCCGACTTGCTTCTGCATGGCCAACCCAATGCAAGATTCTTTAATAGAATACTTAAGCCCATTCCTGTTGTGGAGGGAACAGCAGATCTAAGAATCTTTAGAGCTTTTCTTAAGCCTATTATGTTTCTAAGGATACATGTGGTCCCGCAGAAGGCAAGGGGTGCTTGTTGTCTGGTGTCAGGACCTTGTTTACTGCACTGGGTTTGGAAACTCATCCCTTGATTATTCACTTCCACGTCCCAGACCAGGTGGTGCTTGAATTTAGGAAGGAATTGTGTGCCTTCTACGTACCTTGTTTCTGAAACTTCCAGCTTCGTGGCCCTCAAATAACGGGTTTTCAGAGAAAGAGAAGTGTGTGAAATGTCCAGACCTGAGAATTTTGCTGGCTTGTCATACAGACAATGGCCCCTTAAATATTGGATGAAGGTTGGGTCCCAGACGGGATGGTGAATACATTTTGGCCTGGATGGGGGGCCTGGATGATGATGGTAATAATAGTTAAAGTGTATCGAGTACTTAACTATAAGCCAGGCATTGTGTTGGGGAGGGGGGAAAAGCACTGGTTAATATTGTACTTCCATTATTAACAGAGAAGACAACACTGGAGGTCTCTCTATCTCTGAGCCATCAAAGATCTCTAGCCATAGAGAAAAAAAATGGTGAATAACACAATTCTGGTTACATTTCCTGTAACTGCAGGGCGACTGTTTCTAGGAAATGAGTACCTGAAATAGGGGGCAGAAAAATCCGACAAATTCCATGACCTTGGGGATGTATCTTTTTTGTTTTTGCTCACTGTTGATTTTTATTACCTAACCCCGAGCCTCTCATATAGCATAGGAGTCAGCAAACTTTTTCTGGGAAGAGCGAGATAGCAAATATCTCAGACTTTGTGGGCCATGAGGTCTTCCTAGCAATATTTAACTCTCTGCTCTTAAAGCGCAAAAGCAGCCATAGGCAATAAGTAAACAAAGAGGGGCGGCTGTGTTTCAATAAAATTTTATTTATAAAAAGGAAGCTGTGTTTTGAGGACCATAATGTTTGCTGGTCCAGAGGATGGGACGGAGTAGGTCCTTCACCATTACTTGTTGAGGAAGTAAATATAAAGTAGATCCCATAAATGGGATTTGTGAAACAAAACCAATCTTTACAAAAAGTTTTTTGGGCCCCTGGGTGGCTCAGTTGGTTAAGCGACTACCTTCGGCTGGGGTCATGGTCCTGGAGCCCCAGGATCGGGTCCTGGAGCCCCAGGATCGAGTCCTGAATCTAGCTCCCTGCTCAGCAGGGGGTCTACTTCTCCCTCTGACCTCCCCGTCTTGTGCTCTCTCTGTCATTCTCTCTCTTTCACATAAATTAAAAAAAAAAAAAAAGTCTTAAAGCTTTTAACAGTCAATGCCCGCTTCTTGTAGACATTTTGGAAACTATTTAATACATTAAGAGGAAAATAAAAATCATGACCAAAAGATAACCTCAGTTAATAATTTGGTGTCTTTATTTCTTTTGAGTCATTTCTGATGAATGCCTTTCTAAAATGCAGGGTCAACAGTTACATTTTAACATATGATATGCAGTTTTTCTGTTTTATGGAAGATGACAAATGAAGCCACCTTCCTTTGGGATATACCAAAAGGGGCAAGTCTTCTGCTCCAGGGGATCAGAAGATCACCCTGAAGTGAGCCCAGTCTCCTCTATCCCATGACATCCAAAAGCAGATTTTGGCCCAGGACCTGAAAAATCCTGAAGTGCTTTCTGGATCCTAAAGGAAGATTTAATGAAGAAGCTCAGTAGAATTTTGGCATTGAGTTCTGTGTTGATTGTGTGTGGGGTAACTCACTGAACCCAAACGGGACAATTCCTCTCTGGTTCTGGATGCTTGTGAGTGCCTGGAATGTATTTGCTAAGGTCAGAACATTCTGAGAATGTGTTCCTTTAAAATGGGCCAAGAAGAGCTGTGATGAATAGTTGAGCCATAGGAATTAATAGATTGGGGTGAGAGAGAGCCATCAGGACTTGTTTATTTCATGACACGGAGAACAATAATCTTCCAGTTGCCCTCCCCTACTACACACACACACACACACACACACACACACACACACACACAAACACACACACATGACGTCCCTGCATGGATCATCTTTGGGGGTGTTCGACCTGCTCTTGTTTAACACGATTATAGCCTCTTCTGCCTTGCACAGTCATTGCCCTGCTCGCCCATCTCTTTGGACCACTGCCCTGTCTCTCTGCACACACAGAATCAGCTCTCCTACTTACAACGCCGAGATCAAGAGTCATGTGCTCTACTGACTGAGGCAGCCAGGCACCCCTGCATTGCTCATTTCCAGGAGCCAGCAAGTTCACGGTCATCCGACACAATCCCAAATGATGCTGACAAGCATCTGGAGCTCAGAAGACCTCTGGAAGGGCCAGGCAAGTGATGACCACCTCTTCTCCAACTTGGGAATGGGCAACCAGTCGCCAACCTTTATGTTTTAAAACTCTTAAGTTATGGATATTTGGCATGATGGGAAGAGAGGTGGCCGAATCATGGGCACGAGGCACATTTGATATGCGTCCATCTGGGCTCTTGCTATTCTTGACGATGACTACATAGAATTCCACCCCCTACCCTGAACACCTCCTCTGTTCTGCTCAAAGCCCTCTGATGGCCATTTACCAAATATACTGTACCATGTCCCCTTTGAGCAGCTGGATGCTCAATCTGGGAGCCTCCCTTCCACACTGGGAGGGAATGAACACAGGGGAAGAAGGTGGGGGTGAAGTGCCCGTCCTGTGCCGTGTCCTCTCTATTCAAGCCTTGATTTATTCCACCCAACAACACGTTAGTAGGTCGGGTATCCCTATATTATGAGCTGGGATGGGCTCTTTTTGTTGAGAATGATCACATTCCCCCCTGTTGTATCTGCCCCTTTCCAAGCACTTGAAACAGTGCCTGGTACAAGGTAAGCACTATGGAATTGTTAGCTCTTCTTCCTCTTGCTCCTGGTGTTCCTCTGCTCAGCAGGCCTGTGGGAGCAGCCTAGTACCTACGATCTTCCGCTTTGGCTTCAGGCACACTTGCCTCTGAGTCCCAGCTCTACCTGTATAAGCTGAGCTCTCCTGGGCGTGTTATTTTCCCAATCCTAGTTCCCCCGCCTGAGAAATGAGGGCAATAATAGAACTTGCATTATGGAGTTACTGTGAATGTGCTCAGCACAGAGGAGGGTCGTTCTACAAGATCGTGGGCTGGCACCAAGACCTCTCACTAACCAGAGGGGTTTGCCAGCTAGCTCTGCCAGCTGTGGAAAACATCTGCTCAACGATTCCTTCCGTGGGTATTGATGGAGTGTCTTTAGTGTGCTTGCTGGCGTCCTGGGCACTGGGGAAGCAGTTGAGAACTCACATCCCAGTTAGGAAGAAAGTAACAATAAATGGGTCAATAAGCAAGAGAGGGAATAGATACTTTTCAACGAAGATGAGCATTATGAAGAAAAGCAGGATGATACAAGAGGGATAGGAGGTGGGTGGAAGAGGACAACATTAACAGGGCAATCTGGAAAGAGATTTAAGAGCGGTGCCACTTAAGCTGAGGATGACGAGAAGGACCAGCCAAGGAAATGTTTGGGAGCTGAGGACAGAGGAAACGTCGAGTGCAAATCTGAAATGACCTTCTGGCTGAAGTCCCCATTAGCTTCCTAGCCCCCACATTTCCCTCTCCTTAATAACTGGCAGCCCTAATGGCACAACACTCTAGACCAGGTCAGTCTGGGGACACCCAGTTCCGGGGAGGGACTTGGGGATCAATGGTGATCTTCAGAATCAGCGAGTACTATTTGGGCTGCTGTTTCATTTTGGAAAGCCCTTCAGCCTTTGCTGGACTTCTGTCGAAAACCAGAGCCTTGTTCTCCCCCAGAAACAGTCCCAGATGTGTAGGAGCACAGGTAGGTCTGAGCTGTGCTCGCTTCCAGCAGGTGAGGGAAGAAATCCATTAGATCATTCTGCAGGCTTCATGCCAGGGAGGGTCCAAGCCCCTGAGCCTCATTTGATGTAGTTAATGATCCAGAAAGAGACTGCAGAGACATTTATTCATTCTGCGAGCATTTGTTGAGCACCTTCTACATGCCAGGCCACCATCTGGGTCATGGGAGGGGGAGGATGAGCGAGGTGTATTGCTCACTGTCAAGGAGCTCTTTCTTTTGCGGGGAATCAAGTCATGGTTTGCGTAGCTACTAGTTGTTTGGTTTGGGGCCATGCTGCTGCTTCTCTCTGGCCTCTGCTCTCACAGGACTCCACCAGGTGATGGGTGGGGTCTCTCCAATACTGTAGGATCACTGGTGTACAAGGGAAGCCCAAACAGGGGCAGAATAGGAGCAGCGAAATCAGCGCTGGGGGTCATAGGGAAGTCTTTCGGGAAAGAGAGTCAATGGAATCTCATGTTGTTTATAAACTTGCCTATAGCCTGAAACAGGTTTGGTTTCTTAATTAAGTAGAAAAACCTTCTGCCATGCTCCCTGAGATGGATTCTCTGGTCTTTATTTTTTAAGTTAAAAAAAAAAACAGGTGGGGTGCCTGGGTGGCTCAGTGGGTTAAAGCCTCTGCCTTAGCTCAGGTCATGATCTCAGGGTCCTGGGATCGAGCCCCGCATCGGGCTCTCTGCTCAACAGGGAGCCTGCTTCTCCTTCTCTCTCTGCCTGCCTCTCTGCCTACTTGTAGTCTCTCTCTCTCTCTGTCAAATAAATAAATAAAATCTTAAAAAAAAAAAAAAAAGGCATAGTCTCAGAACTTACGTAAGTTTCCCATTAAATTTCCCACTGGATTTGGAAACACAGTTTTCTAAGTAAATGGAGAGAGAAACTGTGACCCTTAAGAACTTGCATGGATTCACTGCACGGAAGCCATTCACTGTTAGCCCGACACATATATTTTGAGCATATCTCACGTGTATGTGCTCGGGACCATTTTAGGCACTAGGGATACAGCAGTGAATAAAATTGCTAAATGATTTTTTTTTTCATCTCTCATGGTATTTACATTCCAGAGGGAATGGTGGGGGAGTAGGAGATAATAAGCAAGAGAAACAAGTGAACGATATAGCGAGCAGGATGAGGGTAGGTCATGTGGAGAAAAAGCAGGTAAGGGAGTAGGGAGGCTGTGGTTTCTTTCTCTGTTTTGGGGTTTAAAAAGGGTCCTTGGCTGGGAATGAGGACTGAGCGTTTAATGATTACGGAGTCTCTTTGTGGGGTGATGAAAACGTTTTGCAGCTACGTGGAATTGTGATGGCCGAACAACATTGTGAATGCACTCAGTGAAATGAGCTGCACATAGAAAATAGGTAATTTTATGTTATGTGACCGTTTACCTTAGTAAAGAAAAGGCCGCCAGGGAAGGACTTGAAGAAAGGGAGAGAATGAGTCCTTTTCATTTTATTTTATTCTTATTTTTTTAGACTCCATATGTAAGTGAGGTCATACTTCTGTGGGAAATTTCTGGTGGCCCACATCTACTGGGGTTACACACAATGCAGGACCAATGCTGTACGACCCTACGGTCATGGCCAGGGTTGAAATAACTCCCAGCAGAGACTCAGAGGAGTCTTCTGGGAGGAAGATGAGTCAACTTTGCACCGTTACCTAAAGGAATGTATACATTGCTGCACGCAGATTGAGCAAATTTATCTGGGTGCATGTGTCTCTGTGTGTGTTTTCCTGCTACTGAGTAGGTAGGAAAGTCATGACAAAGACCAGATCGGTAAAAAAAATAATCTGCATTTTATCTATATATCTGAGGGGTAATGCGTGTGAACCTGAGACCCCCTCCCACTCCCCCGATCAGCTCTGGGTATTCACCATTTACTGCATTGACAGTCCTTAGCTCTCACAAGGTTTTCTAACAGGTATATGACCTTAGCAAATTAGAATCTCCAAGCTCCCTGTACAAGGAAAATTGTTCTGTTTGTCATAAGTAGCAGTAGGCATGTTGGGACTGTGGCAATCTGGCTGCTTTGGGGGTCGTGGGGAGAAGAAAGGGGGAGGTTATCATCCTGCACCGAGAGAGATGTTTCCTTGGGTAGCATCTGCACTCACCAAACTTCTGGAATGTACCACCAACAAGCTGGGCCACTTGGACCAAGACCACTGCCAGCAAGTGAGACGTGGAAGAAATGTCTCGTAGGAGGGTGTTTTTGCTCAACTAAATTCCTGTTGAACATATTAATGCGTGGGACCATAACAAACCATCCTACACTCTAAATCTGAACTCTAAAAGTATCTTTGCATAAAGACCCATAAGCAGGTATAATGATGTGACACCGTAATGGGAAAATATTACATATGACCTGTTTGCCTATCAGAAAGGTGGTGAAAAAAATTATGGTCATCCAAATAGTGGAATAATAACACACACATCATACTACAGTTGACTATTGAACAACCCCTTGGGCTTAGGGACACCGACACCCTCGTGCAGTCAAAAGCTGAAAATAGGGCACCTGGGTGGCTCAGTCAGTTGAATGGCCGACTCTTGATTTCGGCTCAGGTCATGATCTCAGGGTCCTGGGTTCAATGGGCTTCACCTCCTCTTCATAGAGTCTGCTTGAGATTTTCCTTCTACCTCTGCCCCTCCCCCCACTCTCTCACTCTCTCTCAAAATAAATAAATAAATATTAAAAAAAAAAAAGTCCGCAAATAACTTTGGACTCCCTCCAAACTTAAACAGTCACAGCCTACTGTGGACCAGAAGCCTTACCAATAGCCTAGGCAGCCAACACATATTTTGTATGGTATGTGTATTATATACTGTATTGTTACAGTAAAGGAAAGGAAAGAAAATGTTAATAGGAAAATCATAAGGAAGAGAAAACACATTTATAGGACTGTACTACATTTACTTAAAAAAAAAAAATCTCTTTATTAGCGGACCAACTCAGTTCAAACCTGTGTTATTTAAGGGTCGGCCACACAGCTATAAAAAGGATGAACCCAGGGCACCTGGATGGCTCAGTGGGTTGGGCCTCTGCTTTCCCCTCAGATCATGATCTCAGGGTCCTGGTATCAACCCCGCATCCAGGCTCTTTGCTCAGCGGGGAGCCTGCTACGCTCCCCCAACCCCCCATCCCCCAACTCTCTGGCTGCCTCTCTGTCTACTTGTGATCTCTTTCTCTCTGTCAAATAAATAAATAAAATCTTTAAAAAAATTAAAAAAAGCAAAAAGGATGAAACAGATTCAGGCATACTGAAATAAAACAATCTGTAGACTATATCAGAAGACCTCTATATAGAGTATGTTTCCATTAGTATAGAAATCAGGCTGTGAATCTGTGTCTATATCTATGTACGTACACCTACACTTCTACCTTTCTAAACCCATGTTTATGCCTGTTTTGTTTGCTTTTAAAAAAGCATATTTTTGGCAAGATTTGTAGGAATCAAATACCCTTTGTTGCCTTTATGGAAAAGAACGGGGAGTACATAGGAAATCGAAAATGGGGGCGCCTGAGTGGCTCAGTTGTTAAGCAACTGCCTTCGGCTCAGGTCATGGTGCCAGGGTCCTGGGATTGAGCTCTGCATCAGGCTCCCTGCTCAGTGGGAAGCCTGCTTCTCCCTCTCCCACTCCCCTCCCCCGCCGCTGGTGTTCCCTCTCTTGCTGTGTCTCTGTCAAATAAATGAATAAAATCTTAAAAAACAAAGGAAATCAGAAATAGGAGAATTAGGAGAAATTAGGAGAATTACCTTTCATTTGAAATCTTTTCACTCCATTTGATTTAAAAAAACTATTTGCGGGCGCCTGGGTGACTCAGTCAGTTGAATGTCTGCCTTTGGTTCAGGTCATGATCTCAGGGTCCTGGGATTAAGCCCCACATCAGGCTCCCTGCTCAGTGGAGAGCCTGCTCCTCCCTCTCCCTCTGCTGTCCCCCACCCCCGCTCATGTTCTCTCTCTCCAATAAATAAATGAAATCTTTAAAAAATCCTATTTGCATGTATTTTTTTATATTAGAAACTAACGGATGGATGCACGTGTTTTCCTGATTAAAAAAAAAAAAAGTCAGGGCACCCGGGTGGCTCAGTGGGTTAAAGACTCTGCCTTCAGCTCAGGTCATGATCTCAGGGTCCTGGGATCGAGCCCCGCATTGGGCTCTCTGCTCAGCAGGGAGCTTGCTTCCCCCTCTCTCTCTGCCTGCCTCTCTGCCTACTTGTGATCTCTTCCTGTCAAATAAATAAATAAAATCTTAAAAAAAAAAAAAAGTCAGCCACACACAAATACACAGTGCCTGCAAGAATTACGTGTAGTGGCTAGAACACACATCTGGGGGACAGACCGTCTTGGTCTGAATCCCGGCTTTGACCCTTAGGAGCTGCGCAGCCACAGCCGAGGTACTGAACCTCTAGGATCCTCAGTTTCTTCCTTTATGAAATAACAAGAAAAACAGTAGGTACGTCATGGAGTTGTGATAACGATTAAAATGGTTAGCACAGGTACAAAGGTCTTAGAACCGTACCTTGCACATAACAAGCCCTCTCCACGTGTTTAGACCGTGGATACAGTTCCGTAAGGCAGAGCTATGTCACAGATGGAGACTGAAGTTCAAGGACGCGGGGTCACTTGCCCTAGTCACTCAGAGAAGAAGTAGTCTGGCTGGCGGATTGGATTCTTTGGGCATCACTGCTACCCACTTCCCCTGCGTGATTACTTGCATCACGAGTTCCCTCCCACCGTGGCTAGTTTTCTTTGCGTTTCCAGTTGTCTCTGTGTGTTGGGCTGCTATGTAGAAGGTGGGGGTTGGCTGAGGGGATTGTGTTGCGGGCAGGGGTGGTGGAGAGGACACTGGGGACTTGGGAGCCTGGCCTCGTCTTTGATGCGAAAATGGGATTGCTGCTTCTTCTCGGGGCCGAGGGAGGCAGGAAGCAGGTGAGACAGAGTGCTGTGATGTGTTTCATTAGCGGGTATGTTGGGAGCGGAGGGAGTCTTAGATACCCAGGTCCACAATCTCCTGGGCCTTATGGATACGAGTCCACGGAGTATAGGTGAGTCATTCACCCACCAGGCAACTGGAGCTTCCAAAATAAACTACCCTTCTTCCCCCTCTTCTGACAAGTGCCTCTGTGTCTCTGTACTAGATTGCAACACTGGCCTTCTCTTGTGTGTTTCACACGTGACGAGTGTGCCTCTCTGGTCAAGCAGAGCTGCCCATTTATCCAGCCTTTGAAACAGACATGCGCATATGGTTGGTTTTGGCCAACGGAAAGTGCTAGAAGGGACAGTGCCTGTTCTGAGCCTAGGCCTCCTCGCAACTTCCTCTTGATACTTTTGAAATCCTCCACCACCTGTGAACAAGCCCAGGCCAGCATAATGGATGACGAGAGCCCATTAATTGGAGGTCCTTGTTGTCCCTGATACAGCCTCTCCACCAACAACCACATGAGCCAAGTCAACCCGAGTGGCCCCAGCTGGCCATCGGCGAAACATGGACACACGTAAGACCCACACTCGAGATTAGCTACGCCAGCGGAGGCTAGAAGATCCTCCCTGCTGGGCCCAGTCCAAACTGCCGAGGCTCCAGAACTGTGAATGGAATAAATGATGGATGTTTTAGACCACGAAGCAACAGGGTCATTTGTTACATAGACACACCGATACACCGACCATGTCGGGATGGGTGTAGCAAAGCCCAACGGGCCAAAACAGCCAGGAGAATCCCAGCTTAATTTTGAAAATTTTGCTTTTGCCTCTCTGACCGCTAGTCAAGATTTTTCTGGATCAGGAGCACTTTGGTGTGAGACTTCACTTGTCTCTGGTCATTGTTCTTCAAGTACGGCCGACTTTAGACCCAAGGAAAACCCGAACCTGAGCCTCTCTCACCAACCCAGGGAAGGGGACGGTGTGGGTGGTCTGACCCAGCGGGTCTCTGACCCACGAGAAATGACCGAGTTGGGGCAAGGAGTTGGAGTTCCAGAACCTACCGCGCCCGTCACCCCTCCATATCCCGCCAACTCTAATCAGCATATTTGTTTATACATACATCAATTGAAAAAAAAAATTATCCTTCTTGTGTACTCACTGTGCTCTGGTCAAATATCTCTTAGACACTCTGGCTGCGTGTGGGTTCACGGACAGAAAGAATCGTCCAGTTGAAAGAAGTTTGAAATCCTCTGCTGTGTTTTCTGGGTCCTTTTCAAAAGGTGGAAGCCTTTTCCTGGAAAGGTAGTTTTGGCTGGAGTGAGGAGCCATCTGTGCGTCTGCCAGGAGGCTGGCCTGGCTGGAGGAAGGACAGGGGCTGACTCCCTGAGGTGGGGGCGGGTGGGGAACGCAGGACAGAGATGCTGAGGGGTCTGAGCAGGGTCCCCTCCGCAGGTGTGCCCTTGTGGGCCCAAGGGAGTCCTGAGCCCCAGCTCCTGCCCTTCCCCACCCCACCGCCCCAGCTGCTTCCTGGCGCTGTTCCCTCTCTCCCACACCCAGAATGGTCCTGCTGCCAGGGGCTGCGGCCGGAACGGAGCAGGCCTCCCTGACAATGGGGATTCTGACTGCTTCATTTTTCCTTCTGCTCCCCTCGTGTTCGTGTCTTCTCCCCGGGGGCTGGTGTTGAGCAGCCCGGCCAGAGAAGGAGAGGCCCTCTTTGCTTCTCCATCTCTCATCCATTTAGTGACAGGTGGTCTGTGTTCTCTCCTGTTGGTTCTTGCTTTCACACACGAGGGGCACACACTCAGACAAGGATGGTAGGGGAGGCAGGGGCTCAGGACGCCGGCTCGGGGCCTCCTCTTCCTCAACTGTGAGAAGAGGGGGTTGGTTTTTGGTTTTGGTTTGGTTTTAGTTTCCACACATAAGCGACATCATACAATTTTTGCCTCTCTCTGAGACACATTTCATGAGCCCCCCAGATTCAGCCCTGTCATCACAAATGGCAGGATTCCCTTTTTTCTTTTCTTTTTCATGACTGAATAGTATCCCACTGTGAGTGTATCGCACAGTTTCTGTGTCTTTTCATCTGTTGATGACACTTAGGTTGGTTTTTTTTTTTTTTTTAGAGATTTTATTCATTTATTTGAGAGAGAGAGAGAGTGCAAAAATTTGTGAAACAGCAGAGGGAGAGGGGGAAGCAGGCTCCCTGTTGAGCAGAGAGCCCGATGCGGGGCTCAATCGCAGGACCCCGAGATCATGACCTGAGCCGAAGGCAGACGCCTAACCGACTGAGCCATCCAGGCGCCCCCACTTAGGCTGTTGTTATATCGTGGCTACTCTGAACAATGTTGTCATGAACATGGGGAAACATTTCTTCTTCTTCCTTTTTTTTTTTTTTTACTCTGTGAGACAATGGTTGCTAACTACACTTATGATCATCCCTTCACAGTATATGTAAGTCGAGTCACGGTGACGTATACTTAAACACTTCCACAGCACTACTGGCCAGTTATATCTCAGTAAAACTAGACAAAGAAGAGGGAGCTGGCCCCAGGGCTCCCCAGCCTAGTGACTTGGAGCAGCCTCCACGTTTTGGTCCCGTCAGGATGAAGCCTGCCCAAGGTTCCAGCCAGAGGCCTGCTCCCTCTGTGTGACAAGGGAGATTAGCAGATGGTCGGCAGGGATTAAACACAGAGCAACATCAACCTGAGATGTCATTTTTACATAGTAAGAAGGATTGCAGAGACCTGAACGGGAGATGAGTTTCCCATTTCGTGAATCTGTTTTAATGCCTTCTCTGTGTCTGAGTAAAATGAGTCGCCCCTTGAGGACCTAAAGGAAAACACTAGGAAAAAGACCCTATGGGACCCATGCTCTAAACTTATCTATTTAATATCTGCACTCCATACTTCTCCGGCATCTTTTAAATCCCCTTTGTTCTGTGTGGCACTGTGTCCCTCCCTGGCCAATGTCACCAGAAGCACTGGAATTTTGGAAGTTGATCGTGGGAGGAGAGAGAGAGAGATCACGAGTAGGCAGAGAGGCAGGCAGAGAGAGAGGGGGAAGCAGGCTCCCCGCCGAGCAGAGAGCCCGATGCGGGGCTCGATCCCAGGACCCTGAGATCATGACCTGAGCTGAAGGCAGAGGCTTTAACCCACTGAGCCACCCAGGCGTCCCATGAAAGGGATCTCTTGAGCTTAATTGTTCTTAGACCCCACAGTGACTATGCAGAAGATAGAAGTTCAATTTAAGACCCACAGCTCTAAGGGCCTGGGGAAGCAGCTGTGAGAGCGACAAAGCGTCCTGCCCTCACAGAGCCAACGGGACGGCAGACCACAGAGAAACACATCTGTGGTGAGGGCGGGTGGCACATGAATGGCCTCCAAAGATGTCCCCGTCCCCGTCACCAGAACCTGCGATTATGTCCTGTCACATGGCAGGTGGGAATTAAGGGGGCGGATCAGCTGACCTTAAAACAGGGAGATAGATAATCCTGAATCAGGCAAGTGAACCCAGTGTAACCATAAGGACCCCTAAGTGTGGAAGAGGGAGGCAGGAACTGGGTCAGAGAGACAGCATAATGAGAAATACCTGACCGGCCATTCCTGGCTTTGAAGATGGATGGGCAATGTGAGCCAAGGCAGGCAGGAAGCCTCTAGAAGCTGGGAAAGGCAAGAAAATGGATTTTCCTCCAGAGCCCCGGGAACAGAAGACAGTCTCACTGACACCTTGTTTTTAGCCCACTGAGACTCATCCTGGACTTCCGACCTCCTGACCCGGAAGATGATGAATGTGTGTCATTGAGGCCGCTAAATTTATGACAGTCGGCTACAGCAGTCTCAGGAAACTCACACAGATCTCTCCCTCCCCGCAACCCCCCAGGCTCCAGCGATCTCTTCCTGTTTCCCCTTGTGACAGCAGAGCAGTGACCTGTGATCTTCAGGAGTCCTGGCCACTCTCAGGGAGAGGCTGGCGGACCTGTCACTAAAGGAAACAGGAAGCAAACCTTCCTCTGGTTTCTGAGACCCCTCCCCCCGAGCCCCCCAAAAAGAACCCCCACATCAAACACGGATCCAATCTTCAGTGTCACTTGCAATCTCATTTTCTAGCCCAGTGTTGTAGGCTCCCCACTGAAGAGCCTTGCCATATGGCAGTGTTTTTCTGGGCTCCTGGGATGCAGACAGACGTTTGACAAAAGTCGCCTCACTGAGGGTGCTGGGGGCTGGGTGTGTGCTTTCAAAGGCCTCGAACTACAGTCCCCCTGGTTTCTCCAGGTGCCTGCAGCCTACGGAGGGGTTACCTACTGAGTGACCCATGGGACCAGGGATGGCAGGGTAGGAGTCACAAAGCCAGAGGGTGGAATTCTTTGTTACCATGACTTAGATGTCCCTCCCACTTTTTGTTTATTCATGGATATTTTAATACATTTATACTGCGATGAATAACACATATGTGGCAAAATGAACATAACCATACGTGTTCAGTTTCATGAAACAGCACTCAACAAACAGCTGGGAAAACCGTTACCCAGGCGAATGAAATAGAACATTTCTGATATCCAGAAGGTCCCTTGTGCCCCTTTCCTATAACTACTCCCTCCCTCCTTCCCAAATGCGACCACTGTCTCGCCTTCTCCCTCTCCCATCTTCTTCTTCTTCAAATTTCAAAAACAACGTTGTGAAAAGTCAAACAATGCGCAAGTTAAAGGTGAATGATCCTGGGGAGCCATTCTTGTTGGTAATTTCTCTTTCGATGCAAATTATTTGGAAATAGTTCAAAGGTGGGACTGTCTCTAATAATGATAAAGAAACACGATCAATGGGATTGAAGCCCCATGGCGTTCCTCTTCCTGATCCGTCTCTTCTCCCCAAAGCTTGGTGTTTGTTAACTCCGTGCATTTTGTTACATTTTTGCTACCTAGTGGTGCATTGTTTGGTTTTCCATATTTTCACACCTTATCATACTCTGCCTCTTGTTTTTTTGCTCCACGCTGCATTTTAAAATACCTTCAGCCTCTTTGGATTTTTAAAAAGAAGGAGAAAGTCTCTTTCATCTCTGTCCTATCCCCAGTCACTGTCATCAGAGGCAGGTGGGCTTTCCCTATGCAAGCACATACCTGCAAAATTGGATCCTCAGAGCAGATAGGAGCCCAGGCTCTGGACCTGAACACCACCTCCATCACTTTGCAGTCTTGTGACCTTGGGCAAGTTTCTTCCTCTCTCCAGGTTTGATGTCACTCAACTCTAAAACGAAAAGATAAAAACAGCGATGTTCAAGTGTCGGTGAGCAGATTCGATAAGGTGATAGATGGTAAAGCACTTACCTTAATAACTCCCTGTATCAGGTGCTCAGTAAATGTTTGCTGTGTTGTGGGGTTACGTGCTTTTCCCATTCAACAATTTATCATGCCATCTTCCCATGTCTGTAAGAACAGGACTGTCCTACGATGGGTAAACACACACTCACGTATGTGTGTGCGCACACACACGCACACATAGTACCTATGAAAAAGGTCTTGTTTGGAAACTCCCTATTCATGATCAATTTCAACCTATTTCATTGGTCACTTCCTAGCACCTCCTGCTTTTCCATTCTGCAACCAGAGGGCTAGGCAGGTTGGAATATACTCATCATGTACTTTAGGAGTTCTTAGCCATATATGACAACCCCCGGTCCCTGCAGTCCTCTAGACAGAGTATGAAGGATGACTCAACTTGGAGCGAACATTTTTTTTCACTGACCGCTCACTGATTTTCAGCATTTCTTTGATTATAAACGTAGGCAACAAACCACAAGAGAAATAACAATTCCTGTGACTTTGTCACCGTTGGAAATCATAGCTATTTTCATATCTCATTTTAATTGTTATGGAATCTACAAATACCCTTCAGGCTCATCACTTCTTTGAAATTACACTAGTTGTTTAGACTCACTGCTAGGATTTTTTTTTTCTTTAATGTGCTAATAAAGAGTAGTGTGTTCTGCATACATATTGCTCTATCACCAGTTTGTTTTAATATTTCCATAATAGATTTCAATATGATTACTCTTCTTCGTAGCCCAACGTATTCTGTTTTCTTCATTTAAAAAGTATTATCCTGAGAAAGAGTCTAGAGACTTCACCAAATCGTCAAAGGGACCCATGCTGCTAGAGAGATTATGAACCCCCTTCATTGTAAAGGGGAATCTAGAGCCAGGAGGAGGAGTCTTGCTTTTGTCACTTAGTTCTTATGTCACCCTAAGCATTCCTTACACTTTTTAGGACCTCCCTTCCCTCCTCTGTAAAATGGGGGCATTGAACTTCCCAGAAGTTCTGTGTCTAAAATCTTCTCCAGCTCAGTTAGACATGCCGTGTTTTTTGTTTTTTTTTTTTTTTTTAACTCACCACATTTTGTAAGTGCAGTTAATATGTGCCATACTTTTTGGCTGCTCAGAATCTGAGGTCTTTAAGTTTGGAGGAATCTTCCAAACGATGAGGGATGGTCTGCATCCAGGCAGAGAGGCTGGAAATGGGGGGCACCTGCTTTCCTAGTCTCCTTGGCAGTGACCCATCAAATGACTCTGTCAGTCAAATACCCCTGACATAGACTTTGAATCAGAAACTGGTGAAGGAGGAGGATATTGTAGAGTTTATCCTGGAGAGGAGAAGCAGACGCTTCCTTATTCTAGAGGTGCAATCCTTGCAGTCCCTGGGCTACATTGGGGTACCATGTTGATTGTGTTGGGCACATACCGAGCCTTCACTGGGATAACTCTAAGAACGAATTTTCCACACTGTGACTGGTTATGTAGCCTTCAAATCTGTATTCTTCCAGCCCTGTTGGAGACTGTATCAACTACCCAACATCCTTTAAGTAAACTTCTTCCTTCTTAAAATAACCAGAGGGCTCCTGTTGCTGATAATATGAGTCCTGGGCTTAAGGGGGATTGGAAGGCATAAACCTCATCGTTTTGGGAATCCATATCTGGGATTTCAGACTCTGAGTTTCTCTCTCCTTTTTAAAAGTGCCTTTTAGTATATGTGTATTTTTTCCACAGCAAATGAACAATGGAGAATGATCATGGGAAGACCCATGGTGTGGCAGCCCTTCTCCAAAATGGCATCCAACAATCCCTGCACTCTGATATTCACATCTGTAAGGAATCCCTTTCCGGAGTGTGCCGAGGGTGGTCTGCGTGACCAATAGCAAACAGAAGTGGTGGGTATCATTTCTGATACTAGGTTATAAAAGATTGTGGCTTCTGTCCTAGGGGCTCTCTCACTTGCCTTCTGTCTTGGGTCACTCACTTGAGGGAAAGCCAGCTGCCATGTTGTGAGTAGGCCCATGGAGCAGCCCACGTGGTGAGGAAATAAGGCCTCTGACCAAAGACCAGTGAAAACTGAGGTTTGCCAACAAACTTGTGAGTGAGCTTGGAATTAGATTTGCTATGTTATTTGAGTCTTGAAATGACCACAGCCCGGGCTGCCAACTTGACTGAAACCTGTAGCTCATGAAACACCCTGAGCTAGATGACCCAGCTGAGCTGCCCCTAAATCCCTGACCCTTAGAATGGGTGTTAGGTAGTACATTTTTTCTTTCTTTCTTTTTTTTTTTTAAGCAGGGTAGAGGGACAATTTGTTATACAGTAGTGGATAACTCAGACACGACGTTAAATAAAACGTTCTTGCCAGTGAGGCTGTGTAGCTCAGAGAAAGCAAAGCATGATCCAAGGATAGTTGGAGTCAGTGGGGATGAGTGTCTCTCCTATTAATCAGACAGTCGAATACATAACACATGAGTGAATAATAGCCATTATATATAAACAGTTCCTACAAATCAATACAAGAAAGATTTACTACCCAATAGAAAAATGTTTCCTTGACGTTGGGTAAGTCACTTAATCGTCCCGCCATTTGTATAATTGGGTCAACTCAGGGCCTTTTTTCACAGAGTTGTTAGAGTCATGCCTGATACAGAGTAAGTCCTATGTAAGTGTTGGTTACATAAACAGATAATTTCCTCAGAGAAATGCGGGATCACCTCATTTATATGTGGAATAGGAAATAGTCAGACTCAGAAGTAGCAGAATGGTGGTTGCCAGGGGAGGGGTTGGGGGGAGGTAGGAGAAATGGGGAGATGTTGGTCAAAGGGTACAAACTTTCAGTTATGTGGAGTGAATAAATCCTAAAGATGTAATGTCACAGCATGGTGACAATAGTTAACAACAATGTATTGTATACCTAAAATTTGTGAAGAGGGTAGATCTTAAACCTACTACAAACACACACACACACACACCCATTGGTAACTTTGTAGAGGTAATGGATGTGTTAGTTTGATTGTGATGTATATACACTATATATATATATATTCATATATACATATTCAAACGTACAAAACATCAAGTAGTACATTTTAATTATCTAAAATCTTATATACAGAACATATTTCAGTGAAGCTGCTTAAAAAGGATTAAAATGGTTTGCTGAAAATAGAAAATAAAAACCCCAAATATTCAGAAAAACAGCTATAAAACAGACAATAAGTTTGTGAAGAGACGCTGCACCTAAGTAATGAGCAGAGAAATGCTCGGCCCCACCATCTGTGTCCAGGATGGTGTCTGGCCCAACGTCGTCGTTCAGCATATATTTGTTGAATAAATAAGACTTATAAGATGTGAGGGAGAGCACATGTGGTGTGCACAAATAGTGAAGACGCTTGTAGGTAGCTTCTCCCTAGTGAGATGAGGGAAACTGTTGTAGGATGGTCAGCAGGAGGGAAAAGAGAGCTTACAGGGAGAGAGAGTCTTCTAGAACATGGCGTCCCTTGGGGACAAAACCGGGGCCTTATCCGAGCAGAGTTTTCTCCCCCACAGGTTTCCAGCAGAGAGGTGTCCCCATCCCGGGCTGGGTCTGAGTCTAGCCTGATTGGCATAACAACAGCAACAGCTGTGTCCTCCTTGGGGACAATGGTCTGACCTCAGAGGGACTGTGCAGGCAAACGGACTTATTTTTAGAATATCTCATTTCTCGTCAACGGCAGGCAACTGGAATGTCTGCATGAACCATTCTGAGGCTGGATGTGAATGGCTGAATGAAAACCTTTAATTAAGAGTCAAAGACTTTAATCTGCCTATAACTTGGTTTTATTCCTAAATCCTGCAATTTTTCGAAAGAAAAAAAGAAACCGAGAGAACACAAAATGCCATCCAGTACAAAGCCATGAACGTGTTGAGCCAAAACAATTGTAGTCTCTTTGGCAATTAAACCCTCCACTCTTCTGATTGCTGCGAGAAAATGTATTTTTCTCTCCCCATCTGAACTGCACGGTTGCCAGTTTTGCTGACTCTGCACGGAACATATTTCGTTCTGTGTCCTGCAAACACCCCTGCACTCGGCCGCCTCGGTCCATTTCTTTCCTCCTCTGCCCGCTTCCTCCCGGGTATCCCCCATGAGCCATCTAACTAAAACGAGGCCTCGCTTCTTTTTCTGGCCGCTGAAAAACAGGGGGGACAAGGGCACGCATGTCTTTTTTAAAGAGGCACATTTTCCACAGTTTGTGGGAAGGAGGCAGGAGCTTCTGACAAGGGGGTGGGGGGGAGAGCCTTGGGTCGAGATGCCTAGGGCTTGCGGTGATTGAAAGGGAGGAAAAAAGCTCTTGAGTTTCTCAGATGTAAATAATGTAAGGTCTGCAAGCACTCACCTTTGGAGCCGTCGGAGCTGTGGGGAGCTTGTGCAGCGGGGTAAACAGAATTTGCTGAGACAGTCAGGAGAGAAGCAAGTTCAGTGGTTGGTTGGTACTTGACTCACAGCTAGGAGAGCAGCTTATCAGGGTGGAAGAGGAGCTCAGCCAATGGAGGGGAAGCCTCGGGGAGGACCGTGGGGGTCCGTGGATGGGGAGAGCCTCCATCACGTGAGTTGAAAATTCTCCCTGCTACCTAGAGAATTACAGGGGCAGGTGACTCCTGTCTCGGTGAACTAGAAGAGGGAAAACACAACATACTGGGTAACCTCACAGGTTAGTAGTTGGCCAGTGTTTTCTGTGCTGGGCCAGACAGTGGGTATTTTAGGCTCTGGGGCCCATAGGGTCCCTGTAGGAACTACAACTACACAACTCTGCTCCTGTCCTGTAAAAATAACCACAGACGTATGTAAATGAGTGGGCGGGCCGAGTTCCAATAAAACTTTATGGATACTGGGGTCTGAATTTCATTTTTCTGTGTCATGAAATATTCTTTTGATTTTTTTTTTAAACCCCCCCCCCCCTTTAAAAACACAGAAATCATTGTTAGCTTGCTGGCTGCAGAAACAGGTGGCTGGCTGGCTGTATGTGGCCCATGGGTACCAGCTTCCTGATGCCCTGTGCTAGACACTTGTATACATTCACTGTTTCAGTCCCCTAACCCAGAGATCACAACTCAGAGATCTGGGTGATGCTTCAGTAGGCATCACCAGGCCAACGATGGCCGGGAAATCTCTAGAAATGAGGCAAGACCCATGGAATGGATTTCCCTTACTGCCCCCCGAAAGGAGCCAACCTGGCTTGGTTTTGGAACTCAAGAACCGTGAGGGGATAAATTTCCGTCGTTGAATCCACCCAGGCTGTGGTCCTTGGTTATGGTAGCCCCGGCAAACGCACATGGTTGTGCAGCCAGTAAGCGGGGTGTCTGGGATTCAGAGACAGTTTGACTGCAGAGCCTGGGGGCTTAACCCTGTGCTGTGCATTCTGACCATAACGTTGTAATAAAAATTAAATCAGGTGTGGCTTTGGAGCTGGACGGAACGAAGTCCAATTTCTGTCCACAATTTCTGTAGGCTGTGTGCCCTTGGGCACGCTACTCAATCTCTCTGAGCTTCGCTTTCCTCCTTGGTCTAGAGCAAATACCCAGAGAGCCATTTGATAAGGATGTCTTATGAGAGATCTAAGATAACCGATAATGCAAATAGTTTTAAAAAAGCACACGGCAAAAAAAAAAAAAAAAAAAGCACATAGCATACAGTAGGTGCTCCACGGCTGCTAGTTATTTTTGTTATTTGCTTAGCTATCCTCAGACTGTTTTCTTACAAGTGTTCTAGTCTTACCAGATGCTGCTTTGCAGCCCTTTTCCAGATGGGTCTTTCCAAGCCTTGACACCCTCCCGCAGGCTTGACGCCCCGTTTGGCCTTATGTAGGGGAGGCCCCTAGTTACCTCGCATTAAGACACACCCTAATGACCTCATCTCAGCTAATTTTATTGGTTAGCTCCTTAGTTCCGGATGATTCCATTGGAGGAAGTCATCGAGAGGACGTGACCCCCGGTTGACCCTTGGGCTTCTCACCCAGCCCCGGGGCTTGAAATGGACAAGCTTTCCCACGCCGGGGGCCATTTTCAAGGACCCAGCTGGGAGAGCGTGGAGTGCCGGTCATCCCTTCTGGACGTAGATGGGACTGACCCCCATGAACTGTGATGATCCTGGCAGGCGCAGCGGAGGTCTGCCTGTCTGTCCTGTGGCGCCCGGGACAAGCCTCGCGGGTAAGTCCCTTTGCGTCTTAACCCTGCCACCCGCCCCTCTGGAGTGGGCCTCTCTCTAGGCTCTCGCTCTGCCCTCCGTGCACAGAGCCGGTTTCAGATTTCCCCCCGGAGAGCTCCAGAGATTACAGACTCCTGGGGGTTCTCTGGGGCCCTGCCTGGAGGAAGAGGCTCACGGCTCACCTGTTAACAGGGCGCAGCTGAAAACCACCTGTGCATTTCGTGGGCTCCCTTTGCTGCTTAGCTTTTGTGATACAGAGAGGAGGTGAGAGGGCCCAAAAGGAAGCCTTGGAAGCCATCCAGTCCGGCCGTGGCCCTGGAGGCCTGGGTTGCAGAGAGGGCGCCTGGATGTTCCCTAAAAGCTCTTTTTAGGGGGCACTGTTTTCTACTGCCCGGTCTGTTGTTTGTGCTCACATCAGGGTCCTCACATAACTGACTTCACTGAGGTTCCAATTTGGGTTCTTGAGACCAGAGAGGAATTCATTATTTGAGGGAAGAGAAAGTTCTATGCTTCCAGGCCCCGCTGGGAATTGCTGGGTAGAATTCTATCAGCGGAATCTTTGCCACCTGGACAAGCAGTGGAGGGCCGAATACTGGCAGAAGCAGGCCTGGGACCCAGAGTGCAGACAGGGACCATTGTCGGAACCCAGAGGAAACCGCTTGTGAAATTATGGCCATTGGCGTCGGTCTTAGGAAGGACCTCAGTACCTAATGAGGGAATGTGCTAGAGAAGAGGAAGAGAGACACCTAAACGGAGGAAAACAGCAACCACCTTGGCAGAATCTAGACGGAAACCCTGCTTTGAGTCCCACGACTATCCCTTTGTAGCTGTGTGATCTTGAGGAAATTACTTAGCCTCTCTGAGACTTAGTGTTCTAGTTTTTAAAATGGAATTAGTCCCAGCTGCCTCGTAGAGTTGTTGTCAGGGTTAAATAAAAATGTAGGAATAATAATAATATAATAATAATCAGATCTTTCAGGGTTGTAAAAAACCTAGCAGCCCACCTGGGCCACTCGGATCCCATTTTTGTGTGATCGCCGGCTTTGGTCTGTTTCCACTTTGAGCAGCTCATGCCCGCAGTTCTCTTGGAGAGAACCATGCCCTTGGGTTAAGGAGCCTGAAAAGGCAAGCACCTGGGAATGTGTGTCCCCACAGGACAGCTTAAACCAAGACTGGAAGGCCTGCGTCACCTGCTAGTGTTTGGGACAGCTCTCAGGTGTGACTTACACGTCTGAGTCCCCTGTGGCATCAGACCAAAGTCCCCTTGGTGGGGTTCTGCCTGGGTTTGCAGACTTGCTTGATTGCCACCTTCCTGCCCTCTTCGGCCTCCTCTCTCTCTTACTGGTTTCTCCCGGACATTCCTCTAATGGATCCCTTGCACACGAACCCTGCATCTGGAAAACTCCGTTTAAGACCAACAACCCTTTTCGTGTTATATGCTAGTCCGAGTTCGGAGCTTCTGAAAAGAAACCAATCAACAAGAGAAGACACGAAGTCCTTTTTGCACAAAAAAGTAAAGAACAGATCTCTTAAGCAGAAGACAAAGGCGATGTCTAGAAAGAAATCATTTTGGGGAGAGATGAGATCAAGGTTCTATCTGGATTGCAGAACTTGAGCCAGAGGACTGAGTTTAGGGTTTTGATTTGAAGGTTTTTGACCTTTCAAGGAGGGAGTAGGGGAGAAAGAGGGTCATTTGGACTCCATCTATTATGAAGAAGGGTGGGACGGATAAGAGGGAGGTAGTATTTCCTTCTTGCAGGTAGCCTTTTGTTCTGTTACCAATCAAGGTAGTGATTTCAGTTCCAGAAATTGTCCTTGGGAAAGGATTCTTGATACATGATTGCTTTATTGTTCTCCCCCCACCCCCACGGAGATACTTACCGAACAAACATTTAATAAGCAAATGAGCACAAAACAATCATGTAACCTGTCCTGTGGCTCAAACTGCCTTTTACACCTTCATCAAAAATCAATGGGCTGTATGTGTGTGGATCTCTCTGAACTCTATTTTCTGTTTCATTGATCAATGCGTCTCCCCTTTTGTCAATACTACCTGCTGTTCGGCTGTGGCCAGGACCTTGAGTACAGTGTTAATGAGGATTGATACCCTTGCCTCGTTCCCTACTCTGGGGGGAGAGGGCTCAGACTTTAGACTTTTGCCGCTGAGCGTGATGTTACCTGTAGGGTAGTTTCTAAATTTGTTTTATTTTGTATTTCATTATTTGTTTATTTTATTGGACTGTGCACCTGCTCATGCAAGGGAGGGAGGGAGAGGGAGAGCAAATGAGGGAGAGAGAATTTTTTTTATTTTAAGGATTTTATTTATTTACTTGACAGAGATCACAAGTAGGCAGAGAGAGAGAGAAGGAGAAGCAGGCCCCTTGTTGAGCAGAGAGCCCGATGCGGGGCTCGATCCCAGGACCCTGAGATCATGACCGAAGCTGAAGGCAGAGGCTCAACCCACTGAGCCACCCAGGTGCCCCATCTTTCTTTTAAGATTTTATTGACATTCCTGATAGTTTACACAGAGTGTTACACACACATGTAATATTAGTGTCAGGGGTAGCATTTAGAATTTAGTGATTCATAGGTTGCATACAACACCCAGGGCTGATTCCATCAAGTGTCCTCCTTAATGCCCATCACCCAGTTAGCCCATCCCCCCATCCACCTCCCCTCCAGCAGCCCTCAGTGTGCTTCCCTGTATTTAAGTCTTTTAGGGTTTGCCTCCCTCTCGGTCATATGCAGGCTGCACACCCACCTTAGAGCCCAATGCGGGGCTTGATCTAAGGACCTGAGATCATGACCTCATCCGAAATCAAGAGTCAGTTGAGGGCGCCATCCAGGCACCCCTGAGGGAATGACTTTTAATTACTGTCTAGTGGAGAGATCTTAGGCTTGGACCCTGAACTTTAGGACTGTGTTTCCTGAGTCTGTTGATCGGATCCCATGATTTTCCCCCTTTAGTGTCTTGCCGCAGGGAAACATGGAGATTGATTGCTAAAGGCTGAACCAACTTTGTGTTCTCAGGGTAAACCTGATTCACTCACGATGCTTTGTCATTGCTGGATCTCATTTGTTAATGTTTTTGAGGATATTTGCATCCATGTTTGTTGGGAACATTGGTCCATAGCCGTACTATACAGTACAGTAATCCCTACCCCCATGTGCTATATAAATTTAAATATAAATAGACTAAATTACTGCATAAAAATAAAAATTGGTTTCTTCACTTACAGTAGTCATATTTCAAGGCTTCGAGAACCACATTGGACAGCGCAGATATTTCCACTAGAGCAGGAAGTTCTATTGGGCAGCATACTTCTGGTTTCCTTGCTTTCTTGCTCTTTTTGTACATTTTTTTGCCTGATTTGGTATTGGTGTAATGCTTGCCTAAAGAACGAACTGAAAAGTCTTTCCTCTTTTCCTATTTTCTGGAAGAGTCTGCATACATGTAGGTGTAGGGGAATATGGTCTATCTTGGGGGATGTTCCGTGTGACCTAAAAAAAATCCACTCATTCTCTTATTGGGCCGCGTGTTTTAGCCACGTCAACTAGGTCGGGTTGGTTGGTGACGTTGTTCGAGGCTCGCGTCCCTACTTGTTTTCTTCCTAGCTGTCCTAGCAGGGAGCACTCATCTCCGCCTGTCCTTGGGCATTCATCTGTTTCAATTTTATCCGTCTTCCCTGCAGATATATTGAAACTTTTTTTTTTTAAGGTTTTATTTATTTGACACCGAGATAGAGACCACAAGTAGGCAGAGCAGCAGGCAGAGGCAAAGGGAGAGGGAGAAGCAGGCTCCCTGCCGAGCAGGGAGCCCGATGCAGGGCTGGATCCCAGGATCCTGGGATCATGACCTGAGCCGAAGGCAGACGCTTTAACGACTGAGCCACCCCAGGTGCCTCTTGAAACTCTTTTGTTATGTATATAGACAGGTAAGAGGGTTGTGTCTTATTGGTAAACTGATCCCTGCGTTATTAGGCAACTGTTTCCCACCCTTCCCCAGAGGGTCTAAACCTGTGCCCAGGGTTTGCTGCCCTGTTTTGTCGTCCTGAGGTTTTAGTGCTGCTGGGGAGAAGGATCTGGATGTAGGCTTCTGCACTTACCCCAGCAGCCTAGCTAGGTTCGGTGTGAAATTGAACCACCAAGGACGGCTCTTTCTAGTCTTGTACCGGGCTTCTGATCTTTGTCCCAGGCACTCACTGGAGGTCCGCAGGGGAGAACCGGGGAGGAGCCTGTCCTCCCTGGTGCTCAGGCCACTGGGTCTCTCTGTTCCCTGGAATGTTGGACGCGTTTAATGAACATTAAGATTTTGAAGCTTGTCTGCCTTTTTCTTGTCACTGAGTTGGGAGTAACGCTCTTTCCAGCTCTCTAAATCCTCGGTGGAAGCGAAACTCTACATGATTGATAATTTAATAGCTTTTTTGTTCTAAAAGTGTTTTTGCAAATTCCCAGCAAAAAAAAGAGGTCATTTCGGTATTCGATGAAAAGTATGCTTTAATTAAAAATGGAAAGGATTTCAATTTGGGGAATGCGAGGACGGATTCATTAGCGCTGTTAAAGGGTACATTATTTCCAAACAGTATTTTGCAAGCCAGGTTTAAACCCAAAGAAGGAATCTTCAGAGCTAACTTAGGAAGGCACTGGAAAGCAGGTTTATTCAAAAAAGTGCTGATAAACCTTTTCCTGGCACAGTATCATTTGTTTAACTGCAAGTTTGCCATAATGGCATTGGTCTGGCCAAAGGTATCGTCCTGGTACCTGCCTGTCCTTTGCCTTGGCAGGTCCTCGGGTACAAATTTTTTTTTTACAGAGCGCCCTCCCTTTCAATAATTGAACCTCATGTTCAGTGCGTGATGAGGGCATAGAGATCCCAGGGAAAGAGAATTAGCACGCAGGCAAGGCTCAAAAAGGGTGAGGACTAGGAGTTACAGAGAGGAGCATATTGCTTAATAAGGATAAAAAAGAAGCTTTTACTTTATCCAGAGTTGTTAAGTAGAGTCAGGGGACCTGGAGCAAAAGCAGTGTTTCTAGGAGAGGGTTTCTTTCTGTTTCTGGGACTCTTCAGCCACCCAGGTCTTAGGAATGGCACACAGGCCATTGACTAATTGATTTCATTTTTTTTTTTTTTTAATATTTATGTATTTATTTGAGAGAGAGAGAGTGAGGTGTGGAGGGGCGGGGGGAGAGGGAGAGAGAAACCCCAGCAGACTCCGTACTCATTATGATGCCTGATGTGTGCGTCGATCTCATGACCCTGGGATCAAGACCTGAGCCAAAAAAACAAAAAAAGATCTGAGCCAAAACCAAGAGGCGGGTGCTTAACCGGATGAGCCACCCAGGCGCCCCTAATTTAGTTTTTCTTAAGGAATGCTGACTCTGGGGAAGTCCAGCAGGGTTTACCGGAAGGAGCTTTAGGGAGGTCTCCGGGGACACCAGTCCCATTGTGCACTATGTGAAATGGTGTCCCTGCCCTGGAGCCGGGTTGAGACAAGTGTGGGTGTGAATGCTGGTGTTTCTCCTGTGTAACCCTGGGCAGGTCACTTAGCCTCCCTGACCCTCAACTTACTCACCAGCAAAATGGGCTGGTAATCCTTATGTCTCCGTGTATTCATCGGTGCACGAAGTGATAAGACCTATAAAACATGTGACGCGAGGCGTGACAGTAAGTACCCAGTCAGTGAGAGTTCCCTTGCCCGTTCCCCCTTCTTTCAGAGCTGTGCCATGAAGGGGACTTGAAGCTGGCCGTCGCCCCTGGCCCCTAGCATCTTGATTTTATGAAAATGCACCATTTTCCATTTGCAGTTTTAGGAACCCGGGGGCACTTTTGTTGAATGGGTTGAATTTCGTCTTGTGCCCTAAAGGTGTAATTTCATTGCGCGGGGTGTGAATTTATAAAGGTTTAATAATCATTTCCTTTTTACAGCTCAGAGGTTGGCTAGGCTGTCCCCTTGGCACTTTGGTGTGGCTGACTTTCTCCGTTGGTGAGCACTAAGCTTTATGTCACTGGGGCCAGGGATTCCAGAAGGCTTGGTTCTCTTGCTTTAACAGTTTATTAAATCAGCTAAGATCATCTGGGTCACGCTGACCTGGGTCTGAATCATGGGTCCGCCAATACCTACCTGTCGTGTCCAATGCAAATCCCTTTTTGTGAGTCTCCCATTTTCTGGGTGACTTCACAGAAGAGGGTTGCCTTCTCTACTTCCTAGGGTTGTGATATTCAATGAGATCACACGCTTAGAAATGTTTCTATGAACAGTTTATGGAATTCTTAGTATTGACTGGCTCTGGGCTAAGCACCTCATGTAGACTTTATAATTTGATAACCCTCCCAGTTCTGTAAGCGAGGGGATATTATTATTCCCACTTGACTGGAGAGGAGGCCGGGCTCTGGAGTAGCCAGGATGCGGTGGGGGGACAGGAACCCACTCCATGCTTCTAGCCGTGTGACTCTGCTCCCTTTCAATTCCTTTCATTTCTGCTTCTCTTCCCAGACAAGGCAATTTAGAAAGAAGTGTTGGTATTCGGTGACATATTTGTAGATTGTATGCCTAATACTGCCTTCTGAGAATGTTTTGGGAGCTTTTCAGCTACTCTCAGAATGGTGAAAGCAGCACAAGATATTTTGGGGGACAGACTCCCGAAATGGTCACTCTTAACTCCCTGGTATCTTAGGCATTTGAAACCTTAGGTCCGCGAGTCTTCCTTATGCAGGGGGCAAGGGCTCTGGGAGCTGAGCAGACAAAAGTACCGAGTTTCCCACAGACCAGAGGAGAGATTGATTTTCCAGGGGAGCAGAACAACCAGCAGGAGCTCCGTCTGAGGCCTCCCCTCTTTGAAATCCTGTCTGAAGCTCATTCTTTAGATCAAGGTTGATAAATGGAGGGGTGTGCCCTAGGTAGGAAAATGACACTGTGGGCCGAATCCGAAGGTTTTGCCCTTGGCCTGCAGTCTGGCAAGAAGAGATGACGTTTTGTCCTAATTTTTCTTACCATTTTCCATCAGGTTCTAATTAGCACACAGCTGGGACCGTGAAGAGCAATGGACTGTTATTCGTTCGGTCTCCGGAAGACTGCTGGAGAAGGTACCCTGGGAGGGCTTTATCTGCATGGGACTGACTCGGGGAGTTGTATCTATTAATGGAACCTATAAGTGTGTTTTTGACAGCCTTGAGATTTTTCTCCAAAATCCTGTATTGAAGAGGAGTGCTTGGTTTCAGCATGCTGGCCATTGACCGCAGCGGTGGCACCTGACCCACCATTAGCAAGGTTTTTTCTCCAGATAGAATCATGTGTAGTCTTTCTCGAGTCCCCTGTTAAAAGACCTATGCTACATGCATTATGCAGCCAGGTTAGTGATGCTGAGAAAACCCGAGAATGTTCTTTATGTGAAATTCCTTTCTTTGGGGAAAAAAAAAATCAAGTTGATGAGGAAGGCCGTGAGACTCTTACATAACTGTGGGGCACCTGGCTGGCCCAGTGGGTAGAGCACGTGATCTTGATCTCAGGGTGGTAAGTTTGAGTCCCACATTGGGTGTGGAGATTACTTAAAAATACGAAATTGTAAGAAAAAAAAAAGAGAGCCTGAAGTAATTATACCACCACAGAAGGAGTTGTAGAGCCCTTTCAGAGAAATGGGCCTCCCCGGGATAAAGCACCAACTCTTTTCTGTTTGTCCTTAATATACACTCCTGACTCTTGGAGACCGTTGGTGCAAGATGAGCAGAAATCATAAAACGTCCTTGCAACTCATTCAAGTCTGTAGGCACAAATGGATCGCTGTTTATTGTAAGCT
The DNA here is from genome assembly GCA_028646535.1 of Procyon lotor. Classification (NCBI taxonomy): domain Eukaryota; kingdom Metazoa; phylum Chordata; class Mammalia; order Carnivora; family Procyonidae; genus Procyon; species Procyon lotor. Next base: position 8,763,952 of record CM053621.1, on the reverse strand, counting down.
TATTTTAGCCCAGCTGTCTGTATATATCCTCTAGAATACTTACAACTCGGAAAAATAGATATTGCTTACTCCACTTTATAAATTAGGGAAAGGAGGCTGCAGAGGGGTAAGTAAATCACTTAGTATCATACAGCTAGTCTGTCGTGAATCTGCCCGCCGTCTAAAAGGACTTCAAAGCTTCTGCCCATCCTATTCCTCTGTAACCACTAGAGGGTATCATGAAGGAAAAGACTCCCTTTCTTTCAGCACTTTATGTACAGTTAAGGATCTGAGACCTAACCATCCTAATAAAAGGGCTAACTTCACGGAGGGAGAACTTACCTACGTGTCAGGATCTCTGCTAAACTCTTTATAAAGACGTTCTCATTTAATTCTCTCAAAACAACCCCATGAAGTACATAGTACCGCTCTTCCAAATTGACAGGTGATGTTAAGTAGCTTCCTTCCTATGGTGAGCTTCAAACCCAAACAGTCTGGGAGTCCATTCTTTGAAGCACCATCGCTTCCGAAGACTGCCGATCTGGGACACAGATGGTTCAGAAGACATTTCAGTCGAAGGCGGGCTAAGGAAGGGGTCAGGCCACGTGAATGCAATCAATGGCAGCTGCCGTTAGGGGGTTCGGGGTCAAGGCAATGATAGGTGGTAAGGTGCCCGAGGCAGCAGAACTTTCAGAACAACGGAGAGCTACCCAGAGAGTTCTTAGGGTTTGGCTAAGTCAGGTAGACGTGTTATCCTTACAGAAGGTTCGTGTCATCTCTTCACTCTCTTTTTCACTAATTGACCTACCTTCCTTTCCTGCTTGGTTCAGCTCCTCAGAATTCATGGAGTCCTTTTCAATACCCTCAGGAACTCTTGATGTCTGTGGTTGGTGTGACCAATTGTATGTAGCTTTCACAGAGATCTAGAACATCCAACAGGGTGATCGGCGAAGAATGGTCGTTGGAGAAGGTGGCAGGGGCGGAAGGTATAATTCTCTACTCTAACCCCATTTCCTTCTAATTCAGAGTATGGTTAAAATTTGGGCCGGAGGGAATGGAAAGGTATCAGCTTCCGGTTTTAAGATCACTATGATGGTAGCTAATGGGGATGCATTGTCCAGCATAGGGAATATCGTTAATACTAGGTAGCAATTCTCTACTGTAATACTAGGTAACAATTCTGTACTGTCTCAGACAGTAGCTGGATTTATTGTGATCACTTTGCAATGTATATAAATGTTCAATCACTGTATCATATTCCTGCAATTAATGCAATATTGTGTGTCAACTGCAAGTCAAATTAACACAATCTTCTAAAGTAAAAAAACGAACCACACCAGAACAAAAAACTGGGGCCACGGTCCTGACAATGTAAACAGTTAAAACAGTTCAGGTGAAGGGTGCAGGCAATGTCACGAGGATGCTCCTGATTGATTGCCAAATGCAAGGTACAGTCAAACACCACTGGAGGGTGAAAAATCATCGTAAACTGGAGTGGTCTCAGAAGGCAGTTGAAGGATGTATTTGGATAAGTGGAGATAAGAAGGGGGACTTTGGGAAAAAGTAACACGTAGAAAATTGCACAGAGTAGGAAGCTCCAAAATGCCTGGTGCAGAATAAACAGGTGGGTCTTTTTGTTTGTTTCCTGGAGACTGTGTCTCATCTTTGTGTGTGATCAAATTTGATTCCTATTTTTATGTATATGTGGAAAATGTGATCAGAATGGAGAAACATCAGCTATGGCTCTCAGGCCGTTGGGGCGCCGATCTGGATCCACAAGGGCTCGTGCACCTCTGTAGCCAGACAGCTCTATTAACACTGGATTTCTGCTACAATTATAAAGCATCGCGGGAGATGAGCTGTGCAGTAACATTTCTCCCCAAGCAACTAGGGGGCCCAGGGAAGCTGGATTGTCATTGGCTCGAGACAAATGACAATGATCCCTTGAGATGTAATGTGCAGGAAAAATACAATCCTACTATGAAGCTGTCATTGTAAAGGTTTCTTCTTGTTCCCAGCTCAGACAGAGGAGGGAGACAGGGTACCACGTTAACAGGACTGTGATTTCACCCAGAGTACGACGGAAAGATCAGCGGATCCCTGCCATTTCTGGAAAACCATCCTTGGGGGGTTGGATCAAATTAAATGCTCTAGGGAATGAGACATTTGATTTTCCAGAGAAGGAATCGATGCGATTCTGATGGATCTGGCAAGCCTTGGTGATGACATTTAATTTGCCCATTCTTTGAAGAGACTGCAAAATCCATTGTGTGGTGGAGGGGGTTCCCAAGTGGAATTCTGGGGTTCTGACCATTTTTAGGGATGTGTTGTTGGCTGGTAAAGGATGCAGGTGATGAGGAAAAGTGGACATATGTTTTTCTTTGGGTTTATGTGACGTGTGCTGGGAAACAGAGGGTTATGTCCATTCAATCTGCGCATGAGTGTATCTGTGCATATGACTATACAGATGTTGGTACCTAGATTGGTGAGTATTAAGATACTCACCCTTGGCCAAGGAGTTAACCTGATTATTCCCATACCTGATGCCTTCCACTCAGCAGGGCAGCAGAGTGCTATGTAGAAAAGTATAGGAGCTTTAGCATTGGAGAGATCTGGGTTCACGTCCCAACTCAGCCACTTTCTAGCAGTGTGACCTTGAGCAAGTTACTCAACGTCTCTGAGCCTTTTTTTTCTTATCTGTTCAATGGGGACACGAATCCCTAATCCTCTGTGCAAAGCCTTTAGAATGGTGCCTGACAGATATGAAATGGTCAGCAAAGGTTCATCACATTTTCCCACATTACGATTTAAGCAGTTATGTCCTGGCTTCCTGGGTGAGATGGACACTTCTCGCTATTGTCTTCTAGTATCTTTTTCCTCCTTTTCTGTTAATATCACTTAGATTTTCCGTTAAGAAAATCACCTGTTCCCCCTTTTCGGTTCATGGGGTTTGGGTAGAGAGCTCTCCTTGCTGCCTAGGTAGCCATTTCTTCATCAGTCATGGGATTCCATTTTCTTCTGCACAACGATGGGTGCAGGGATGGACATGTGACCTAAAATGGGCCAACGAAACTAGAGAGCCCGGTACGTTCCCGGTTCTTTCTGGAAGGAAAAAACTCTTATCTCTCTGATGGTTGCTGAACATGCATTGGTTCTTCAAAAAGTTACACATGGAATTACTCCCTGACCCATCCGTTTCACTCCCAGGTGTATACGGAAGAGAATTAAACAGGTGTTCAAACAAAAACTGACGCGGGAATGTTCATAGCGGTTCTCGATAGCCCGAAGGGGAAAAAAAGCCCAAAAGCCCATCACCTGATGAACAAACAAACGGTGATCTATCCACATGATGGAATATTATTCACCCGTAAAGGAATGAAGTACCTGGCCGGTACTTCAAAATATTTAGTAATAGCTTTTGCGACACCCACCTCCTGCTAAGGGAAAAAACTGCGAGAAAACTCTTAAAGGGGGAGGAATTTGTTTCCAGGGTCAGGCAGTCGAACTCTCCCCACGGAAGGGAAGGCAAGAAGCTCTCTGAATCCCACTCTCCATCGTTTCCTCCTCACGGGCTCGTTGAACAAGACGCAGCTCACGTGCTCTTTTTCCAGAAACACTTCAGAGTTGAACGTAGTCATTCCCGGCCTCCGGGAGAAACATTTTTATTTTTGGAAATGTCTCTTTCGCCTATGGGATGTGAGGGCTGCTGGTGGCAGAGACCAGGTCTTGTTCTTATTTATAGCCCTTCCCTGTGGAGCCTGCGACCGCGCCTGCCGCATGTAGTGTTTGCTCAATGAATGCTTAATTTGAAGGGAAGAGTTGGTCCTAACTGTGTGCCAGAGTTCTATATAATCGCCTTTTATATCTAGTTTCGTTTAGCACTTAGTGTGATTCTTTAAAGTTTCAAAGTATGGACTGAACATAAAGTATAGTGCTATATATATACACACAAATATATATATGTGCCTAGACCTAGACCTACACCTCCATTTATATCCGTACCTACGCCTGTATCTGTGTTTGAAAATACATCCAAGTCTATGTCCAAATCTATGTCGTACCATCTGTCTGGTGCGGTGCTACCTGAGGGAAACAGACCTCCTTCCTTGTCTATGAAACCCTCTATATCACTGCACTTGACCCACAAGCACAAAAATCACTGAATAACCCATTCTGCCTATCCCAGAGGTCACTGAGCTCTTGTGATATCTCCTGCAGTGGAAACTTCCATTGTCGTCATCAACTATAATAATAACGATAATAAAGACAGCGTCAGCTCCCAGTTATCGAGCATTTGCTCTGAGCCAGGATCTCTAAGTTCTTCCCCTACATAATTTCATTCAACCCACACAATGGTCCTCTGAGCCAGGCCCTGTGCTCATCCTCTTCTTACCGATCCATGAGGCCGAGGGGAGGTGCAGCAACGTGCCCAAGGTCACACGTTCCCGCTCGGGGCCACAGCCAGGTTCCAAGCCCTCTGAGCTCCAGCCCCATGTTCCTGGCCAGTGTCCCCAAGTTACACCCATTTCCAGTTTTACTATTTTTTTTTTTTTCTCGCTTTGCCCTTTTCATGTCTCCTGATGCTCCGATCCTATGACAGTTGCCAAATAGGCAATTCTGCTGGCTGTGGGTGGTTTGCTTTCCCTCACACGTCCTGCCCCGTACCCCCTGCCTCCTGAGAGCAGCATCCGTGGGGTCTGCATGGTGCCCGAACGTCCTCTCTTCAGGCACGTGTGTCTCTGGTTTCTTGACATTCTAGAAGGGGCTCAGTTTGGGGGGCAGTTCTGATTTGGTAACTTCATGAAGCCTGAGGGGGTGGGAGAGGGCACGAATTCTTGTCCTCGTCACTCCCTCTTACGCGTGGCGATGTGCGTGCTGGAACCCCCGGCCCCCATTCTGTGGGGACGACATGGGAGATGACACAGATGGGACAGAACCTGCTCCCCTTCGGAATCCATTAGCAGGCATCACCATTGATCGCATCGTGGTGGCAGTCTCAAATATAGAAGCCCGTTTTCCCTTAGAAACCAGGCTCTGTAGCCTGATCCTCGAATTTCTGAGCTCTTAGTTGGGGGTGTGCAGGGAGAGGAACGGGGTGAAGCATTTGGGCCAGTCTGGGCTGATCTGGCTTCAGATATATCCCTGGCCCTCCCCGCCTGCAGACTGTGGTCCTAGGGGCTCGGAAGGAGCAGAGTTATCCTGAGTTTCGCCAGTGGGAGGAGCCAGCAGGAGACCGAACCACGGGAGAGAGGAAGGGACAAGCCTTGGTATTCAGTCCATCCTCTCTTTACCTCCTGTGGCAGCTCTGCGGTGGCCATGTCTCCTCCGTGGTCCCAGATCCCGTGGGACGGGCCCAGCTTTTGCTCTGGGCTCCAATAATACCCGCTGTCCCTTTGTCACTTGTCCTCGGTGTTGTAGTAGATTCTCGTGTCTGCTCCCCCTCTGGCAGGAGACCAGGGCTAGGATGAAACCAGTGAGGCTGAGTTACCTGTCCGTGGCACCGGATCCTGTCTTTATATTAAAACTGCATTTTTTTTCATCATGCATTTTTTTTTTTTCCTGCATCAGTCTAGACTTTTCAAGGTATTGCATTAAAGTAGGATCGCCTCAATGTCTTCATTTGGCACCTGGGCCCCTTGCTGTCTGTACGGCCAATTCCCTGCATTGAAATCCTGCTGTTGGAAGTCCTCTCAAGGTTACAATGTTTGTCTTCCCGATTAGGTACCGACAGCAGTGCCTCACATGGGTTCTGCCTTACATAGCTTCGTGAGGTAGGGATTAGTATCCCGTTCATTTAACACACGAGCAAAGATGCCCAGAAACCTTCACTCTCCGGCCAGTGTCGCTGAGCTCTGATGGGACAGAAATAGATCTTGAACCCAGGTCTTTGGGACTATAGAATCTTCAATCTTAACCGTTAAGCTCCAAGGTTTATTATATATAATTTCAAAGGCCTCATCTAAGAACAGAAATACCTTTTGATGAGGAGGGAACCTTTTGATTATGGAGCTGTCTCTTAAGAAGGGAGACTATTTGAGTTCTTTCAAACTTGAGTTTTATATGCAGAGAATATAAGCGTGCGAGGATAGGTGATATTGGGGTAAAACTGGGCAGGTTCATGTTCTTCTCTGAGCTGATCTGTCTCCGTAAATCCCCAGAAAATATTACTTGTCTCATTTTCCTTCAATCCTTTTGTCTGAGTTGGAGCTGAGAAGGTTTTTTTTTTTTTTCCTCTTCCCCTTTTTCTTTGTAAATTCTCTTGATTTTGGTTATATAACAGGCCCAGGCAATTGCCTTTGCTGAACAAAAGTCTCAAATGAATAGATATCAACGGTAATACCAGTAATTAACAGTTTCTCTCGGCACTGCGTGTCTGAAACTGCTTGTATTGATTTATTTTGATTCTGTTCCATATAGGACAATTTTTCAGCTCACGCAAACATATGCTTATCTCCTTCTGGTTTTGAGCACTCTGGGTCCTGTTTCCAGAGACTCATTCCTCGGGACAGCTCCGACCAGGGAGCCGATGGAAGGGGGCAAAGGCACCTCCAGTGTAACCTTGAGAGGGTGTCAGCGAGCAGGAAGAATGGAGGACCTCTTAGCTTTGGGGTTTGCTTTTCTGCATTTTCCTTTCTGATCCGATCTCCTTGGAACTTCGGAGTTTGTGGGATTGTGCGTGTGGAGAGTAACGCGGAATGGGAGAGGTGTCATCCAGGCAAAAGGATACGAGACGAAAGTAGAAGAGGGACAACTGGTCACCGAGTTTTCCCTGACTCCGTAGCTCTGCTTCCTTGTGATTGATCCCACTGGTACAATGTTCTTTCCTTCAATGGAGGGAAAAACTGCAGAGCCTTAAAAGGGCAAGCTGTTTGGATGGCCAAGTCAAAGGGATTTGCCCCCCAGGAATGAGCCCTTTCATTCTTCCATAAAGAAACCTCAGATGAGGGGTGTCTCGGTGGTGCAGTTGGTTAAGGTTCCACAGTTGATTTCAGCTCAGGTTGGGACCTCAGGGTCATGAGATCGAGCCCCACGTCCATCAGCACCGAGTCAGCTCGAGACTCTCTCTGTCTCCCTCTGCCCTTCCCCACCATCCCCCCCAAATTAATAACTAAATTAAAAAAAAAAAAAACAAAAAAGAAACCTGAGATGATCACACACAGAAGTAAAGAAGGAAGAGGAAGTTGGGGAGGAAACTCATTTTATGTATTTCCAAACATTCTTTGAATTCTGTGTGTAGATGCATTCCCCCTCGCCCTCTGTTTTACACATACACATACATGCACACACACACACTACAGGTGAGATGCCACGGAACATACCTACCAAACCTAGTGTTCTGTATCTTGTTTTTCAGATTAGTGTCGTATCGTGAACCTCATGTGCGTGTCAATAATTATACCTATGTACCACCACTTTTCATGGCCAAATAAGATTCCATTGGATGGCCATATACAACCTTTTTAACCAATCACCTAGTGTTGGATATTTAATTTCTTTTCTTTGCTGCTCTGTTTTACTTTTCAGATCTCCTTCTCTGCCCCCCCCCTTTCTTCCTTCCTCCTTCTCTCCATCCTTCCTATATAACCTTTATGAAATAAACGCCCTTGATCTTTTTGCATTAATCTGAAGCATTTGCTTAGGAAAGATTCTTAGGGGCTGGTCATTGGGTCAGAGGATGCCCCTCTTTCTAGGCTTCTGATATGTTCACTACTCTGTCTTCTGAGAAGATTGCACTGTTGCATATAAGATTGCAGTCTGAACCCCAGAACTATAGCATCCAGTAAGGCCTCTTTATAGGGTTTGCACTGAGAACTCTAGGATGGATATAAGTTAACAAGGCAAGGGTGAGGGATGGTGGTTATGATGGTAAACATTGCTGACAGAGAAACCCACCAGAGCAAAGAGCATTTGGTAGAAGAGAGTAAGAAACCTTCAAAGAAGCCAAGTGAGCACAAAGAATGAGATGGGGTATATTATTCAAGGTTCTCTAGAGAAACAGAACCACGAGTCTATCAATGTCTATCTATCTGGATCTGTATGAATCTATCTAGAGAGACTGATGATAAGGAATTGGCTCATGCAGTTATAGAGACTGGCCAGCCCCAAGATTGCAGTCAGTGAAGACAGCCAGGAGAGCCAGTTTCAGTCCAGGTTCAAGCGTAGGAAAATCAAGGGACGCCTGGGTGGCTCAGTCGTTAAGCGTCTGCCTTCGGCTCAGGTCATGATCCCGGGGTCCTAGGATCGAGCCCCGCATCGGGCTCTCTGCTCGGCAGGAAGCCTGCTTCTCCCGCTACCATTCCCTCTGCTTGTGTTCCCTCTCTCACTGTGTTTCTCTCTGTCCAATAAATAAAATCTACAAAAAAAAAAAAAAAAGTAGGAAAGTCAAGTTATGTCCTAGCCTGAGAAAGCCAGGCAGGAGGAGTTCCTTCTTACTCAGGGGCAGGTCAGCCCTTTTGTTCTATTCAGGCCTTCAACTGATTAGACGAGGCCCACCCACATGCGGGCGAGCAATTTGTTGGACTCCATCTACAAATTCATGTTTCATATAATCTCATCTAAAGACACTCTTACAGACACACCCAGAATACTGTTTGACCCAAATATCTGGGCATATTGTGGCCTACTCAAGTTGCCCCCCAAAATCGACCATCTCAGAGGGAACAAGAGAGGAGGTTTGAGAAGTGAGCAGTGGGGGAGGACATGTGGGTGGAAGGAGAAAGGGATCATATGAGGCCTTGTGGACCATACACGGTTTTGGTTTTAATCTTAAGAAGGGCTTCCTTACTTCCCCGAGAGGGTTTCCTGAGATCACGTCCTAGATAAAGAACTTAAACTTAACTTTGGTCTCGGCATCTGCTTCTGGTGGTGGTGGTGGGGGGAGGCCCAGCCTAAGGCGTGTGCTCCTGGCTCCTTCCATCGGATTCCCGCACAGTTATACTGGTGCTCTTGGAGCTCGGCAGCCACTGAGGCTCTGCCGTTGGAGGTATTTATGATGAGCTTGTGGCCAAGACTCTGACCATCCATTTCCTGCTCCTGCTCCAGACCATTGAGCCGGGGTCCGGGCAGGGCCTCCGTGGGCAGAGGGTGGAGCCTTGCCTTCGATGGTGGAGCCTTGCCTGCGATGGTGGAGCCTTGCCTGCGATGGTGGAGCCTTGCCTGTGATGCATTTCTGCTCGAGGCAGGATGTGATGGTGGTACTCACCAGCACGCCGGCCACAGTGCCCATCCCCTGCGTGGGGCTGGAGGATTAATCGGTAGCCCCCGCCAATTCCCGGGTAACACACCTGCCATCTCCTCGCCTCTGTCGCCTCGGCTACCCTGTGAATCCCTGTCGCGGCATCAATAATTCATATGATAACCAACAGCACCAGGATCCTGGCATGCTTTCCAACAATCACCCGGGTTCTGGCTTCCTTCCTGCCTTCTGGGTCAGGGATGGCATTCTGTTTTCCTGAACCGCAGGTGGCGTCAGGTGAAGAATTAATCTTCGGGCTGGACACTTGCTTTCGTCTCCCAAGGACACAGCCCTGGGGACGTGCATTAAATGCTCATAATTAGAAGGCATCTTTCTGCCAGGCTTCTTTAGGCAAAATGTCCTCCTCACTCTCTCTCATATTCCCATGGTGACGAGGAGGGGGAAATTCCTCTCTGGCAGCAGGCAGTGATATCAGAAATAATGGCTTGAGGCACCAGGAAGATGTAATCAATATTTACCTGCCGAGAGGTCCCGTGGTGGGAAAGAAATTGTCTCTCTTCCCCACTGCATACGTCCCATTTGGGTGTCCTGCTTTCTTTGTGTATTTGGCAGAAGGGAATATCTTGGTTTTTCAGGGAGAGAGGGAAAAAAAAAAAAAGACAAAAACAAGCCCATGAAGCCATTGCAGCATCAGTGTATGTAAGATAATCCATTACCGAGGGACAGGGAGCCTCAAATATCCAGGGGGGTCTGCTGGTTCTCCGCCTGGCTTCTAGCATTTGTGTGCAAACAGTTGCTATATGGGACGTACTTTTCTTTTCTCCCCTCCACCCCTTCCTTGCCCAGAACAAAGTATAATTGATGACAATTTTTTCATTATCTGAGTCACCTCGCCGGAGGCGTCGTGGAGGACAAGGAAAACATACGTGGATTGATCACGTTCCTCTGGACTGTCTTATCCTAGATCTGAAGGCGTGAATATCGAGCTCTCCCGGCAACCCCAACGCATAGCATCTACATGACTTTATTTTCCCCCCGGCAGAAGCTCCCTGGTCTGAGTTTCTTGTCGCAAACAAAACAAGAGAATGGCTGCTAGCGAAAGGAAGTAGAAATGGGTCTGTGTTTTGGAAGACACGTCGGAAGCAAGGAGACAAGGCGGGCCTGGCCTTGGGCTCAGGATCAGCCAGCCCGGGGCGTCCCCGCTGATGTGGTTGCCCCTGGATCCTGGGGATTCTGTGACCACGGGGAGTTACCCACTCCTCCTTCCTGTGAGCACAACCTATCCCTCTCTCCCTTAATTTTCTTCCATAACTTTTGTACCATCTAACATATAATTAACTTGTAGAGCGTTTATTTTCTGCTAGAATCCGAGATCTTACTAGAATCTAGGGCTTGAGTCTGAGCTCCTTGAGAGGAGGGATTTCGGTCTCCTTTGTTCGTTGCTAAATCTGCAGTTCCTAGAACACAGCCTGACACATGGTAGGTGCTTAATAAATGTAAGATGAATGAATGAATGAATGAATGAATGAATGAAATGGGAGGGATGGTTTGGATGCCAGGCTGCTGCAGAAGATAAATATCTGTCACAAGAAATATTTCAGTTTCACAATAAGAGGAATGATCACTTTCCAGAAACTAGCTCTTTGTCTTTAGCAAGATGAGACATGCACCATGGAGAAAAATGGGCGTTTTTTTCCCCGTTAGATTTTCTGCTGTGCGAAGTTGAGATTTTTAGCCAGGGTCTCTAAAGTGAGTTGTAGAGGCTTCAGGAAGGATCCTAGAGCAGGGCAGAGTTCAGACAGGCTCTCTTCTTACTCTGGGCAGAGAATAAATGGGGAGTCTAGTTCCTCCGCTAAGATCTTTGGAGAGATGGCACCACCCTGCATGGGGCATTCAAGATGGCGGCACCATGGGAGAGGAAGTGCAGCCCTAGCTGTCTGAGCTCCCCAACCCTGGTGACTTCCAGAAGGACATGTGTTGAGCACCTCCTGGCCACCACTCTTCTAAGCACCACGCATGTTCTGACCCCTGAGCACCCCCCATATTATTACCCGCATATTGCAGCCAGAGGCTAGAGCACATTTGAGATTCATGTGAGCTATGCCACGTTGCAGGGGACCTCCCCGCCCCCCCACTTTCAGAGTCCTGGAGAGGAACCTGGCTGCAACATGGTGCCAGGATAACCTCTTCTGAGGACAAGAGAGGAAAGTGCCTATCTGGGAAGGCCCATTTACCCTGCAGTCATCAGTCCTAAGGCGATTATGTTGACAGGGATCTGGCCCAGTGAACTCTCTGCATTTCCTGGGGTGGGGCATGCAATCATAAGGGGCACAGAAGAGAGCAAGTTGTGTTAGAAGGTTCTAGAACTGCCTATGACCGCCCTGTAGAGAAAACTTTCCCCTGCATTTACACAGGGGCTATTGAAGTTCATACCCTGCTTCTGCGCCTTGTTCACTGCCACCAAGGAAGCACCGCAGACATTGGCTACTGTTGTCTTCAACACACGGAATTTTAGGAAAATTTTTTCTTGGCATGACATGGTGCTAATGAAGTTACAGTTTTTTCCCCACAAGATTTTCCTGATAGTGGTGTAGTTGTTGCAGTCAAATGAACACAAACTCAAAATGTGCCTTTACTCTGGGACCAAGGTATTAAGTCTGACCTGGAGAAGGATTAAGATACAAGAAGCCAGATAAGGTTCAAGACGCCTAGTTAAATTTGAATTGTAGATAAAGAATCAGAGAATGATTTTTAAAATATAAGGCTGTCTCATGTACTATTTGGAACATATTTATACTAAAAATTATTCCTTGTTTATCTTAAATTAAAATTTTGCTGGGTGTCCTATACTTTATTTGCTAAATCTTGCAATTTTTTTTTTTAAAAGATTTTATTCATTTATTTGACAGAGAGAGAGATCACAAGTAGGCAGAGAGGCAGGCAGAAGGAGAGGGGGAAGCAGGCTCCCTGCTGAGTAGAGAGCCCAATGCGGAGCTCAATCCCAGGACCTGAGCAGAAGGCAGAGGCTTTAACCCACTGAGCCACCCAGGTGCCCCTAAATCTTGCAATCTTAAGAAGGGTGTGAGTATTTCTTTGTCTCTGGCTCTTCCTGGCCTTAGACTAACCCCGTTCTCTCTGCATCCTGCTTAAATGTGAAATCAGAAGTCATAAGAGTTTCGACAAAATGATAAGAATTTTAAGGGCCTAAGACATTCATTCATCCTTGACAGGAGATCTGGCCAATCTACTTAGGTTCCGTGATTTGAAACGGCAATACTTTCCTATTTTCCACCCTCACTCCATTCCCCACCGAGAACCAGGATGGATTGGGGAATAGTTCTTCCCATTTTGGGCTGTTTGAGGGAAAATGTCTTCTCTGTGTGGAGGGGGGGATGTAAGGCCTAAAGGTAGGTGTGCATTGGCTAATTCCAGTCTCCCTATACTCAGTGCTGATTTCTTTAATAGTCATGAACAGACGGGACACCTGGGTGGCGCAGTAGGTTAAATGCGGGGCTCTTGATTTCAGCTCAGATGGTGATCTCAGTGGTGAGATCGAGCCCCGTGTTCAGCTCCACACTCAGTGGGGAGTCTGCCTGAGATTCTCTCTCGCCCTCTACCCCTCCCTACCAAGAGCTCATTCTCTCTCTCTCTCTCAAATTAAAAAAAAAAAATCTTAAAAAAAATAGTCACGAGCAGACAGGTGTAGCTAGCAACACTGAGGAGAGACACGCCCCCCAATCTGGGCGATTAAGACCCTCTTTCTCATTTCCATGCTCTAATTTGAGACGTTCTTGATTTTCATTTCGGCTAATCATCAACTAGCAGTGGTACCAAACATTTTAATGCTTAAACCCTCTTGCCCCCCAGCTCGCAGACTCTCTCAAGCAATTCGTGGTGTCTCCACATGCCCTCGATCATCGGGAAGAAATTTTCTGTTACAGGAAATCAGCAGCGAATCCTCACACACAAGTGGAAGCTCATTTTGTGATGCCAATCACTCCTCTTCTCCATTTTATCGAGTGTGTAAATTTTGCAGCTTTTGTACATTGATTTTTTTAAAATTTTTTTTTACTTTTATTATTTTTTAAAGGTTGTGTTTATTTGAGAGCGAGTGAGCAAGCATGAAGGGGGGAAGGGATAGAGAGGGAGAGAGAGAATCCCATGCAGACTCTGTGCTGAGTGCAGAGCCCATGGGGGGCCTCATCTCATGACCTTGAGCTCATAATCCCAGCAGGAATCAGGATTCGGAGGCTTAACTCACTGAGCCACCCAGGTTCCCCTGTCCATTGATTTTTTTAAAAGAGCAGGATATTCTTGTACGTCACTGGTGTCTTGACTTCTTTGAGGCTCAGTGTCCTCATCCATAAAATGGGATAATAATACCTAATAATAATACCTATTATTAGGTGGTGAGATAATATATGGCAAGTTCTTGGACCTTAGTGACCCTTTACTAATGTCAGCTGTTATCTGGGACTATGGGTCACAGATGGATGTGGCCACTGCTTGTTCTTGTCAGTAAAGATTTATTGGACCACTGCCATTCCCGCATATTTACATATTAAATATGTCGTGCTGTGACTACTTCTGTGCGATAGCAGCGGAGTTCAGTAGTGCGATGAGAGACTTGTGTGGCCCGCAAAATCTACAATATTTGCTCTGAGCCTTTATAGACGAAGATGGTTGTAACTTAGCAGCATAACATAAACCTGTAACATAAACCTTGTTTATGCCCTTGTGGAGTTCAGTGGAGTTTATGGTTTCGTGGGTGGAGACACCTTAACTGCCTCCCGAAAATTCTAATAGAGAAGCAGTATCATGAAAAGAGTCCGGGGTTGGTATCTTTGCTCAGATCCTCCCCAAAGCAAACATTTGACCATACGTGACCTGCTTTTTTCCCTTAGAGCCTCTGGTTCCTCATTTCTAAGGTGGGAGTGTGGGGCTACATGGTCTCTAAGGGGTCTTTCAGCTCTGGAGTTTTGTGGTTCGATCCCCGGTGCTCCGTGGAGGTCTCAAAGCATGGATCTATCTATTCTATGGGAATTGGGCCAACAGAGCTTTCAGATTGGGGGTGATGAAATACCAGTCTTTTCTCCCTGCACAGGATAGTTGTTTTATAGCAGATCGATGCAATTCTGAATCAGAATTATAGCTAGTCTTCCTTCCTGAGAGGTTCAGAGAAAGGTTCATGAATCCCTCTGTGGTAGGATGAATAATGGCCCTCGGAGATAGCCAGGTCCTCATCCCTGGGACCTGAGAATGTTACCTCGTATGGCAGAAGAGATTTTTGCAGAAGTCTTGAAGAATCTGGAAATCGGAAGCATCCTGAATGACCTACTTGTGCCCTCAGTACAATCCCAAGCGTCTTTATAAGAGGAGGCAGAAGGGAGAAAGATTTTACTATAGAGATGATGGTATGATGGCCTCAGCTGAGAGATTTGAAGATGCCAAGCTGCTGGCTTTGAAGGTGAAGGAAGGGGCCATGAGCCAAGGAATGCTGCTCTAGAAGCTGGGAAGAGGAAGGAAACAGATTCCTTACTCCGTAAAGCCTCTGGCGGGAGCACGGGCTTGTCAATACTTTGATTTCATTCCAGTGAAACTGCTGTAGGGCTCCTGACCTTCAGAATTGCGAGAGGATAAGTGTGTGTTACTTGAAGCTCCCACATTTGTGGTCGTTTTGGGGACAGCAGCCGTAGGGAATGAATACACCCCTCCTACACAGAAAAGTAACCTATGCATCCCAAGGAGGATTAGCGTGTACCTTTAAAATAAGTCTCAAAGCAGGCAGAAAATTGATAGAGTTACTACACTGGAGTTGAGTACAGAGGGAGAGGAAAATGGAGGGAAAGGTGGATGGGGTGAGAGAGAAAATAGGGAAGGCCTGAGTTCTTCCCCTCCTCTTCGTTTCTGTTCATTGCCGCGGGAGACAGAGGTCTGAGATGGCCCCCCTCGGCCTCCCCCCCGACTGGCATTGCCCCTCGGTGCAATCCCATCCCCTTGAGAGCACGTGGGACCTGTCACTTGCTTCCAGCCAACAGAATATGGCGGAAGTGATGGAATGTCACTCACATGCTTATAGTTCATTATCCAGTTCTCCATCGTAACAGACGAGAGAGAGAGAGAGAGAGAGAGACTCTCCTCTCGTTCCTGAAGAGGCAAACAGCCACGTGCACGGGAGGGCCGCGGTGGAGGGAGCTGTGACAGGCCCTAGGATCTGAGGGTGGCCCCCAGCTTCTGGCCAGTAAGACGCCAGAGCTCTTTGTCATACGGCCACGAGGAAGGGAATTCTGCCCACAGCCAAGATGAGCTTGGAAGCGGATCCTTCTCCAGTTAGCCCTCGGGGTGAGATGGCGGCCCCCCAACACCACGGTTGCCGCCTTGTGAGACGCGCCGCCGAAGAGCCACCTAAGCTGTGCTCGAATGCCTGACCCGCACAAACTGAGAGATAATAAATGTGTCTTTTAGCGGCTGTGTTTGTAGTCATTTGTTACCCAGCCATAGAAAATGAATATAATCATTGCCAATAAAGTTCATCGTGGAAGTAGGTAGAGTGGGCGACTCTCTGTGTGGTTTTGGGCTACCTGAAGTCTTCTACTTTCAAAGATGACCCCCCCTCCCTACCGTGAATACCCACCATGCCCATCCTAGTGAGTCTTTACTTATTTTTTAAAAATTATATTTATTTATTTGACAGCGAGAGAGGGAACACAACAGGAGGAATGGGAGAGGGAGGAGCAGGCTTCCACTGAGCAGGGAGCCTGATGCGGGGCTCGATCCCAGGACCCTGAGATCATGACCTGAGCTGAAGGCAGAGGCTTTAACCCACTGGGCCACCCAGGTGCCGCCCCCCCCCCCCGGACTCTTTATAAGCAGAGATGTCTAAGATCTCTTAAAAATGGAAATATTACTGAGGGGGTGCAGAACATGGAATAGTCATTCTATTTTTAAATTTAGATTAGTTCAACTGTTTGCTAAATTCAGTAGTC
Source organism: Procyon lotor (assembly GCA_028646535.1). Lineage (NCBI taxonomy): Eukaryota > Metazoa > Chordata > Mammalia > Carnivora > Procyonidae > Procyon > Procyon lotor. The sequence goes on along the minus strand of CM053621.1, from coordinate 8,747,791 downwards.
AGTGTAGTGTAGGGAATAGTACACAGGATAGTTAATTCTGACTGGGGCAAAAGGGAAGGCTAGGAGCAATCCAGTTTAAGAAAAGCATTTAAGGGGCACCTGGGTGGCTCAGTGGGTTAAAGGCTCTGCCTGCGGCTCAGGTCATGGTCTCAGGGTCCTGGGATTGAGCCCGGCATCGGGCTCTCTGCTCAGCGGGGAGCCTGCTTCCCCCTCTCTCTCTGCCTGCCTCTCTGCCTACTCGTGATCTCTCTGTCAAATAAATAAAAAAAAAATCTTAAAAAAAATACCATTTAATATTTATGGAACATTCACTGTGTGTCCGATGTTATACTGACTCCATTTCATATATATCTTATTTAATCATCACATCAACTCTGTGGGGTAGGTACTTGAACCATCTCCAGTTTACAGATAAGGAAACAGTGGCACAGAGAGTTTATGTAATTTGTTCCAAGTCACACAGCAATAAATGGTGATGTCTGGGAGGGACCACATGTAGGATCTTTGAGGAGGCAGGGGATTGAAGAATGACCGTGGGTATGTAAGAAATGGGGAGGGATCTTGAGGCAGGAGGAAGGTTCTCTGAAATGGAATGGAATCCAAGGCAGCTCTACTAGAGGCAAACTGAGAGGTTACTTGTGAAAACGATGGCACCTGGTTTTATTAGTGAGCGATATCTGAAGGACTTCCTTGGGGATGACTCTGAGATCATGTCCAGGTTCATGGGGAAAGAGCGATCTGGTTTATTAGCGATGTCTACCTTCAGCTTACAAAGGAGGGAATGAAGACTCATGTGCTATTGGTTTGTCATCTTTGACTTAGGGCCTCACATGGGAAAGAGTGTCTCCAGATCATTCTTAAGTAGCAACATAAAAACACCCCCCCCCCCCCAGGCTAACAGAAAAATCTGGGCCACTCCACAGTTGTAAGAGACGTTTCTGCTTCATTCATATAAGTTTGCACAAAGAAACACTAAAAAAATTGCATGAATTTAAATAGGTACATTTTGGCCCTTTTAATGAGGATAGAATGGACAAATACTGGAGTATCTTCTTGGCTCGGCAGCAATTTCCTTTTGTGGTTATGTTTGGGCCTTGACCCTTGATGGAAAGAGAGCCAACTGCTGACCTCAGAGTGAGTGATGTCCCCATCTGGGCTCGTCATCTCTCTCCTTCACCCAGGCCCCAGTCATTGGTCCAAGGGAAGAGCACACAACGGGAGCTGGTCATTTAGAGTGCTTCTTTTGGCTTTTTCAGATTGGAGCTTGGACAGAGAAGACTCTTTCCTTTTTGATAACTGAGCTCCTAAGAGGCTATTCCAGCAAATCTCCCACGTGTACAGTAAGCCAGAGTGAGGCCACCTCTTAGGGACATCCAGCCATGAGACAGAGTTGAAGAATAGAAAGTATCATGTTGGTTTTAGAATCTCGGGACTTTTTATGACTGATTTTATCCACTCTTTGACTTACAGCCTATGTTTCTGTGATCCAATACCCATGCCTCCCGCCTGTGTTTTGGCCCCTGCTTTAATGAACATCTAATAAACCATATATATTTAAGGAGTGCTGTTTGATGCATGAATATATAATATATAATGACATCTATTTAAAGTAAAAATATGGGACAACTGAGTGGCTCAGTTAAGCATCCACCTTCAGCTCAGGTTGTGATCCCAGGGTTCTGGAACTGAGTCCCGCATCGGGCTCCTTGCTCAGTGGGGAGCCTGCTTCTCCCTCTGCCTGCTGCTCTTCCTGCTTGTGTGCGCGCTCTTGCTCTCTCTGACAAATAAATAAAATCTATTTAAAAATAAAAATAAATAAATAAAAATAAATAAAAATATTACCAAAGTGGTGTAGAACATGGCATGACTACTAATTTTAGACTTAGATTAGTTCAAGTATTTGATAAGTTCAGTTGTCTGTAGTATAGAGAATGGTAACCTAATACACCTAATAACCTGTATATCTAATTATCTAATGTGTACTTTCCTGGGAGATGCACACACACACACACACACACACACACACACACTCTCTCTCTCTCTCTCTCACTCATCAAGTCATCACCACAATCAAAATAATGAATATATCCATCACACCCCAAAGTTTCCTCAAGATTCTTTGCAATCCTTCCCTCTACCTCCCCAACTCTAGGCAACAACCAATTTGCTCCCTGTCATTATAGATTAGTTCTTCTTTTCTAGAATTTTATGTAAATGAAATCATACAATATGTACTCTGTTTTTTAGTCTGGCTTCTTTCACTCAGTATAGTTATTTTGAAATTATGTGGATCAGTAAATAGTTCATTCTTTTTTTTTCCTTGCTGAGTAGATGTTCCATTGTTTATCCATTTACCGATTGACAAGCATTTGTTTTTTCCAGTTGTTGATCATTATGAATGATCATGCTATGAATATTTCGGTGCAAGTCTTTGTATGGATTTGTGCTTTCATTTCTTTTGGATGGATATATACCTAGACATGGAAAGACTCACTTGTATGGTTAAGTGTATGCTTAACTTTGTCAGAAACTGCTAAACCACTTTGCTGATATTTATGAAGGTTCTAGCTGCTCCATATTTTCACCAACATTTGGTATGGTCAGTCTTCCCTTCTCTGCTTTTCACCTAAGTTAGTTCTAGTTGAGTTTATGTCACTTGTGACCAGAGAATCATTATTAATATGGGGAAAGGAACTCTATTTTGGAGAATTTTATGTATAGGACTTGTAAATTTGGATATTGAAAAATATTTACTGAGAACAAACAAATTCTAACACCCAGCAGAATCTGTCTGAAAGCTTAAAACCTGAGTAGCGTGACTTAAGTGCATGAGCTGAAGACAGGGCTTGGCTCAATGATACCGATCCATCAGACCAGGAGAAATTCTAGCCAATAAGTAATAGTATTTATTGTCTCAATCACCCGACTTATTATTTCAGCCAGCACATGGAACTCAGAGACTAAAAAGGAGAAATGGTTAATTTAAGCAATGTTGTTTTTTTAAAAATTCCATAATGAGTTAATAAGAATTTAATAATAGGCTTATAATTGTTGCCAGCACACCTGTGATGGGGAGAAACGTTCTGACATTGGCAGAACATTTGAGTCAAGTGCTGTGAAAAGACAGAAGTGGAAGCTTGCCAGGGATTGCCTGGACCTTGCCAAATCTAGGGCCACCTCTGGCTGGACACCAGATGAGGGCACAAGAGCAGAGTCAGTGAATGGGATGGCTTTTGAATCAGACAGCCTTCTTGCCTCCTGATGTAGTCGCACACCGGCTGGGGGCTGGGTAACTTTAGGTAAGTTATTGTACTCACTCTGTGCCTTTGTTTCCTCATCTACAAAATGGAGAGTAGGAAGAACGACAGCGGCACCTGAGTGGCTCAGTCAGTTGAGTGTCCGACTCTTGCTTTCGGCTCAGGTGGTGATCTCATGGGTCCTGGGATCGAGCCCTGCATCGGGCTCTGCACTCACTGCCAAGTCTGCTTGAAGATTCTCTCCCTCTACCCTCCCCCAATGCACACACACTCTCTCTCTCTCTCAAATAACCAGAATGCAGAGATCCTAGCACAGATGCTCAGTGCATGATTCGAGGCTGCTCTCATGAGAAGAGATTATCAGCCCTAGGCTAAAAGATTGGTGTCACCTCAGGGAGAAGAGAGAACGTTGCTTTCTACCCCAGGGCATTCTGACCTCCTGGGAACAGAGCTCTCCTCTTAGTTGCAGGAGGGAAAGGGCATTCCTCCTTTTCTCTTACTTCTCTGAGGCCCTCGCTCATATATTCGTCATGCCTTCAGCCATAGGCCTCCCATCATGCTTGGTAGGAAGCTGACCAAGTAGAAGGATTGAGAGCTTTTGGTGAAGGAGATCTTGGATGCTTCTCCTTTCTGGCTTGGAAGCACATTTCCCACTGGGCTTGGGGGCAGGTGATCCCACTATGGACCAAGAGACTGTTCCTTGGGAGGCTGCCCCCCACTCTTGCCTCAGCTGTGTAGGGCTTTGGGAGTTGAGCTGGAGATGTGGTTTTCTCTCTGAGACATCTGCTCTCATGGTTTAATGGGCATGGTTAGCCTTACTAATAAGGACTCTGTGATTCAGGGAAGACTACAGAGGTCAGGGAGTAGGAGACACATATAGGAAGCACATTTCCATAAACATGGGAATGAGATCTTTCGGGAGATGGGGAGAAGGGAAAAGAATGAAGCAAATTGTTGAGAGGGGACAAAAATCCCAAATAAAACAAGAAGAAAAATTGTGCCTTTCTAAAAAGATTGGAAGTCAATGACATGTATGAGGAACAAGACAGCCATGAACGGTAAGCCTGACGAGAGACCAGGAGTGCTGTGAGTACTGCTGTGTGTTTCCTGGAGGAAGATGGATGATGGCCAGGAAAGCGGCCAAATGGGAAATATGATAAACTCTTAAATGCAAGCAAGAGAGATTCAAGTAATGAGAAGCTCAGATAAGACAGACATGAGAAATAAAACCCATTTGAGAGCAAGGCTGATGGGCCGAACAGAATGGACAGACAATGGCGGCACGGTGGGGGAATGTGAGGCATGAAGGAGATAAATCCAAAGAGAAAGAGATGATCTCAGCCGATACGGCTGTCAAATGGCTTTGACAAGGGAGGCAAAGAGGGACAATGAGGGACTGAGGCTGATGGACAAATCCCTCAGCCCCAAGTCATATCGAATTAGAGGGATTTGCTTTGTGGCCTGTGACCATGGCCACTCTGGGAGACACGTGGGGGCACGGTCAGAACCGATGACACTGGTTCCTTTCCTGTTTGGGATTAACTCTGAGGTGGAAAATTCTAGAAAGCAGACATAAACGCTCAGAAGTTAGCGCTCTATTTCCAAACTCAATTCCCCAAAGGGAGAGCCGTCTGTTTTAATGTCAAAGCCTATGGCGTTTTTCCCCCGAGAGTGCCCCTTTGGTGTTAAGTCACAGTTCTTTTGGTTTTGTCCCAAGCCCTCCCTGAATACACTGTGGCGGGTCGGCATTGGTAGTGTACTGATTATCCCCAGACTGGTTTCAAGTCTGAGCTCTGTCACTTGACTGGCTTCAGCTTTCTCACTTCAGATGGAGATGATCATAGTCTGTGGGGACAAGTGAGATGAGGAAAGTTCTCAGCATTTTGGCCACACTGTGCTGGACGCTGAGATCTGGAGGAACACACAGTCCGGCTCCATGCAGCCCAAGCCTATGAAGTGAGGCAGGCATGCTAACATATGCCTTCATAAAATAGGAGAAATGCAGCCATGGAACCATCGTGGAGATGGCCTGCAGGAGGACTATGCCGAACTCTCTTGGGGTATGATTGAAGCCATGGAGAAGCTTTTAATTTGCAGCCTAGGGGTAAATGGTTGGAGGAGGACATTTCAGGCTCAGGGAACATGATGAAAAAGGCATTGAATGGTGACCTAGTATGGCAGGTTTGGGAACTTGGCTTTTGGTTTTGTTGCTAAAAGCATTTTTCACGGAAGGTTAATAGGTATAAAAGAAAGGGAAGTTGCCATGTTTAAATGAAGTTTAGAAACTTTGGGCTAAACAAACTGGTTTCTTCATCAGAAGACTTACAAGAGTCTTAAATCTGCTTGTCAACACAATGAATCTCCAAGAGGGATATGTGGGATGCAGTGTCTTTCAAACTTATTTGAGCATGGAAACTTATTTCGAAGAGGATCTTGCAAATCTAGTATTATACTCCTTCTCTCCAGATGCATATTAATATGTAAATTATAAAAAAAGAACATTTTATGAAACGCTGACCTCCAGAGTGAGGAACATGATTGTGAGTAGATTATTTGCTTGCTAGAAAAGCAATGTTACAGTAACAATAGAAATCTAAGACAAAAAAGTGTCACCACCTTTAGATGACATTAAGCATATTAAGTTGCCTCTACCCAGTGAAGGTAGGTAAACAGCCCTGTACTCCATTGCATCGTGGGATGAATGCAGGCAGGGCACAAAATGGAAGTCACTAGCAAGTCTTCCTTGGCTTCTGTTTATAAATGTCTTACCCTCATGGAACACAGAGGTGCTGTGGAGGAGGCACACAGCGGAGAGAAGGAGATTCCTAGGTGTAGAGAAAGTGTCTTAGCTATGAACGAGTGAGTGAGAGTTCCCCCACCCCCAGACTAGAGAATCCCTTGGAGGTTGGTAGGAAGAAAAGTCAGCTGTGCTTCCTTTCAATGCACGTGGGTGGCAGCAAGATGTAGAGAAGTATGTGTGGCGGACATCTCAGTAGGGAGGATGTATTAGTTCTCTAGTGCCACGTGACACACTTCCCCTGGCATTGTGGCTCAGAACAGCAACAACATCTAGCCTAATGAGAGGAAAGAGGTTAGACAAGAGAAGAAAGGACAGCAGAGCAAATGGGCACAAACTGAGTGAGATACAATGGTTATTGTGCTTTGTATTTTTATGGGCCCAGTAATCACGTTTGAATGAATGAAAGGAAAAATGGATGGTTAGAGGATTATTGCATTGGTGTCAAAGCAGAATACGAAAAAAGAGTTTGGAAAAGAATTCTTAAAAACCAGCAAAACGTCTATGATATCACAGTTTCTATAGGTCAGGAGTCTGGATGTGCTTGACAGAATCCTTTGGTTCTGGGTCTCTGAGGAGGCTGCAGGTGTCAGCGGGGGCTGTGGTCATCTTGGGGCTCAACTGGAGGAAGATCTACTTCTGAAATCACTCATGAACTCATGCGATTGTTGGCAAGATGGAGTTCCCCTTCTGCTCTTAGACTGAAATCTTCAGTTCTTTGCTGGCTACTCGCCAGAAACCACCTCGGTTCCTTGCTGGATGAGTCTTTCCATAGGGGAGCTTGTAACGTGCCAGTTGGCTTTATCAGAGTGCATGAGAAGAGCCAGAGAGGCAGTGCTGGTGAGAGAGAAGTCAGTGTAGTGTTAATAGACCTTGGAAGTGACATCCCGTCACCTTTGCCATATTCTATTTGCTAGAGCAAGTCACTAGATCTAGTCTGCACTCAAGTCAGAGTAGGAAGTGTGACTGTCTAGCCTAGGGGCTGGTATACTTTTTCTGCATAGGACCAATAATAAATATTAATATATTAAATACATTATCATGTAATGTGTATCAAATCATTAAATATTATTATGTATTGTGGAATAAAAATATCCTTATGATCAGTTTTATGAATCCCAGAGACAACTCTATCTTATTTAATTAGCTGATTTGAAGAGAGCCGAGGGGATTACATGAGGGCCTGAATGCTAGGAGGTGAGGTCTAGCAGGCGGAGACCACTGGGGCCATATCAGAAGTTGCCCACCACAAAGCTCTACTGTCATTCTTACAGGAGTTCTGTATAAGCCTGGCTTGGAGGAAGTGAAATTAACTGAGGGTAAGAACAAGGGGGATATCACTGGTAATGTGTGTGGGTAGTTGACCCATCACAGAAGACGCCTACTTTGTCTCTTTACATCAGATCCCAGAATTATGATCCAGGTACAAGAGAGTTACAGGGAAAATCCAAGAATGGCTAGATTGAAAGGGAGACACATTTACACTTTTAATAGATACTGGTCAATTGCCATCCAAAAAGGATGTACCAGTTTTCATAGGCAGAATTCACAACCTTTTCTTATTTTCTCTCCTTTTCACTGGAAATGTGTTATGCAGCTCTTACTGCTGAGTACAGAGGAGTGGAAGTAATCAGAGTAAAATGTTCATGTTTGGTCCAAGTCAGTGAAAGATGAATCATAGACATTACTGAACAGCCAAAGAATAGCTCCGAGATTAGATTTAGTCAAGCTCAAGGAGGGAGAGCGACTTGTCAAACAGTAAATGAAAGTCAGGTTGGGAAATGTTGGAGAGAAAGGAACGAAATTGACTAGAGGAAGGATTTGGAGTCCGACATGGAGAAAAATTCCAACTCTGAAGCCCAAGCTCCTCCAAACATTAGCCTAAACTGTCTATGGAGTCATCTGTTCATATTTTGTCCATCCATCCAATGGATATTTTGTTCACTTGGTATGTGATAAGTGTGTTGTTAGGCATTGAGGCTATAATAACGGGTGGTATTAGCAGTCAGAAAACTATGGCCAGTGAGCCAATTATGTCCCACTGATCATGTAAATAAGCTTTATTAGAACACAGGCACACACATTGATTTATGACTTGTGTGTGACTCTTTTCACACTACGACGGTGAAGTTGAGTAGTTGCAACAAAGACTCTGTGCCTTGCAAAGCCTAAAGACTTACTCTTTGGTACTATACGGAGAAAGCTTGCCAACTCTGAGGCTAGATAGCCATAGTTTCTACCCCTAGGGGGCTAGTCATCTAGCAGGAAAGATGGACATTAATAAAATACTTTCTTAAATGGATCATTAGCAACGGTGAGCAGTGTCCTGGAGAAGAACATGATGCTCTAATAGAACATGGCATGGGACACTTGTGATAGGGTGGTCAGGACATGGATTTTTTTTTTTTTAAGGGAGTTGATGGATGAGAAGGAGCCAGCCTGCAAGTAATTAGGGAAGAGATTTCCAAACAGAGGGAAGGGAATCCATCAGGAATCTGTGCTGGGAAAAAGCTCGACTTTCTGAGGAACAGAGGAGGCCAGCGTGACTGGAACATGGAGAGTGAGGTGAGACTCAGTGGAGATCAGATCGTCAAGGCCTCCCAGGCCGAGGCCAGAGACTTGGATTCTGTTTCAGATGCAATGTAAAGACACTGAAGATCATGAGTCTCATAGACCACTGCGTCTTACTCACTTAGCTGACTGGAAGCCAGCTGAGATGGAGGAATGTTGAGTACCTAGACCCCCTGTCTTCTCTTCTCGATGGAATAGTTCAGAATGTGTGGACAGAAACAGAATGGTTTATTCGCTGATGGTGAAGCATGTCAGCTTAGCCACAAAGACAGCTGGGCCACGGAAGCTGCCAGAGACGTGGAGCAGAGCAGTCTGGCTCTGGTGGCAATTTTGACAAGCATACTCTCTAGTGGAGAAGTCGCATAGCCCGTGGAGAGCTCTGACTCACAGGACTGTCCGAGGACATCCTCGTCCTAGGACTTCTGCAGTGAAGAAAGCAGCTGATGATTTTTAAAACTACAAAGGCTATAATTTTTTTTTTATCATGTATAAATGAAGGTAGAGTCACAGACGACTCATAATCTTCATGATAAACCCTCTTTATCTAACTCTGAAATATCATTTTCACTGGGCGACCTCTCACAGGTGCCGAAGATATCCTTCATTTGGCCTTGCAGTTGTTGCTGAACTTGTTCAGGCCTGAAAAGAAACAGCTAACCAGGAAAATTCCAGGAGCCCCTCCTTGACATTGAGCAAGGAATTAATTCACTTTTTCTGGAATTTACCTTATCTTAATGTCTTTTTAATCTTTTAGAAGAAGCATAACAATTTAGTCCTGAGCTTGAAAATTCTACCCAACACCTTCCCTCAGTAGATAGCTGTGTAATCGAATAAGCTTTCAAGGTGTCTCCTAGTTTTCTTTAAAAACTGGTATTAAAACTACTTAAAATCGTGTTGCTTTTTTTTTTTCATCACCCCGCTAAACAATGAGAAAACCAAAAGGCAAGCCAAATAACACTAAAGTGTTAACAATCACTGATGTCTTCAAGGTGTGAAATTATAAAAAATAAAGCCCTATATACCGAGATGCAAATATTTACGCGCCCCTATCTCCAGGGTATCATGTTTGATAAATATATTTATATCAATGTATTTCTATATCTATCTATCTATCTGTATAAAAACAAATGTGAAAAAACTCCTTACAGTTATTTCATAATCAAGAATGAGACAAATTAACGGTTAATATAATTAATAGCCTATAAGGCAATACCTTTATCATCAGAGAAAGCAAAGACATTTCTACACCATTAGTGGGTTTTTTATTCATCTATGGGTTAGGGATCTGCTTTCATCCATGAGAGGATGAAAAGGAAGGAGATGGTTACTAGGAGCTGGGAATATTGGCAGAAACTAGAGATTGGACCAACCCCTGACACTGATAGAAATAAACCATAGAGAAGCCTTCTTATCTCTTCCTTCTCTAGTATCTCCTATTAGCAGAACCTAAAAGGAAGCCAGCTGGCAAAGGAATCTGTGAAGTTGGGCTTGCACAGTCCCACTTAGATCACAGAGAGAGTACAGAAGGGTGAATGTGGAGCTAAGAAGAAATAAATAACTGGCACAATAATAGTCTTTTTTGCGTGAATAAAACATCTTGGATCGGTAGGAGCACCTTTGAGCTGGGCTAGCCTCTGGATCATCTTGATTCGAATCCATTAAATTCTGATAGCTTCCTTTCTTTCTGGCATAAAATATTCCAGGCTCATCTTAGGCATTTTATGCCACAGACCTCAAGGCAGGTATTTCTGCAAAAAGCCTAGGTTCCTTTTAATGGGGAATGGTATTTAGAGACCAAAATCTGGGCACCATCGGTGTTCATCTAAAACCCTCATTTCTTCCCCCCAAATATGTTTATTTTATTTTTTCAGTGTTACAAGATTAATTGTTCATGCATCACACCCGGTGCTCCATGCAATACGTGCCCTCCTCAATACTCACCACCAGGCTCACCCAACCCCCTACCCCCACCCCTCCAAAACCTCAGTTTGTTGCTCAGGGTCCTCAGTCTCTCATGGTTCGTCTCCCCCTCTGATTTCCCCCCATTCCCCCTTCCCTTCCTTCTCACAATGCCCTCCATGTTTTTCCTCATGCTCAGCATGTGAGACCACAAGGTAACTGGTTCTCTCTGCTTGACTTATTTCACTCTGCATAATCTCTTCCAGTCCCATCCATGTTGATACAAAAGTTGGGTATTCATCCTTTCTAATGGAGGCATAATATTCCATTGTATACATGGACCATATCTTCTTTATCCATTTGTCTGTTGAAGGGCATTTTGGTTCTTTCCACAGTTTGGTGATAAAACCCTCATTTTTTAAAAAAAAATATTTGAGAGAGAGAGAGAATGAGTTGGGGGAAGGGCAAAGAGAGAAGCAGGCTCCCTGCTGAGCAGGGGACCCTGGGATTGAGATTTGAGCTGGAGGCAGATGCTTAAAAGCCACCCAAGTGCCCCTAAACCCCTCATTTTAAGTAGCATTTGGCTCAATTTATATTGTATAATATCTTAACTGTGACCTACAACAGTTCAGGAATGTTGGCTGGGAGGGCTAGCCTTGTTTTTGCTCCCAGTCTCTTGTTGAGAGAAAAGATTCTGGGCTGTTTAAGGTTTTTCCTCATAGTTGTGCTCGCTATCACTGGTTTCATGCTTAGTCCTCAAGCCTCTAGTTTTTTAAAATCCTAAGGCATATTCCAAGATGATAGTACCATTTATAATTGACTATTCTGTAAAAAGGTTCATGAAGATTAGGGCTCCTGGTCATCTTAGACAGTTAAGCATCTGATTCTCAGTTTTAGGTCGGGTCATGATCTCAGGGTCGTGGGATCAAGCCCAGTGTAAGGCTCTGTATTCAGTGCTGAGTCTGCTTCAAATTCTTTCTCCCTCTGCCACTCCCCACTCCCATTCTCCCTCTCTTAAACAAATAAACAAACAAACAAATAAAAAATCTTAAAAAAAAAAAAAAGCTTCACTGGGTGTGGTACATGAGCAACGAATCTTGGAACATTGAAAAAATAAAATAAAATTAATTTAAAAAAAGCTTCATGAAGATTAACCCTAAAATCAATCAGCAAAAAAAAAAAAAATAAGTTGTGGTATATATGTGTTATCAGGAGCTCACTGTTGTGGGAAATGGGTGTAAGCTGAGGAAATAGAGCATTAAGCAAATCTGTGGCATTCCCGGAATCTGAATTGGGAGAGAGCTGTGGATTTTCTATATAATTAAATAGTAGACAAATGGGTACATATAGTGGAAACCTCATTTCAGATGTGAGTGTGCAGAGGTATGCAGAATCACCCAGGGAAATCCTTGCTTAAGTTCATTGGAACCTTTGAGTCACCATCAGTCGTGTCAAAACCCAGTTGTTATTACCCTAAGTTGTGCTCTTCGATAGACCCTATTCCCTTGGATGCATCTTTGGATTATACTCTCATCATTGAAAGAACTTGATTACCTGATTGCTTCCCTGCACATAAAAGTACTATGCTTCATAATTTCAAATATGAAAACCTCCACAAAATTGGTCAGCCTGGGAAAATGCTTGGGTGTGCTTATGACAAAACCTTTTGAGAGCTCAAAATTTGAACATGCACTTCCCAAATCTTTGCATAAAGCCAAGTGTTTCAGGAAGCTACGTGATACTTATTTGCAACTTTAAGAACCCCTCAAGAGGCGCCTGGGTGGCTTGGTTGGTTGGGTGGCAGGCTGTCGGTCCCAGGGTTCTGGGATCGAGCCCCACTTCAGGGCTTTGCCCTTGGTGAGGAGTCTGCTTGAGCACGGTCTCTCTCCCTCTCTCCCTCTGCCCCTTCCCCTGCTTGCTCTCTCTCTCTGAAATAAATAAAAAAGAAACTCTCAAACCTCACTAAGGCCTCTATTCTGAGGCATATTGGGGGCTGAGGATTCTGAATACTGCTCAGGATGCTCCTGGTTCTAAAGAGAAGAGGACATGTACGATGAGCTGGATGGAAAAGCGAGCCATCATAATTATTACTAAAGCTAATCAAGTCCCAAAGCATGGGAAAAGTATGGTAACCAGACTGGTGAACACAGCTTGGATTGGTGCCTTCTGTTACCTTCCCCAACATTAGGTCTTGAACCAACACCCATGGATAGCACTGTGTGACAAAGCAGCCTCTGAATGTTCCCGCCCAGGTGCTCTGTGGATGATCTCAGTCTGCTTTAGCATCTCGAGGACTTCACAGGAGCGGGCCAGAGAGTGCTGGGGTACTGACTGCAAGGAAGCAGAAAGGAATCTGAGAGATGGATGGGTCATTGAGAGGAAGTGAGTGAAGCCCCTTTCCTTGTTTTTGAGGCAAACTGAGCCCTCCCCTGGAAGGCAAACGCTCAAGAGTCTCACCAGTAAAACTTGTTACTCTCACCCTCGAGGGAAGAGCAAGGAGAAGATGGGGTGGGAGGTTGACACTATCTCATTGGGGCCACCCCAAGATGGTGGGCATCTTGGTAAATGTTCTTTCTTCTTTGGAAATCTTAGGACAGAAGAAAAGAAATCTTCCCCTTTGAGAAGCAGGGATCACAAAGTCCAATGCCACCAGGGGCTGGGAAAGTGTTCTGAATAAGGGAAGGGAGTCAGGTGGAACTGAGCGACCCAAAGACACATTCACCCAAAGCCCGGTGGTGTCTATTCAGGTCAAGTGGATGATGCCATATGAGACTATGGGCTCAGGGTTTCCAGACCTTCTAACTTTTCAAGAGGAACCAGGAATTAGTATTTTTTTATGTAAAAATTTTCAATTTGGAAATTTTGGCAAGTAATTCCACTTAAAAAAATACCATGCAGGCCAAACAGAACGTATCTATGGCCCAGAGGTCACCAGTCTGTGGCTAGTTTATAGCATTATAAACTGAGACAATGAGACATTTTATTTTAAACCTCTAGTTAGGGGTGTGAAAAGAGCCAGCCCACCAAGGATAAGAATAAGAGAAAGAAAGTTGTCAGACATACTGTGTATTGGTATTTGTGTTTCCTGGACTGTCTTCCATCTATCTGCCCTGCCTCTCACTCAGGACAGTCTTGGCACCTTCCTTCCTCCCTCCCTCGCTCGATCCCTTCCTTTCTTCCTTCCTTCCTTTTGAGATTTTATTGATTTATTTGAGGGAAATAAAGTACACAAGCACAGGGAGTGGTGAGAAGAGGGAGAGAGAGAAGCAGGCTTCCCACTGAGCAGAGAGCTTGATGCAGGGTTTGATCCCAGGACCCTGAGATCATGACCTGAGCCGAAGGCAAATGCTTAACCAACTGAGCCACCCAGGCACCCCTCTTGGCCTCTTTCCGTTGCTTTGCTATGTCCCTTGGCGGCTTCTTCATTTTTGGCTCATGTGGTCCTGGCGCCACAGCATCAACACACTGTGGCTGAAGTTTGCTGTCAGTCTGATTAGCACATGGAGGCGCTTGGAGCTGCTGTTCTTGACAGCTGAGACACGGAGCCCCATTTTCAGACCAGAAAGGCCAAGCTTTCATCCCGTGTCAGTACAGATGTCATTCTGCATCCTGCAGGGACTGGAGCCAAGTGCATGGGATAGCTTTGGACAGAGCCCATCTTCAACACACCAGTGCCTCTTGCAGCTGGTGATGGCCTTGAAATGTTACGTGCGATTAGAGGGCTCCTCCTCAAGTCCATCTGACAGCCTGCATGTGGCTCAGTGCTTTCTGGGGAGCAGACTCCAGAGATTCATTCAACAAACATTAGGAAGTTCCTGCTAATAGCTGGGGATCATTAAAGACATTGGGTATTCAGCATAAAAAGAGGTAAACTTGGTCCCTATCTTCGCGGAGTTTACATTGTAGTCATGGGAGACAGGTGAGCAGACACACAAATGTAAGACGATGGGTGATGTTAGTGATGGAGGGCAGACTCTCCTTTCATTGGTGTGGGTGAGGGGTCGTCTCTAGAGGGATGACATTTGAGCTGATCACTGAACCATGCGTGCTTTTTAAGGGCTCAAGGATGTTTGTTTACTTATTTATTTTTATTAGATCCTTAGCCCAGAGTTAATGAAGAAATAAGATTCCTAAAGACTTATTTATTTAATTTAATTTTAATTTTTTTTAAGATTTTATTTATTTATTTGACAGAGAGGAGAGAGATCACAAGTAGGCAGAGAGAGAGAGAGAGAAGCAGGCTCCGTCCTGAGCAGAGAGCCCGATGTGGGGCTCGATCCCAGGACCCTGACATCATGACCTGAGCTGAAGGCAGAGGGTTTAACCCACTGAGCCCCCCAGGCACCCAAGACTTATTTATTTTAGAGAGAGAGAGAGAGACAGAAAGAGTGAGAGTGAGCAGGGAGAGGGACAGAGGGAGAGAGAAGGGCAAGCAGAATGACTCCCCTGGTGAATGCAGAGCCAGAGGTGGTGCTCAATCTCATCATCCTGAGATAAAGACCTAAGCCAAAATCAATAGTCAGATGCTCAATGGACTGAGCCACCCACATGCCCTAAGAAATAAAGTCTTAAAGTTAAATATGCTGAAGGTATGGCGGTAGGTATTGAGGAGGGCACCTATTGCATGGAGCTCTGGGTATGGTGTATGAACAATGAATCTTGGAACATTGAAAAAATAAAATTAAAAAATATGATGAAGGTCTAGAAATGGCACGTAACGAAGTATTAACAATGATTATCTCTTCGTAGTGGGATTCACATATTCATTTATCCTAAGAAGCATTTACTGAGTGCCTAATATGACCTTGGTATGTTACTGACTGCTGGAAATGCAGTTGTGAGAAAAACAGATGATAGTATGTATGGGTTAAAATGTGAAGAGTGTCCTGAAGGAAATAGTGCACTTTGGTCAAGAAAAAAGAGAAGCACCTAATTTATAATGGTGGGTCAGGGCAACTTGAACTGAGACTGAGAAATGGGAAGGGTTCAATTGTGTGAAGAATATTAAAAGTGGGGACTGGAAGGAGTATCCCAGGTGATGAGATAAGCATGTGCAAAGGCCCTGGGGCTAGAAAGAATTTGTTGTATTTGGAGAAATGCAAGAAAATTTGTTAGGATGGAGCAAAGAGGTCAAGAGATAAAACTGGAGAGATAATGAGGATCCAGGCCAGGTAAACCTTGGCGTCATGAAGGGTAGTTTGGATGTTATGAGATGAGCAATGAGAAATTTTTGAGGGGTTGGGGTTTTCAGTTGGAGAGTGCTATGACTTCGTGTACATTTTTGTAAAGATCATTCATGGTTGTTGGAGTGTGGACTTTTAGGGACAGAATGGAAGCAGAGAGGCCTGTTTGGGAAGTTGTTGCGTTCCTTCTGGTGAGAGATCATGGTAGCTTGGACTAGGGAATCAGAACTGGTCTTTATGGTCTTATAAGTTGACCATTGCACAGTTCCAGGGGGTACTGTTCCTTAGACAACAACATAAAAAAATGCTTGCTGGAGTGGCCCCAAATGTGGGACAGTAGTGGCAGGACTGAGTGGAGGAGAGGGAGAGAGAGAGTGTGAGAAAAAGGGGAGAGATGGGGCGCCTGGGTGGCTCAGTGGGTTAAAGCCTCTGCCTTCGGCTCAGGTCATGGTCCCAGAGTTCTGGGATCGAGCCCCGCGTCGGGCTCCCTGCTCGGCGGGGAGCCTGCTTCTCCCGCTACCACTCCCTCTGCTTGTGTTCCCTCTCTCGCTGTGTTTCTCACTGTCAAATAAATAAAATCTTTAAAAAAAAAAGGGGGGGAGAGATGATTGGATTCGGGATGGGATGTGCTACTAGATTAGACTGGCAGGAGGAAAAGAAGGAGGGGACACTGGTGGATGGCTCCTAGGTTTCTGAGTTAGATAACTTCGGGGATGTTGGTGGCATTTTCTTAAATGGAGAGAGACTGCATATGGAACAATTTGCAGAAGAAAAAGCAAGACATTTTTCTTAAATTTGTTAAGTGTAAGATGTTGGGAGCCGTCCAAGGGAAGATGTCAAGTAGACAGTTGGAGATACAAGTCTGGAATTCAAAGTGGAAGTCTAGGCCAGATACAAAACTTTGAAGTCATCAGGAAAAAGGCTGCGTTTAAAACCATTGAGGGGTGCCTGGGTGGCTCAGTGGGTTCAAGGCTCTGCCTTTGGCTCAGGTCATGATCTCAGGGTCCTGGGATCGAGCCCCTCGTTGGGCTCTCTGCTCAGCAGGGAGCCTGCTTCCTTCTCTCTCTGCCTGCCTCTCTGCCTGCTTGTGATCTCTCTCTGTCAAATAAATCAATAAAATCTTTAAAAAAAAAAAACAAAAAACCATTGAGTTGGAGAGAGAAGAGACGAGGTCCTGAGTCTGTGACTTGAAGAACTTGATAGGTGGGGCAAGAAGAAGAGGAAGAGTTGACTTAAGAAAGTAGAAGAGGGAGCATGGGTGGCTCAGTCCGTGAAACGTCTGCCTTCAGCTCAGTTCCTGATCCTGGGGTCCTGGGATCAAGTCCTACGTTGGGCTCCCTGCTCAGCGGGGAGTCTGTTTCTCCTGCTTGTGATCTGTCTCTCTCTCTCATAAATAAATAAAAATCTTAAAGAAAATAAAATAAACAAATAAATAAATAAAAATCTTAAAAAGAAAGAAAGTGGAGGAGGAGATGCTATGAACTAGGAGCCAATTAGAAGAGCACAGCATCAGAGGACCATGGATGGTTTTGGTCCTAAGGAGTTGTTTTTAAATTAAATAATAAAATACAAACATGTGTATTTTTGTCTCTTTTCTGGTGGTACAGTTGCATGTACATTATTTTTCTGTGCATGGTGAGGATTGAGCTGATACTGCCCCCAAGCTGACCAGTTGCCCCTGTGAGCGGTGGTGGGGATTAGTGAGATGTGATTCAGGGACATGTGGGACCTGACGTTGTCATGTCGCTCCTGCGATGTACCATCAGCGCAGCTGAAATCTGCTTGTGGTAAGGCAGTGGTCTCACGGGGGCAGTTTTGGCCTCTCCCACCCCCCTCCCCCCGGGGATATTTGACATTTGCTTTATTTATTTTTTATTTTATTTTATTTTCATTTGTTACATCTGGATTGTAGTGGTGTGAGGGGGTTGCTGCTGGCACTCGGTGGGTGGAAGGAAGCAAGGGACACTGCTAAACATGTGGGAGAGCACAGGAAAGCCCTCGAGACAAAACACCTGTCCAGCCCCACATACCCAAAGGGCTGAGGTTGAGGAATCCTGTTGGAGCGAGCGCAGAGTGAAGTTACTTGCTGAGATTTCGTTGTTCCTTCCTGAAAGTCTTCTTTGGGGGAAGAGAGAAACCTGTCAAAGCAAAGGGTCAGCTGTCCTTATTTCCCCGGAGCATCTATGCCCAGACACGGGGAGTTGATTGAAATGATTTTTTTTGGCGGATGCTTCACATGTCATCATCTCCAGGCTGTCAGAGGAGTAATTTGTGGAATAATATCTGTGGCTCAGAAATGCAGGGTTTTTGTTGGTGGTGGCAGTAGTGTGTGTGTGTGTGTGTGTGTGTGTGTGTGTGTGTGTGTGTGTTTCCTTGTGGAGAGAGACAGAGATGGAATCTGTGAATTGGGAGAGAATTAGACAAAAACACTAATGCTGCTTTTTGTTTCAATTATTCAAGATTCCTAAAACTTATCCTTTTTTACTCTCAGAAATGGCATTTATCTTCTATTCTTTTGGGAATCAATTGAATTCTTCCTTTACTCATGTTAAAAAAAAATAAAAGAGCTTGGTGCCTGAAGCAAAATGGAATGACCAACCTAATCTTGGTCTCACATATGGATTCAAAGGCAATGTGGCATTTCTATATGGCCCAAGATTTTTTTCATAATGGAAAGTGTGTCTGTGGGCAGAAGGCAAAAGTGATGGGAGAGAGAATTATGGAGAACTCAGAATTTTAGATCCTTAAACAACTTTCCAGATCATTTCATCTGACCTCTTTACAACCAAATACCTTAAGCTATAAGAGGATCACAACAAGTCTCATTCACTTCTTCCCCAACTTTGGAATAGTTCAAAAGATGGCCTGAAAACCTTGAACAATGATACAAAACTGGCCTGAGCTTTCCAGGTCTGGAGGAGATCAGCTAATAGGTACTGACTGTGGAGGGAGGAGAGGGAACAGATTGTGAATTGAAAAAGGCTTTGGTGCAGGTATTAGAGGCCACGTTAGCAGTTAGATCCATACAGGAATTGAGGTATGTGGGCCCATTGGGGAATTTTGTTCATCACTGAAGACTTAATCCTTTGACAGCACCCGCACCCAGTAGGCTCTTGGTAAGTATCTGTTGAATGCACAGCTCAAGGAAGTTGGTGCAAAGGGGAATCTGATTTGGGTGGGGGGGAGGACATTACCTTTCCCATTCTTTGACTGGTAAGATAATTCAGAGAAATAGATGGTTAAGAGGGATAGTAATTGTAAATATTTGTGGGTATTATAGACAATAGATAATATTAATAAAGGCAAATGTTAAATGTTAAACATTATATATAAAATATCACTATCAATATATATTGGTAGTAATATTAAAATAGAACATATTCATGAGTAGATAATATTTGTATTTAGCTTCATGAAAGAGAATGCCTAAAAAACAGTGGCTTGCACAGGGAAAAAGTGTATTTTCCTCACGTGGTGGATTGGAGGTACTGAGGAAGTCCAGAGCTGGTATGGTGACCCAGAGATGCTCCTGGGGACCTGGGCTCCTTCTGTCTTTGTTCTTCACCAACCACTCTTTGCATATGTACTTGTCCAGCTGGACACAAGATGACCGTTCTGAGTCCATGTGTTGCGTCCTCCTTGCATCAGGGGAGGGCAAGAGTGGTTGAGTCTATTCTACTTATATCTCATTGGCCAAAACTAGGTCACATGCTCATTCCTAACTGCAAGGGAATCTGGGAAGGATGTTTGTAGTCCATCCTGGACAAAACAGGAGTTCTGTTAGTGAAGAAGAGGTTCTCTTAGTACATCCCTTATCCCACAACTGAAGGGAGCAAGGCCCACATCAAGGAATGGACTTGCCTGGTCCATTTCAGTGAATTCGAGTCAGTGTGGAAGCCTCATTCCAGGCTACGACTTGGCTTCGAATCAGCATGGAGAGCAGCATGGAACTTCAGTGAAACAATATCTGTTTGTTACCACCTGGGAACAGGGTTTGGTCTCTGCGAAAGGTCACATCCTGGGGGCCGGTGAAGTCCTCAGGAGTCTGGGAGATATTAGTGCCAAGCGAGACAAAAATCAATACCATGGTGACTATGCTACCTTTTGTCATCATGAACCCAATACCTATGGCAGACATTGCATTCCGCCCGAGGAGAATAAAACTGGGCATCGCGCAGAGCCCAGTGGAGCAATTCCAGACGTGACTTTTTCTAAGTTCTAGAATGTGACTGACCAAGTGAGAGCAATGGTTTGCACACACCAAGCACTCAGGACACGGTAACTGTGGTTATTCTCATTTGATGGGTAATATTGACCAACAGAGAAATCTGATGCATTGTAGGATGGAATTACATTAGAGTAACTAAGAGGGATGTAAGATCTGCGTGGTTAGGTTAGGTTGGCTAACACATAATTAGGATTTTGCATGCACATGGAGGAGAATGGAAGAAAGGAGCTAAGGATTCAGGTTTCTTTTTCTAAGTGGGAACGGGAACCATTGGGTAGGGCCGGGAGGATGTCCAGCAGGGGCATGACGTGATCAGATAGGTGTTTTGGAAAGATCTCCCTGTCTTCTGAGAATGGAGATTAGGAGTGAGTGTGAAAGCATAGAGACAGAGGCTGTGTCAGGAGCGCAGGTGAGATATGATGGTGGCTTGGAGCACAGTGTTTGTGGTGGAAGCAGGGAAGAGTGGTCAGAGTTAGGATATATATTTTGAAGGTAAAACACACAGGACTAACTGATGTATTTCAGGTGGGACTGGAGAGAAAGAGAGGAGGCAAACATTTACTTTTGAGCACCTGGCAAGATGGGGTTGCCATTTACCGATAGGGGACAACTGCGCGAGGAGTGGGTTTGAGGGTAAGCGATGAAATCGATCATTTGGGGCCATATTACATTTCAGATGCCTCTTAGACACCCAAGTAGAGACTTAACTAGGTAATCAGAAGTTTGAGTCTGAAGTTCAGAACTGAAGTTAGAGCAGGAGAATTATATTTTAAAGTCCTTATATTGATGGGATTTAAAACCAAGGTGCTGGATGAGGGACTTGAGAGATTGAACGTAAATAGAGGTAAAAAGGGTCAAAGACTCTATTCTGGGATGGTGAGAAGGAGCACCAGTGAGGAAGGGGGAAACCAGGTATGGTATCTTGGATCAGTGTGAAGGAAAAGCCCCCCAAAAGAAGATGTTCTACTGTGTCGAAAGATCCCGAAAGTTTGAGTGCATCGTGTTGGCATCTTGGAATCACTGGGGACAGTCACAAGAGCAGTTTCTATTGGTGTGCAGGGGGTGCCTGCCTGATTGAAGGGTAGAGCTCCAGTGACTTTTCCAAGGTTCCCTGGGAAGATTCACGAGAAGATCTGTTTGCTGTGTGGAGGAGTTTGAGCTTCTTCATGAGGCAGTAGTGTTTCAGCAAGAAGAGTGACTCAGCAAGATTTGCATTATATTAACGTCACCCCTGCTGTGTGGTATGGTCAAAGAGAAGTCAGTTGTGGGATGATGGTGACCAGAGTCAGGCTAGTGGCAGTGGAGAAGAGAGAATAACTTAATTTAAGAGAAATTAGGAAGATGGTACCCATAGAACTTGAGGATGGGTTGGGAGTGGAAAACAAGGAGGTGGGTTCAAATCCGAGCTCTGCCACTTGGCAGCTCTGTGAACTTGAGCCAGTCTCTTATTGTCTCTGTGCCTCAGTTTACTCATCTGTAAAGTGAAGCTAATAATAGTATCTACTGTGTAAGGTTGTTCTTGGATTACATGAGATTAACGTAGGTGAAATGTTTGGTACAGGGTCTGGTATGTGGCAGCCATTGAGAACCATAAGCAGAACCTTTGAACTTTTTAGATGTGCTTAAGTCTTTGCTAAGCATTATCTTCTGGAGGATTGCTACTTATTTTTCAGCAGAAGGAGTTGACTTATCCTCTGTGCAGAAAGACGCTATTAACCATTTGTAAGAATCCGCAGCTCGGGCATCTCTCATTTTTGCTAGGAAGATGACGTGATTCAAATTTAATAGTAGGTGTCACAGAAGCTATACATTATTATTTTATGTCATTAGTGAGACTCAAATATCAAGAATCACTTGGCTAAAAGGATTCACTCAGAAAGAGGTGGATATGATTGGCTGTTCCTGTGATTGACATCCAGTGACAGCAGGGTTTACTGGGACAAAAATTTTACAAGCAGGGTGATTTGCATATATCATGCCTTTAATTTGCCCACACAAATTGGGCACTTAGGTACACAATTACCCAATTAGTGAGTGTCATTTCCTAACTGCGGGGGCAAACATGATAATTGAGCCCTCAAATGGCTACACGCTCACAATTTGCTTCCTTTTAGGAAAGGTGGCACTTTTGAGTTTTATGGTAGAGTTAAAAGCATCTGATAGCTAAGGATTCTTTCCTAACCGGATGATAGTGTTTTTTCCAGCACAGACTGAATGTGGCAGTTAAGAAACTCAGGAAGCCATTATATCTAGAGTTTTCCCATGGGGATTGGTGATGTTTTACTAGGCACCATGTTGGAATTCCTTGTTCTGGGATGCATGACTGGATCGCCACTGGAATTTTGTCAGTAGAGCTGAAGTGTCTTCCTACTTTGGGGATCGACTTTGTCCTGGTGGGGCAGTAACACCTTCCCCCTGGCTTGTACTTATCCACTGAGTGGGATGCTCTTGCCTGAAAAGCAGGGGTCTTCTCTTTATCTGGCATCCCCTTGTGTATCCCTCCACTATTTCTTAGTTTCAGATGGGGAGACCCATCTGAAAGACCCAGGGAGGTTTCTGTCTCTGCCTGGCATAAAAGGAGCCCCTTGGTGGGACGTTATATTAAACTTGAAAGTTTGAATCTGGCACCGGGTCCCAGTTTGGTGGGGAAGCCCCTGGAGCTTTTTATGGAGTTGCTTGATGGAAGTACCAATCTTCCTTTCATCTTGCTGCTCAACCAACCAACTAACCTACCCCCCCAACCCCCCGTTCTTCCTTCCTTTTTGTTTATTAAAAGAAACCCAATAAAGTTGAGCATAAGACTTAATAGATACTACACAAAGGTAGGTAAATGCAGGTAAATGCAAATAAAAATCACAATGAGACACCATCGTACCCTCTAGAATGATCAACATCCTCAAATGTTGGTGAGAATATGAGGCAGCTGGAATTCTTCTACGTTGCTGGTGCGAGTGTCCTAAGGTACATCCACTTTAAAAGATGGTTTAGCAATGTCTTAAATAGTTAAATGTACACCTAGCCTATGGCCTGGCAATTCCATTTCTAGGTTTTACTCGAGAGAAATGAAAACATATGTCCAAAAAAAAAAAAAAAAAAGGTACGTACAAGAATGATCATGGAGGAGGATGGAGTTGAAAGTTCATGAGTACAAGGGAGTTTTATGGGGGTGATAGCAATGTTCTGTATCTTGCTAGAGATGTGGGTTTCATGGGTAGGTGTGTTTGTTAAAACCAATTAAAATGTTGAGGTCTTTGCTTATCACTATATGCAGATTATACCTCAATAAAAACAAATACACATCAAAAGGAGTTTTATGGAGCCTATAAAAATAATATGTATGAATTATTTAAAAGCAAAGGCTTTTGAGAGATGAGATTAAAAAATATTTCTATGGATACTCATACACAGGGAGGTCTTGACTCAGAAAGATTTGGGTTCAAATTTCAGTCCCAGTTCTTGTAAGCTGTATGTCCTTAGGTCTTTTATTTCCCTACTCAGAATTTCAGTTTCTTTGTATCTAAAATGAGGATAGTAATACCTACCTTACAGGGTTTGAAGGAGGGATTAAATGAGAAAATGCCAAGTGCCTGGAATGTAGGAAACATTCGGTCATTTTTAGTATGATTTATCTATTTATTAATATTTATTGAGTGCTAACTTTAGGTGGGCATTGGAGATAAAATGATGAGACATTCTGCCTTCATTTGGAGTCTCATTGGGAAGACAGAAATTAAATAATCACAAATAAAAATATAATTATTTTTTGTGTGAAGTGCAAGAAAACCTAGTGCTTTGAAAGGTTATCATGATGGGACTTGAGTTCATCGGGGTAGTCAGGGAAGGGTCCCCTGTGATGGGATGTGATGTTGAACTGAGATCCAGAGGATAATTAATAACATGGGTGAAGGGTCATGCGGTTAAGCTGGGATTTTGAAGGCACTGATAAAGATGGCAGAAGACCAAGTGAAGAGGACATGGTTAACTCTACATGAGATGTATTAGACATCATGGAGCGGCATCCTGGGGACAAGGGGGTAAAGAAGACGATGATGTGAAAAGTGTGAAAAGCATACAGGTTTGTCCTGAATTACCATGGCCAAGCCAGGATCATCATCATGTCTTCAAGTGCTGTCCTCTTTTCTACCAGAGTGTTTTCCTTTTTGTACTAGTCCAGATAATATTAACTGTGGAACCGGTATTTCCTGGAATCCCAGTGGCTTCACTCCTTAGAAATTTAGTTCTTGCTCATGGAAGTAACTTTGTAAATGGACAGCATCCCATGAAGTCATTCCAGGACCCCAGGCTCTTTTCACTTAATAGCTCTGCCCTCTTCTTGGACCTTGGAGTCCTCTCTGATCTGTTGCTGATGGGCATAATGTGGGTTGAGAAGGCACACCTGCTTCTTATTCACTTTAGACTGGAGGAGGTGCAGGTCACCTCTACTCACACTCAATTGGTCAGAACAAGTCACATGACCCGGCCTAGCTGCAAAGCATGCTGGGATATGTAGTCCTCGGATGGGCAGCTACTTCCCAGCAATAATTCTGTACTCTGCAAGGGAAGAACCCATCTCTGGTGGCAACTAGCCATTTCTGTCACAACTCACACCTTTCAGTGAACAGTACCCTCCCTGTCCCATTTCCCATCCATTTGGAGCTCATTTCAGTATGCCGTATCCGGAAGCTTGCATGCCCAGAAGTTTTGCCAATTGCAATAGAAGTGCTGAGTTCTCCAGCCAGACAAGCTCACCATGGGAACTCCGAGGTTCATAAATCACCATGCAGATGCCGTTCATCATCTGAAAAATGAGGAGGAAGGGCTGCCAGAGCCTAGCTCATAAAACAGATGTTCTTTCCGTGGAGAAGAGCAACGGAAGCAAGACCACAGAAACTGAAAACCCAGGAAACTGGTCATCCTATCTTCAATAAAAAAGTAATTGACTTTCTACCTTTTAGGACACGGGCCCGCGAGGGGAAAAAAAAAAAAAAGTCATTTTTTTCACCGGTTTAATTATATTCCATTTTAAGCTGGGGTGGTAGGTGTTTTTCCTGTGTTTGCAAACCTAGAAAGCACCGGCATTAATTTTTGCCACCGTGTGACAAATGCCGTGATACCACAGTAACAACCGCAGGTATGATACGACTCGTGGTACGCACAGCTCCGCCAACCTTATCATTAAATCCCGCTCAGGATAAATAAGCCTCATTTCAGCTGGACACATTTGTTCTTGTTAGGGTGCCGCCAGCATGGCATGAAATATTAAATGACAAGGGTTAATTCTGTTCTCCGGGAAGAGCTCCTGTCCAATTTCCCATGAGATTACACAATAGGTCACTGTGTCAGGCTTGAAGTAATAGCCTACGCTGGCCCTGCCAGGAAGGTTCGGTACCGCGGCTGGGTTGATGATTCTGAATTTTGCCATGGGAAAGCAAAGCTGATTCCCGCTGCCCCCAGGAAGGAACGGGGAGCAGGGTTGCTCTCAGGCTGTGCCGCCGTGGCTTCGTGGCTTCGAGAATTTGTCTCTTGTGATTGGTGCTTCATCATTTTCTGCTGGCTCCCTTGTGACTAATGGGGATGTCTGAGATCTCCATCCCCTGGACCCGGGTCTCTCAGGCTTGCTTCTTCCTGCTGCTTATCCAGAGATGGTGTAAAATGACAGGGTTGTTGCTTGAAATTACACTGATGCTTTATTAATATGTTAAATGATCACACTCAAACTATATTCACTTATTACAGTGCATTGTACAATGCATTAGTAATGAATGGAAGCACTTTACTCAAAGATCTGCCTATAAATCAGTTGAACATGGGGAAAAAGAGTCATTGTTTATTTATGAGGTCTGGGAAAGAAATTATAGAGAGCAAAGCTTACGTATCCTCCTATTCTAAAAACATTATGAAACATTGATAATATGGTTGCCGTTAAGTTTATGTTCCTGTTGCCTTTATGTTCCTGATTATTTTATTAATCTTTCTTAAGAATCAAACCTCTGAAATCTGCCGTAGATATGAGTGGAAAGCTTCAGAGTAAGGCAGTAGAGTTTGCTTGGCCAGAAATTAGGTGTACTTTCTCCTGTTGCACTGAAGTTCTACAGAGAGGGTCTTCAAAATGTGCTGCCGTGGTGGGAGTGTTTTACCCCTGCCCAGGAGCCACTAAAGGTCTGCTTCCCAGTAAATGCAAATTAATAGACATCCCGTGGGCGTCTAGTCTTAGAATCAATGATGGGATCAAGGTGCTCTTAGAACGTATAAAATAAAAGGTATTATAGCCAGGCATTCTGGGGCATTCTTCCCTACCCTATAACAGTCCCTCTTCTAAAGATTTCGGTAGTGAAACGCTCACATAAAATTATAGCAAAGAGGAAACAAGTCACCGTTTCATTGTTTGATGAAGGTCCTACCGAAAGCTAGTATTTTAAAATTTGTTGGTAAGGGGGGGTTGAAATATGTGGCCTTAGATAAGAATCTGTTGGGATCTCTGTTAACTTCTAAACCCCTCAATATTAGTATAGCAACAAGGCGAAGTGATGAGCATATTCTAGGATGTGTACAAAGATAAAAGAAAAGGGCTCACCATGACCTGACTTGCTTCTCCGTAGGATCTGGCTGCTTGGATGGACCAAGTAGAGGAAGGATTGAGTTTTTCCACTAGTAACCAGGGCCCAGTCATTGTCCTGGAACCTGGACTACACTCTAGGGTTAGTAATCTCCTCTCCCGAGGATGAGGAAGTGGGGATCAAACAGGAGCTGATCCGAACCCTCCATTATTCCTTACCTATTCTGCTGAGTTTGGAGCTAAGACAGTGGACATACAGAGGTACATAGTAATCAGTCACCATTTGTTAAATGCTCACAGTCTTGCAGGAGAGGCTAACTTGTAAACAGTTAAGTTAAACACGTTACAACAAAATACTAAGAAGAAAAAGAATACGAACACCCATAACCTATGGAGTGCTTATGATGCACTGGTACTAAGCTAAGTACTCCGTGAGTGTATATGAGTCATGGAAGGAACTCGGACAAGGGAATGATTGGCTTTAGCAGGACAGGACTTCTGGAGGAGGTGACGTGTATGCTGTAGTATAAGAAGGAAGGGGAGCTCTCCAAGTGGAAAGGAGATGCAACATTCTAGGCAAGCGAAACTGTGTGTGTGGAGTGACCCTGGCCCGAAACAGCCCCTGTATGGGAGAGATCTGTAGGTGTCTTGGGATCTCCAAACGGGTTGGGAGGACAGAGCTGGTGCGAGGTGAATTTGAAAACAGGAAACAAACGCACAGTGAAATTGTACTTTTTATGCAGGGACAAGAAAGTTGGAGTCTATCCTGCAGCTGGGAGTCAGTAAGGGGCTACCTAAGTAAAGGAGAGAGAGGACTGAGCAGGGTCTTTGTAGAGATTCTGGCCCCCATCGGGAAGATGGCTAGAGGGAGTGAGGTAAGAGGGGCCAGACAAGAGTCATCGGAGGGTCTGGATGACATAGACGTGATCATGAAAGGTGGAGAATGCTTTGAAAAATACGGGAGGAGTAGAATTGATGATGGGGGGCTAATTGGATGTGAGGACAGAGGGAGGACAAGGAGTCACAATGACTTCATGTTTTATTTATTAGGCGGTGGCCTGAGCACTAAAGGCTGGAGGCAGAAGCAGTAGGCTGTAAGCCAGCGGCCAGTTTCTACCAGAGTCCTTTGGTTGGAATCAAAATGAGTTGTTCTTCTGATTTTTTTTTTCTTAACTGTGATAAAATACACATCACATAAAATGTATTATCTTCGCCATTTTAAGTGTATAGTTAAGTGGACTGCTTACATTTTAAGTGTACTGAATGGCATTAGGTACATTGATGGTGTTGTGCACCTGTTGGCATGACCCAGCTCTAGAATTCTTTTCCTCTTGTTCACACTGAAACTCTGCCCCCATCACACACAAATTCCCCATTGACCGAGCCCCTAGTCCCTGGCAACCGCTGGCCTACTTCCTGTCTCTACGAGTTTGATGACTCTAAGTACCTCATCTAAGTGCAATCACGCAGTATCCAGTGTTTGTCTTTTTGTGACCGGCAACTTTCACTGAGCATAACGTCCTCCACGTTGACCTACGTTGTAGCAGGTGTTAGAATTTCCTTCCCCTTTAAGCCTGAATGATATCCCAGTGCACATACAGACCATATTTTGTTTATTCATTCATTTTTAAAAAAAATATTTATTTATTTGACAGAGGGAGAGAGATCACAAGTAGGCAGGGAGGCAGGCAGAGAGAGAGGGGAAGCAGGCTCCCTGCTGAGCAGAGAGCCCGATGCGGGGCTCGATCCCAGGACCCTGAGATCATGACCTGAGCCAAAGGCAGAGGCTTTGACCCGCTGAGCCACTCAGGCGCCCCTATTCATTCATTTGTTGATGGACCTTTGTGCTGCCTCCATTTTGTGGCACTTGTAAGCAATGCTGCTCTGAATATGGTTATACAGATACCTCTCGAGATCCTGCTTTTAATTCTTTGGGTATATATGAGGAATTGAAATGACTGGCTCACACAGTAATTCCATCTTTAATTTGCAGGTAACTGCATAGTGTTTTCCATAGTGTCTCCCAATAGCGTTCAACAGTGCCCAGTGAGAATTGCAGGTTTACAAGGACCAAAGTCACTTTCTCTGTTCCAGTCCTGGTCCAGCTGTTTACTGGCTGTGTAACTTTGAGCCACTCCGATCACCGGATCTCTCTCCTATGCAGAATGTGGATTAAAAGTACCCACTGCTGAATTGTTCTGACAATTAGAGAAACATCAGGCCCATAGTAAAAGTTCAATTAGTAGTCATTTCTGTTCTTCAGTTAAACAAATAACATTCCTAGTGGTGGGCCTTCAGAAAGGGAGGTAAGTGAGGATGATTGTGGTTTAAGACCTGACCACCAGCTCTGAGATTTTATATTCTGCCGCGTCCCTAACTCGGCTCATGTGATGCTGTCTTCATTAGTTCAGGTTGCTATGACAAAAATACCAGACACTGGTGGCTTAGCCAACATAGAGTTATTTCTCACAGTTAGGAGGCTGGAAATCCAAGATCAAGGTGCCAGCAGACCCCTTGTCTGGTGAGGGCCCACTTCCTGACTCCTAGACAACTGTCTCACTGTGTCCTATAAGGCAGAGAGGGCTCTAGGCTCTTCCTCCCTTTATAAGGCCACAGATCCCATCATGGTGGCTTCTGTCTCTGTGACCTCATCCCAACCTCATTCTTTCGCAAAGGGCTCCCCTCTAAATAGCATCACCTTGGGGATTAGCCTTCAACACACGAAATGAGAGGGACGTAAGCATTCTGACCATAGCAGATGGCTTCTTTGCCCCGTGCTTTGTCTTCCCTTTCCCTGGACCGTCATCTAAGAACAAGTGCCCATTCGGATCTTGCATACAAGGAACACATTTGGCATTTTGAACACATTTTTACTTCACCTCTCAGGCAGGAGCTTTCATACGGGATAGTTGTTAGTCAATCGCAGGATGGAGAGATGAGGTGGCAGCCACAGAAGCCGTGATAAGAGCAGAATCACCCCAGCTCAGGTGGCCAGAGGCACTTGGGAAGAGAGAAAAATCAGCATTGTGTTAACCTGTGTGCTCCGAGTGATTATCCTTGTGAAACACTTGCAGGGCGCGTAATGAAATGAGTGTTGCAGATGCTGTCAAATTGCCCGGGAAGAGGAGAGGGAAAAATCTTTCTAGCACAGAGATTTTCATTTATTTCTATGTATTTCTTTATTTCTTCTATTTCTGTATTTATTTATTTCTAAGGAGAGATGATACAGGTTCACTTTGCGGGGTTTTTGTTGTTGTTGTTGTTTCCTTCTGACCTCATATAGGGCAGCGCTCAGAATACAAATCAGGAAATCCGAGCAATTCCTATTCTTTATGTAATTCCACGGGAAAACGTTACGGCAATCTGCTGTAAATGCTCTGAAAATTGAGTGATGAACTGCAAAGATGTTATAGGCGTGGCCATCTTTGGATGTCCAGGGGATTCTGAGAAGCTTAGCTTTTGAAACTGGTACAATAAGTCCGTGAGATGGCCCCTTTCAGTTGTGTTCTCTGGCAATAACACTTTTCGTAATACTAACTCACCCCAGGAATTAAGATTACCTTTTATTTTTAGTGATGAATAGAAGGTCATGTTTTGGTCTCTAGTAGGCTTCCCATCTATTGCTATGTCATAGAAATCCCTTTGATTCCTGCAGTAACCTAAAGGATTTCAATCTTTCTAAATTTATTCGGGCTTTGGAGTGGCAAACCTCATTCATACCTTGGCTCCATAACTTATTGGCCAATGTTAACTTTGTTAATAAATTTATCTGAGCCCCAGTTTTCTTACCTATAGAATGGGGACAATATCTATCTCATAAATATTACACAGGTTAGTGTAATGTTTGGTAGAATACATGGCCCATGGTACAGTAATTTGACTCTGATGCTAGGCTCTTTAAAAAGGGAAATAGACATATGTGTTGGATATGGAGGCTAAAGAAGATGCAGTCAACGAAGGATGCAGTGACACCTACCTTTCCTCCTCATCTCAGTGTTCAGCCTTGGTTCTGGGTCAGGGTACTACAACAGTCTAAGTATTCTTCTTTGAGATGGATGAGGACTATATTGGATCATAGCTTTGACTACTACAATGCTTGCGTCTTTGGGTAATTCCCAGAATGGAAGAATCAAGGCGTCAAGACCCAACTTGGATTTGAATGGACTGTGTGAACAAGTAATAGAGGAGCACTCCCGTGGGCCCATCCAAGACCTTGGCTAAATAAAAAGCTTTCCTCCCAGCCTCCTCCCATCAGAATCCATTCTTCTCACATGCCTATGTTCCCCAAGGTCATTATTGAAGAACTAGGGCTTATTTTGTACAAGCTTAATCACTCCTAAGACCACTTACTATAGGCTCGATGTCTAATTTTTTTGTTGGCTCAGTGGCGGTTTCTTGTTTAGGGACAAAGCTCATTAGCATCTGGAACTAAAGCTGGATTGGCAATGGCCAGTGAGAAATTTCTACTTTTCCCTTACCGTTATTGACGTAAGGCTTGTAATTAATAATAGAACTTGACTTTTGCTCTTCTATTTCCATCTTCTTTGGTATAATACAAACAGAACTTTAAGAATTTGCTTCTTTGTGAGATGTTCACACAGAACTAGAGGACTGTTCTATAGAAGCTTGACTTGTCCTTTGAAAGTCTCCTCCCCTCTCCTTCCAGCTGTGATGGCCAAATTAGGAGGCTGCGGGATAGGAGGTGGAGTTAGAAAATGAGTAAGAATACAGCCGCAATTGTTGCTCTTAAACTTGACTTTAACTCTTTATTAAACTATCATGACATAACTATATAAATCACACTTGAAATCATGAAAATCAAGGCAGCAAATATTTACTGAGGACTACCATGTCTCACTGGGAGACACGATTAAGGATAGGAGGATGGGTGAGAAGGGGTCCCTGACCTCAAGGATATTAAAGTGTCTTGGGAGGAGAGATGTGGTTATGAAAGAGGCCCAGGATCGATGTGCCGTGTCATGAAATCCCAGGTACAGTTGAGTACCCTCTGACTCATGGTATGTAGGGGAATTCCAAGAAAGCCTGTCAACTTGTTCATTGTTCTAATTGGAGGCATGTTTGTTTTCATATCGAGCAACAGACTTTCTACCCAGCACACTATCAAGGTAAGATTTACACAAAAATGCACAAACCTGAAATGTATAACTTGGCTTATTTTTACCTATGCATATACTTGTCCAAGTACCATACAGTCTCTCTCTTCGGCTCAAGAGACAGTGGACTTCCCCCACTCCAGAAAGTTCCTGTGTGCCCCTTTCTTGCCAAGTCCCCTCTACAGAGGTAACTCGTATTCCGACTTCACCACCACAGAGTAGTCTATGCTATTCTTGAATGTTACATGAAGAGAATGCTACGCTACCTGCTCGTTTGCATACGACCTATTGTTTTAACTCAGCATGATGGTCGTGAAATCCATCCATTTTGTTGTCTGTGTCTGTAACTGATTCCTTTTTGTTACCGAGTAGTATTTCATTTGTTTATTCATTTGCCTTTTGGGGGACATTTAAATTGTTTAGAGTTTTTGTTTATCAGGAATTAAATGGCTACAAACTTTTGTGTATATGTGCTTGTGTGGACATACGCATTCATTTCCTTTCAGGGTCTCCTGAACTTCTGGGTCACAGGGAATGTGTGCATGTGGCTCCACAAGTAGGCAAACTCATTCCAGAGTGGTGATGGAAAGCCTCCTAGAGACCAGTGGTGGGTGAGAGTCTCTGCTGCTCTTCCTCAGATTTTCCACTGTTCTCTGAAGTCAGAGAGACCCTGGTTTAGATTCAAAGTCTGCCACTCAGTAACTTTGTGATCCTGAGACCATTACTTATTTCTGTCTATGAAGTGGAAATAACAACCATCTTCTGCTTTGTTTGTAAAAATTGAATTATTTGTGAAGATTGGAAAATATGTATATTAAACTGCTATAGAAAATACTCCAATATATGGTAGCTTTTATTATTATTATTTTATACATATTCTCACCTTGTCTGGTTGCTTTAAAACTATGTTTCCCAAGATGTGGTATATGCTGGTACTCGACATTAATTTTAAGTTTTACATAGATACAGGATTACATAATACTGAGTCACATAGTGCAAATTTATTCCTATTCCAATTTTCTTTAATCACAATTGAATCAAATGAAGAGTCGTAGGTTGGTGTTAGTCTGATTTAACACCTCTCTGCTGCTTGCTAATCTCGCTTTTTAATAAAGACAGAAACAGGACACAGGCTTTTAGTCTTTAGCTTGCAACAGTATCCAGAAAGAATTGCATGTTGTTTTGTCTTCCTTCTTTTTAGCTTCTTACTGTTTGTAGAATCGGTGGCAAGTGATCGTAGTAGTATTTATGGTACTGAGTTAATATGTTAATAAGTCATTGAAATCTGAAAAGTGAATTGTCTGACAGAAATGTTAAGAAGATAATTTTAGAGTAGGAACCCAGCTAGGGAAAAAATCCTGAAGGAAGTTTTTATATGACTGAAATTTAGAAAATTGCTTCATAGGAGAGATCCAGTGGATATTTTAAACCCTACTTTACAAATGACAGAACGAAGTCATTTGTAGTGTGTTAATCACATGCTCATGTATTGAGATGTGATATTGACATCTAAGTTAATGAAGCAAATCATAAGCTCAATTTTGTGATAGGATCAGTACTGGTCCTCCACTTCCTGACCCATTCTTTTCAAGATGTAGTCCTGAAGATAATAGAATGTCCTTCTTCTCACTCATTATACAGCGAATTCATGCTTATTGATGAAAGAAAGTGTGCAGTAAACACAAAGAGAAAGGAGTTCACCCCAGATCCCACCACCCTTGCTTACATTGTGCCATTGTTATCCATCCGTCCATCCATTCCTCCGTCCATCCATCTATCCACCCACGCACCCACCTATCCACCCATCCATCCTCCCACCTATCCAATCACTAATTTATTCATCCATGTATTCACTAAGAAATTTTCCATTTACTTGACAATACTGACTAGCCATCTAATGTGTACCAGCACTCTTCTAGGTGCTGAGGCTACAGAGGTGTGCAACACATTTAAAGCATCCTTGACCTTAGAGTGCTTTCTATTGCCTTCTTTTTCTATGCATAAATGCATGGAAAAGCTTTTTTTAATTTTAATAATACTTTTATAATTTAATATCACTGCATTACCTGCTTTTAAAATCAGTAGCATCTTTCTGGGTCAATATGTGGATCATCATCATCCGTTTTAATATCTGTAGAGCATTTTACTTAAGTATAATTGTGTAGAAGTAGAATTGTCGATGAGTTTGCCACTGTTGGACTTTGGGTGATTTCTGTCCTTTCTAGTGTAATGAAAGATACTGTACATATATAGAACTTTACCTGCCCGATGGCCCTTCTGCCTGATTCCAGTTCCACCATTAACAGTATGTGTGGCTCTGGTCAGGCTGTTTTAAACTCTTTGAAACTTTGCGCCCTCATCTGTTAAATGGGACCGTTAAAGTAATCTATCTCATATGGTTTCTGCTAGGACCAGTTGCTTGGTCTTTTGAAAAGAGTATGTTAGGAGCGCCTGGGTGGCTCAGTGATTAAGCCTCTACCTTTAGCTCAGGTCATGATCTCAGGGTCCTGGGATCGAGCCCCACATCGGGCTCTCTGCTCAGCGGGGAGCCTGCTTCCCTCTCTCTCTGCCTGCCTCTCTGCCTACTTGTGATCTCTCTCTGTGAAATAAATAAACAAAATCTTAAAAAAAAAAAAAGAATATGTTAAGCATGGAATAGGTATTATCTGATACTATTAACTATGACGATGATGCCAAAAATAATTTCTTCCTTGCATTTTTATTATTTATATCTTCATGGATATGCCTAATGGTTTGGATCTGATTCATGTTGATATTACTGCCCTGACTCCTTCATAGTGCTTTGAGTGAAGTATGAATTAGTAGCTCAATAAATGTGGTAAGAAGGGGAAGAATGAATTACTGGATGAAAATGAAGTAACAAGCATCTGATTAGGGACCATGGTCAGCTGATCTCTATCCTGGGGCTCACTTGAGTCTCCTGTGGCTACAAGTGATGCTCTGGTCACAGCCCCCAAACACAGATAGCCAAGGGTGGGGGGAGCAGGTGCCTCTCTCCGCTAAGTCAGTCCCCTCCTGTGGGTCCCACATTAAACAGTATGCTAACCTCCCAGCACACACTGACATAGCTGTGTGAGTGTGTAGGGACACACATTCCTCATCCTTGGGGCCCAGGTCTTCCTAAAAACACAGTGGGTCTGGGTCACTGGAGGTGGAGTTTTTGAACTATACTGGGTCCAGCCAAATGGGACCAGAGTGGGATCAGCTTCAGACTTTGGGGAAAAAGGGAGAAATGGGTGCTTGAGTAAACATCCATGTTACTGTTCATCTCCTTCACCATGAGATGCTGGACACAGTGCTGATGGTTTTTAGGGTCAAGTAGAGTTGGGTTCAAATTGTGGCTTTGCAAATTATTAGTTGTGTGATATTGGGAAAATAACCTCTCGTGGTTGTAGTTTTCTTGTGAAATAGGAATTATAATGCCTTCTTGTTTGAGTTCTTAAGGGAACTAAATGAGGTAATGTGTGTGAACAGGTTTAATGAAAGGTTTCTATTGTTTTGGTGATCTGGGGCTGAAGTTTAAGGTACTACCTATAGGGTCTTCATTTATCTTCCCTCTCCTGGGAATCAAGCATCACAGACTTTTCTGGGCTGATTAGATACTCTTGACAGAGACTATCTTACCAATATCGTCCCCCAAATTTTCCACCAAAACTTGTAGGTGTTGTGTCCCATCCCCTTGGCCTCTGCTGTCCTACTAGAGAGAGTTATGAATTAACCCTTGTGAGTGGAATAGCATGTCTGGAGTCCAGAATCTGATCTAGATATTTCTGCCTGAGCTTTCGTAGGTACTCTGTACTTATAGCTGTCACAGTGCCTATCGCTTCGTGCACGGAAGCCAGCCAGACTAGATGGTAAGCCTCTCGAAAATAGGGACCATGACTCACCGAGCTCTGAATCTGGGGCAACCAGCACAGTATAGGTGCTCAGTAAACACCAGTGGAGTGATGCCCTGTGGTTTCACTTGTTTTCCTAGTAGAATGTAAGGTCCTCGATAGCAGGCCCTCATCGGTTTGTTCAGTGTGGAATCTCTAGGGCTTGGTAGGGTCTCAGTAGCTTGTGGTTGAATGAACAAATAAGGCAAGGTGGAAGGGATGGTTATACTCTTCAGGGCTTGAGAACAGGGCAGGAGCTGGTATAACCAGATGCACACAAAGAAGGTTCTAGTTATCGTTTGGAGCTCTTAGCAGCTTGTCTGCTCTGCCTCCTTGGTTGGCGGACTCTCTGCAACAGGTCCCGCTCCAGTGTGCCTGCCTTGATTGATTATCTTCCTTGTGATAAACAGGAAGCGAAATCATTATGGCACAAGCCCTTGTCATTCCACATGCGCTGCCCGTGATGGATATGCACCCCCCTCCCCCCCCGTATGAAGTCGTCAGTGGAAACCCAGAGGAAATGACTGCTCCAGAACTAACCTGGAGCCGGCTCATCATGAGACAGCTTGCCTAATTTTCACTGCTCGGCAGTCATCTTTTCTTTGCAGGGCTGAGGAAGAATGGGGTTTTGGCTCAAAGACAGAGAAAATTGCTCTTTTTCTCATCTGTACATTGCCGAGAAGACATAGACTTCTATGGATTTGAGGGATCACCATCAAAAGAGTAGGCCTGTGGAGGTTCAGGACCTTTTAAATGCTTTTGGCATGATTCAGCAAAGTTGGGAATACACATCTGCAAAACCCCCAGCAGTTGGCGTTCTAAGTATGTGCCCTGGAGATCTGAGTGCATTTGTGCATAGGGGTACATGTATAGGATCTGCTGTGTTGAGAGAAGACGATTAGGGGGCAGGGTAGAAATAGGGAGATCAGTTAGGAAAGCCTAACCACCAATTCCACTGGGAAATAATGGTAGCCTGGCCAGTATGGGCCGGAGGTGGAGGGGGTGACTCAGGACTGCTGTGTACAGTTGATCAAGTTGGGCACTGCACATCTAGGGAACTCATTCCCATAGCTGTGATGGGAACGGAACCCTTTAGGATTTTGCAACGCACAGCTGTATGAAGCAGTTCCATAAGAAGGAGGTGGATTCCACAATGGTAGGGATTTTATTTTGCTCCCTGTTCCATCCCTAGGCCTTAGACAGTGTCTGGCACAGAGTAGGTGCTCAATAAAAATGTACTGCACGAATAATACGTTTGCTTCCATCTCCCACATTCTTGGAAACAGCGGCTGCAGGTGAACTGGTGCCGGTTGACATGTGTTTTGGCAGATCTTGTAAATGTCTCCATTTTACTTTGTGGCATGGCCCGGTAGGGAAGTGTGCAAACCCCTTTGTGCCTCAAATCGGCACAATCAGCCGATTTATGTCATTGGGTGCAAACCAGCTTTTAATGGCATTATTTGAAGAAAGAAAGGAAAAAAATAAAGTTTATTATACTTTGTCATCCCTCCCTCCTGAAGCATCTCGTCTGAGTCACCTCTCACTCGCTGATCCATTCTGGATGCAATTAAAGTTAAATCGCCTTTGGGACCAGAGTGGCCTCATCTTTATTTACAGCACCTGCAGATGAAGCAGCTCCCTTCTAATTTTAACGGCTCCTCCGGTGGCAAAAATCTCTTTTCCAGAGGAGCAGGTGGAGAAGCGATAAAGAATGGTTACCGAGCATTATCCTCTGGGACAGAACGGAGACCGGGCCAGGAGAGGGAGTGAACATGTGCCCTGGCATTGGATGTCCCCCGTGTTCTAGGCTGGAGTGCGGGCGGGGCCTTTATTCAGCCGAATGACCTTGAACGGGTCAGGGAAACGGGCTGAACCTGTCACCTTCTCAATCAGTAAGGTGCGCGGGGAGACCAATGCCTGGCCCGCCAATCCAAAAGACTGCAAGATCCCAAGGAGGTCATGTAGAAGAAAGGTGTTGAATTTTTAGTAGCAGTGAGAGGGAGTGAAGGGTGGGGAAACTGTTCTTTTAATTATTAGGCGGCCTGCGTCTTGTTCAAGACCCTTCTTGTTATTTATCATTGTGCTGAAATGCCTTACTTCCCCATCTGTCTCCCTGTGCTTTCTTCCCCTGCCCCCTTGCCATCAAATTCACCCAGCAAGTCATTGTTAAATGTCTACCTCGTGCTGGACACTGGGTTTCTAGCAGAAATACAACAGATGCAGTTTCTGCCTATAAGCAGCTTACAAACTCATGGAAGAGAGGCCTGGAAAAAGGACAATCACCTGCATGATTGTGTGATTAGTCTTGTGCTGCATCCCCGGAAGGGAAAACATCAGGAGTTGTGAGAACATATCAGAGAGGCTAAATCAGATTGAAGAGTCGGGGAAGCCTTCCCCCGGAAGTAGTCCTTATGTGGACAAACGAAGGGTGGCTGGGAGTTAGCCAGATGGAAGGAGGGAATAGTCTTCCAAATGGGTGGAACAGCATGTGCGAAGATCTGGAGGCTGGTGGGCCAGAATAAAGCAAGTGAAGGGAAAGATAAGTCAGGAGGGTGGGAGAATAGGCAGGGGAGAGATCAAGTAGGCAAATTAATGGGTGAGAACGACGGCATATTGACAAAGCTCTTCCAAAGGGAGGCCGGTGCAGTGTCCTGGCAGTGAGGACATGGAACCAAACCCAACCCGAAGAAGACAAGCAAGCAGCCCGAACGATAAACAACTCTGATTCTCTTTTACCTGGAGCATTTGCCACGTTTTCCGTAGGAGGTGCGGACTGGTGTGTATCTCCAGTTAAATCACCAACCTGGAACTTGGTGTGTGTCCCAGCAGCTCCTTCCAAGAGGCTAGAGAATGAAGTTATTCCTTGCCCGTCCGACCCCAGAAGGAAGGTCTGGGGAAGAGGGAAAGGCCAAGCGAATTTCCAGTTCAGTGCTGTGTTAAGATCTTCATGTGGGGAAACAGAAGCCTGGTGCTGTGGTTCACCCATTTAATGAGAATCTTTGGATGACAGTCCTTTGAAAGTTGCAATCAATCAACCTATGACAATCTTCTAATAAACACCCTCCCTTCCCCAGCTGGACTCCAGCAGATAGACAGCTTTGCCCCCAGGGGACGGGTGGCCTCCCCGCGTTGCTTCTGAAAGCTCATTACGGAGCCCAAGCAATCACAGTTACATTGCTAATCGACGAAGAAAGCCCCAGTCAGCACAGAGTGAGAATTATTGGACAATATCAATGAAAAAGCTTCCTGAGTGCCCCCTGGGGGTGTCAGCGTCAGCAGCACTGCAGGCCCCTGGGCAGATACTAATAAAAGAGGGGCTTAAATTGGGCACTGAGGAAAATCGGCCATCTCCAGTGATTCTCAGTGATGGCCTGCGATGTGGAATTTTGAGATATTTTAATGCAGTGGAGCGGGGTGGCAAACAGGACTCATTGCTTGGGAGGACGTTTATAGGACCTACAGGGAAATCTGGCCTGGGCTTTTACCACCATTACTCAAACAGTGGATCTGGCTCAGAAAAATACCTCTGTTCCCCCTTAGTGGGTTCTGCACCTTGAACGTGACCATCACTTGACTGGGACCCTTGTGGGAGGGTCAGATTGCTCATGTATGTGTTGTGAAGGATGACAGAGCCTGGGAACAACAGGATCTCCCCTCCCCATGAAAGGTACCCTAAGAGTGAAAACCACCTCTCTCTCCCAAAACAATAAACTCTGACTCTCATATTGGATGTAGAGGATGCAGGTGTTTTGCTTTGTTTTTTTTTTTTTTTTTTTAATGTATTCTCCTTGCCTTTAGTGAACAGCCTGGTGTGAAGGCTTCAGTGTGGGAGTATTTGAAAAATATTAGTTGATCGCATTGGAGGAGTATGGCCAAACAGGATGAATCCTGCTGTTGAACTTCAGGGGGGAGGATAGAAGTTAGCTCAGATAGGACTGCCGGAGAGAGAACTCACGAGCATGCCTGTGGTCTTCTAGCTCCATATTAACTCAAACAATCCCTTTTCATTCTTTTAAAAAAAAGCTTTTCATTACAGAAGATTTCCAGCAGAAACAAAAATATGAAGAAAATACAGTGAAAGCAAGGGATGTTTGCAAGGTAGCAGAATGGGGCTTTCTAAGGAGCTCCTCCACAGAACATTGATTTTGACAGTTACACATGGAAGACAGTAGTTTTGTGGGAATCTGGGAGTCCAGCGGAGAAGTCCCGGCAGATGGCTGGTGCAAAAAGACCCCAAGCATAGACACAACGAAGAGGACAACAACAGCATCACTATGCTCTCTGCTCCATGGCACACAGCTCGGTGCCAACAGGGACCCCTTCAGTACATGAGGTTCTCCGGTGGGGTAAAGTGAGAGCCCGTGAGTGTGAACCTGGTTTGCCAGCCATGTAGGACGTTGGCCAAGAGGACTCTTGTCTCCTCCATCCAGAATATGGAGGCGAGCTCTGTGACCGAGGGCCTGGGAGAGGCTGGGAGTATAGCAGCCAGGGCTTGGAATACACTGAAGCCATGCAGGTCCTGTTGGCTGATTTGTGGACTGCATCAGGAAGCCCTCCCATGAGCTGCTGGGGATGCCTCATCTGTGGGCCCCCCAAACTAACCCATGGGCATCCCCACTGCTTTCCCAAACCTGTCTTCCTCCTCTTGTACCTGGGTCCCTGCCACTGTTCCCACGGATGGAGAGTGTGAGCCTTTGTGGGCAGCTAGCAAGCAGGTGCAGAAAACCTGCCCAGCGAGGTGCAGGATGGGGAAGAAGCAGCCAAACCTGAGTATTTGGCAGTCCCCCACTTTGGGAAGAGAGACAGGATACTCTCAGCACTAGGCCTGTTTTCTGGGGCTCAAGAGAGGCATAAGATCGTAAGAATTCTCCTCTCTGCAATTTCTCTAATGCTCTCTGGCCCACACAGCCCTTTCTTCCCTTCCTGTTCTTCTGATTAGAAATCCAGAGCTTTATTTTTCCCTGTGCCACACACTTCCCATGACTGCGCCTTACTCTGAGGCCAAGACGTGGGAGGAGAGAGGCAGTAAAGTAATAGTAGAGACAGAGACATTTCAGGTACTTGCCTGGCTGTGGCCACCATCACTGTAGCTACTGCTGTCACGGGATTTGTGGGGGACCAGGGTGCCAGAAAATGGAAAAAGCATAAAGTGAGAAATCGCCCCCCTCCCTGGACCTTTAGGGGCATCCTTCCTCATTAGACTAGAATGAGGGTTCTCCGAGAGTTCTTACTGTCTGCATCCACTGTCTGGTTCTAGATTTTGGCATGCCTTTGGTCTAGGCTGGGGATATGAGTAGAGGAAAAAAAAAAAAAAAAATCCCAGAAACTCACTGTTGGATTGGTCCTGCTTTGAGTTTTGTTTGTTCTCTGCATACCCCGCCCTCCCCCACCCATCAGTTGCTACCATTTCCTTTTCAGAGTCCTTAGATGCTGTTCCAACTATTCTTTGCAAAGGATTTTTATTACATGGGAGAGACAAAGCAGGCTGTGCTTCCCCCGTGGCACCCACAACTGGAACCCAAATGATTCAGATTTTAAACATTTAAAAAAATTTTTTATTTATTTACTTATTTTAGTGCTCGCTTCGGCAGCACATATACTAAAATATTTATTTACTTATTTTAGAGAGAAAGAGAGAATGTGAAGTGGCAGGGGACAGAGGGAGAGGGTCTCCAACAGACTCCCTGCTGACCGTGGAGCCCAATGTGGGACTTGATCTCACAACCCTCAGAACGTGATGGGAGCCGAAATCAAGACGCATAACTGACTGAGCCACCCAGGGGCCTCCAAATGATTCACATTTTAAAACTATATTCTATTTATTGGGCTTTAGTTCTGCATTTAAAAAAGTCAGTTTTATTGGAGTATAATGGACATACAACAAAATATACACATTCTAAGTATACATTTGATGGAGTTCGACAAATCTGTGTACCCATATAAACATCACTCCGGTGGAGATGTAGAAGATTCTCGTCACCTTAAAAAAAAAAAAAAATCCCCTCATATCCCTGTTGCTTAAAAAGAAGTTCAAGCACTTCTGGAACTGAAGATACCGTCCGCTCTTGAGTTTTGGAGAGTAAAATCTCCCATTTCCCATTGGTCTAACTCCATTTGAGTGGACTCCCAAACAGAGGGCAGAGAAGGTGAGAAGCCAAGAGAACAGCCCACTGCGGAAGGAAATGTACTTCTCTTGACTTGGGCAGGCAGGTCCCCCGCAGAACCCTGCTGGCCAGTCATCCAGACGGCAACTCCCCAGGAGCCTTGGCATTCTGTGAGTCTGCCAACAAAACAAACACAGTCAGAGACAGCAACCATATTTCTCAAAAGTCAACTTGATCTACCTCCTGGGGAGGAGGCTGTGCATCTGTGTGCCAGTCACATTAGAGTAGTCAGTTTCCTGCCAGCAGTCAGGGGAGGGTGAAAGCCACGTGGTCTGGGGGGGTACCCTACCTGCGTGCTACCCTGCCTAAAAAGCACGTAGCCCAAATCTTCCTGGAAAATAGCACTGCTCTTACTTGCCGAGGACAGATGTGAATTTAGAAGAACATGCTCTTGGCTTAATTCATGTTTATATGGATAGGGACTTTCTTCAGGGGCAATCAGGTTGGGAACACACGTGTGTGGGCTGGCAGATTGTTGAGATGCATAGGTGATCTCTTGTCTCTTGGCAGGTTGACAAGCAAATTGTTGCCCCTGGAAACAGCTATCAGATTGAAAATAGTAATTTATGAATAGCCTCAATCCTTCTTCATGTTTGAGTTCATGGAAACTGTTACTCACCTTTAATATTGGTAGATAATTTGTGGCTGCTCGTACTGAAGGGTGTTAATAAAACTACATAACTTAAACCCTGAAGAGTGGAAGGGAGTGAGGGGTAGCCCATTATTAAAGAATCTTAGTATTTACTGGTTACACACATATTATCCAGAAGAAGGTTAAAAAATATATACCTTTTTCAGGTCCAGTCCTATATCAAACTGTACAGAGGCCATATCAACTGGCATGGGTGGGAAGTGGCTCATCCTTTCTGCTCAGTTTTGTTGCCAGCATCTCAGCAGGGATGATTCTGTATGTATTTGTTGAAGTGCTTTCCCTTCGTGGTTACTATAGACCTTAACTCCCTTCTAGTCCTCTTATGGTATCCTGCCTCTTCTACTCAATACTTAAAAATTGGACGTCACTTGCTCAGTTATATCTGGTTCCAAAGAGGATCAGTGCAGGGAGGGGGGTCTGGGTTGAAGGTAAATGGTGACTTTGAACCCTATGAGTAGAGCATTGACAGTCCTAGATGTTGGAACTACCACAATGGTCCTCCTCCGGGCTCTGAGTTCTTGGTATTACTATGTTAAAATAATTTCTATCCCCCCCGCCACCCAACCCCACCTGCAATTACATTATCAGATGTGACCTGCCCCCATTTGTTAAAATTATCTTTGGAATGTCCAGGCCCCAGGAAAGACAGTAAGGAAAGAAAATCCATACCTGTGCAAGCTATATTAACATTAGCCAAAAATAAAAAAGAGACTATTTGGGAAGTGTGTCCCTTTTAAAATAATAAAAGCACAAGGACGTTGACATGCAATGACTTCTTGAACAACTCAGAGTCTTTAAAAATATATATATGGATTTAGGGGTGCCTGGCTGGCTTAGTTGGAAAAGCATGTGATTCTTGATCTTGAGGTCTTGAGTTCAAGTCCCACATTGGGTGTACAGACTACTTAGATAAATAAGCCAAATGATTCCTAAAGGATTTAGGAACCACTGTTTTAGACAGCCCATCTGCTCTCCACATGGGAAAGAAGAGAAAAAGCAGTTGCATCCAAGGAATGGGTGACTAAGAAGGCTTGTGCCTCTTGAGCGATGGATGAGAATAATATGGTCCTCCAAAGACTTGGTGGGAAGCAAGAAGCCGATTGCAACAAGTAAAGTGAAGAATGTCCTGTTAGTGACAACATGTGGATCATTAATTAGTTATTTAAGGAAACTGGATTGTTGAGTGTTGGATTAAGAATTTTTAGAGCAAAAAAAGAAAAAAGTCCTATTGATTTACAAAACGAAAAGCTAGGGAAACAATATCCACAGCACCGAAGATTTCCCAAAGGGGCAAAAATAACAAGAAAGATCTACCAAGCTGAAATATGACATAATATGTTGTTTTTAGTACCAGGGACACATTTCTGTTGATTTGGAACCTTAATTCTTTCATACTTTAAGCTCTGTGCAGACTGAAATCTTGGTGATTATTGCAAGAGAAACAGATTTCTGGTACCTCTGTGGAGCACCAGAGAAGGGGAACCTCTTCCATTGTCCAGTCAACCATCTCCTCCATTACTCATTGATCACTCACTCACTCAATCATTCATTTATTCCACAAATATTTACTGAATGCTTACCACCTGTTAAGTTTAATGCTATGCCCTAGTGACAGACTGAGGGATAATCCTAGTTATCTGGTGTC
The DNA here is from genome assembly GCA_028646535.1 of Procyon lotor. NCBI lineage: Eukaryota > Metazoa > Chordata > Mammalia > Carnivora > Procyonidae > Procyon > Procyon lotor. The sequence goes on along the minus strand of CM053621.1, from coordinate 8,703,829 downwards.
TGTATTTGAAGACTGGCCCCCTATATCAGTTACCTGTTTCTATGTAACAAATGATCCCCAAACTTAGCTTCGAACACCGAACATTTATTATCTCACAGTTTCAGTGGGTCAGGAATTCAGGAGCACTGTAGCTGGGTGGGTCAGACTCAGGGTCTTACATGAGATTAAAGTTAAGGTGCTGGCTGAGGATATGGTTATCTGAAGGCTTGACTGAGGTTAGGGGATCCTCTTTGAAGATGGCTCGCTCACATGGCTGTTAGGATACCCCCAGTTCCTTGTCACATAGGCCATTCCACAGGACAGCTTGAGTGTCCTTATCATGTGGCAGCTGGCTTTCCCCAGGGTTAGAGATCCGAGAGAGGGCAAGAGAAGGTTTGTTTTTTTCTGATCAGAGTTTGGAAATGACATCCTGTGATGTCTGCCACATTCTGTTCCTTAGAAACGAGGGACTAAATATGCCATAGCCTCTTGTGGACCTCTTTATCACATCTCGCTTCATCTAAAGGACTTTGTTACTTGTGTGATGGCTAGGTTTGAATGAATACTTAGAGGTAATGTATAAGCAAGCTGACCTAACCATTAAACCACTTTCAGGTACTAACTCTGCTGTGATTGTTGACCATGGCCATACATCAGAATAATTGGGGAGGACAGCTTTTCAAAAGTTTCAGTACCCAAATTTCGCCTCCAAATATTCTGATCTGAATGGCCTTAAATATGGTCAGGTATTGGCGATTTGGAAAAGCTCCCCAGGTGACAAACCACTTCCCAAATAAGCTGAAAAATTGATTGATAACCCTTTAAGCAAATAGCTGTTGAATGCCACCTGTCTTAATTGGGTGATCTGATGAGCTTTCTAAGTGTTCGGACACAACCTTTGCCACCATTTTCTCCATTCGCATTCGTTTTATACACATTCTGGTTTGGTTTCCTTATTTATATTGGATTCATTTTCTCAACTATATTAGAGTTTGACGTAACGATATTTTCTTACAGTTTCATCATGCATTCACACATCTAAAGGAAAAAATCTCAACTCCAGTGAAATTGGCTTGAAGCATGTGTGTGCTATGTAAAAATGTCAGGAATGCTATAATTATATCTTATCAGGTGAAGCTCAACATTTTAATAGGCTGTGTCTACGTCCGATTTGACAGGGTGTTTTTGGATGGTGAAATGGATGCTCAAAATAAGAAAACACCACTCAGGAACTAAATGAATCACTTCGGCCAGACAAGTAGATCAGAGTTTATTCTGAAGGGTCTGGATAATTTTTCTGAAGTGCTGTCCTCTTTTAATGTATGTTTATTGCATCTGATTTGGAGGGGTGGGAAAATAACCCTTCTGTGACTTGTTAATCATTAAAGAAGAGTGAACGTTGGCAACGTTCCAGCAGAAGCCCTTAGCTGGCTATTTATTTCATCTCACCATGGGTGTAATTCACCAAAATACCAAGAGTTTAAGCAACTTCATTAGCTACACGGTTCCATCCATTCCTTTGTGTGTCAAGACTTAATATCATCAAATTGGAAGAATTGGCCTATTATGGCCAGATGATGATTATCATTCTCACGTGGGAGTGAATTTAATGTCCTTGGGTTATTCTGCTGACGAGTGTGTTGCCTTGGTTTTGTTTATAAACAACGCAGTCACAAGTCCCTTGCATTAAGTTAGGTCCTTTATTGGGAGTATAGTTTTGCACATTAGCTGGAAAATAGATAAGGTACGTATTTTACGTAGGAGGGAGGCACTGCCAGCTCTTTTGTGAAATGTTGATTTTTATCTCTAAGAAAGATTGCTTTTTTCCCTGGAGTCTAAAACGATCCCCCTTTGGATAGGTGGGTGATCAGGCTACAACATCTGCTATCCCGGGACTGTCAGGTTTGGCTCAGACAGTCTGACTGCCAGCTTCCTTGCTTCTTTAGAAAGCATTCTGTGGGGGAATACAGGTTAAGGGTATGGGGTTGGAAGTTAGACCTGGCTTTGAGTCGCATCTTGACAGCTCACTGTACGACCTTGGGCAAACGATTTCTCTACCCTCCGCAGAAAGATGTCATGAGGATTAAATCAGTGCATAGATTATTCTTATTTCCATTTGCCTTGCATGTTTCTTCTCTCTCTCTCCTCCTGGTTATAGTTCCTGTTTCCTTTGGGAAACTTACTCCAAAGTGCCCATCCTTACGCAGGGCTGGGCATTTGGTCAAAGAAAAGCCCAGGCAGAATTTTATCTATGGACATTTTTTAGTACTTTAAAGATACCATTCCATTGTCTTCTGGCTTCCATTGTTATCGCGGAGAAGTCATCTATAATTCTTTGAAGGCAATGCTGCTTTTTCCTTTGGTTGCTTTTAAAGTTTTCTGATTGCCATTGGATTTTGGAATTTTTACCGTAATGTGTCTAGGTTTCAGTTATATATAGATTTATAATGATCATGCTCACTTGGGATTGATCAAGCTTCTTGAAATTGTGGTTTGATGTCTTAAATCATTTTTGGGAAATTCTTTTCAAAGTTGCTTCTCCTGCCTTCCACCAGTCTTTCTCTCCTCTCTCACTGGGCATCCAATTACATGAATATATTAGAGCTTTCCCAGAAGTCTCATATTCCTCTGAAGCTCTGTGGTCGATTCTTGATATGTTCTAGCTTCAGATAGACTAATTCTCTGTTATTTTGTGTTTAATCTGATGTTAAATTATCTACTGAATTCTTAGTTTTTATTTTTGTATTTTTATTTATTTTGTATATTTATTTACTATGTCCAGTTAGCCAGCAATAGTATGTCATAAGTTTTTGTTGTAGAGTTCAGCAATTCATTAGTTGTGTATAACACCCAGTGCTCATCCCAACACATGCCTTCCTTAATACCCATCACCCAGGGGTAGAGCCTCTATTTGATTCTTTGATGTAGATTGTAATTCTCTGGTGATTCTCTCCATTTTGCTATTTATTTTCTTTAATATGCTAAAGTTATTTTAATTTCTCTATTTGATAGTCTAATATTCCATTTTCCCTCCTCTTTATCCTATCACTTGGTATCACTGGTATCATTTTATGAAATGCCAGATAAATGTAGAAACTCTAGGTGATGTTATTGGCCTCTAGAAAGGGCACAGTTTTGATTTTGGAAGGCAGCTAAAGTAGAGGCAGATGACCTTTATTTGGTATAAGACTGATCTGACAGGAAGCTGGGTTTGCCTTTGTATGGGATGATCTGTATTCAGTTTGCCCTTAATTTGACAGTGGAGTGCTTCTGGGCTCCCAAAGAAAAGCCTTACGGTGTTTACCGAAACTTCTTATTTTTGGCTAATCCTGAACTCCTGTTTTTGTCTTACCACCATTGTGAGGCCACTATAAACTCTGCTCAGCTTCCCAGGATTTTAGTTAGTGCTTTCTCTTTGGCTTCTCAGCCCCTCCACTACTGGTTACAGATTTATAAAGATTATAAGCTTACTTGTATCCTCTCCATGACCTTGGCCCCTCAAGTTATGGCTACTTCAGTCACCATGAATTTTACTTTTACTCAGTACCCCTAAGACTTCCCAAAGAATTGTGCTTTTTAACTCTCCAGTTACTGCTTTTTAACAAGCACCTTTAAGCTGCTTCCAAATTGGCAAACTTGTCCAGTGGGAAACTTGGTACAGAATATTGAGCTTTTCATTACATCCTGGTCATCTTGGTAGCTTTCCAATGACTTATACATACTTGAGATTTCTAGTCATTCTTGTTGGAACTATTCGTCTGATACAAATGAGACCATTTTAGCTGTAAGTGCCACTCTCTTTAATTTTGGTCTGAGTCGGAAGAAGTGGAAAGGTCATTGGTAATTTCCAGGGAATCAATTCTCGGACTTCTACTGATAGGATCTCTTGTGATGCCCTAGCTATGGCATTTGCCTGAGACTGACTGTTCATCCCTCCCCTTGAATATATTACCCATCTACTATATTTCCAGTAAAAATCCTCTTTTTCTTAACCTCATGGGAGTTTCTGTATATTCAAATAAGCCATAAACATAAAACACATCTGTTAGTTGGCTACTTAGAATAAGAAGACTCACTTATATTCATGCAAGAGCATAGTTGTGTGATTTTTTTTTTTTTCTTTTTGAGGGGTGGCAAGTGACCTTAGGTATTGAGGAGGGCACGTATTGCATGGAGCACTGGGTGTGGTGCATGAACAATAAGTCTTGTAACACTGAAAAAAATAAAATAAAATAAAATAATAAAAACAGCTCTGTGGGGCACCTGGGTGGCTCAGTCGATTAAGCCTCTGCCTTTGGCTCAGGTCATGACCCCAGGACCCTATAGCAGACTTCCTGCCTCCTTGCTCAGTGGGGAGCCTGCTTCTCCCCTCTCTCTGTGCCATCCCCACCCCCCTTGTACTCTTTCATGCTGTCTCTCTCAAATAAATAATAAAATCTTTGAAGAAAAAAACCAACTGAAAAAAAAAAATAACCAACTGTCACTAGACTGCTTAGTGATCATGGAGAATTCATCCTCTTTATTTTTTTTTTCCTTTAAAGATTTTATTTATTTACTTGACAGAGAGAAAGAGAAAGATCACAGGCAGGCAGAGAGAGAGGGGGAAGCAGACTCCCTACTGAGCAGAGAGCCTGATGCGGGGCTCCATCCCAGGATCCTGAGATCATGATCTGAGCCGAAGGCAGAGGCTTTAACCCACTGAGCCACCCAGGCACCCTGAGAATTCATCCTCTTGGGTCTCAGTTTTCTTATCTGTAAAAAATTTTTTTTTTTTTTTTTTTTTTTTTTTTTATCTGTAAAATTTTGTTTGGGCAAGATGACCTGTGAGATTCCTTCAAGCTGAAAATCCTATCATTTTAATTTGTAGCTAATTGGCCCATATAAGAATTGAATCCACAAACTTGTCCTTTTAAACCCTTGGTCTTACCAGCTGATCAGGCTAATATTCTACAAACAAAGTTCCTTGTTAAAAAAGAAAGGGGGCAAGAAAGACTAGCTATAAAACATTCTGCCCATGTAAAGTGAGGTGCACCTGAAAAGGAATAATCTTTGTTTGGATAACATTGTGCAAAGGATAGACTTAGTTGGAAAGGTCACTTTGATAGTGAATGGCAGTGATTGGTTCTACCTGACTTAGATGTCACTATAACCCCACGTCTAGGTGTTTTTTTAACCCGAGCACTTTACAACGAAAGGTACTAAAAAAGTTAATTGGGGAGATCAATCCTCTGCTTTTGGAATAGCTTTATATAGTTACTTCTAATTAACTTAAGCATATATATCCATAGCTTTATAGTTATATAAATATATGCAACATATACAGCAGAATCTTTGACTTTTCTAAGGGGATGTGAATTATTAACTGTGCTTCCAGCTCAGTGAGGACCTATGCATGTCACTATTAGCTCTGTGGACGTCATCATCTCAGTTCTTGGTAAATAGTTTAAATTTGAATTCTAGGCCTCCTTGGGAGCTTAATTATGAGACGCATTTGTGAAATACTATCAGTCTAGTTTACAGGTCCTCGAAAACTTAGATTTTATTGAAACCAATTTATTGAAGAGCCACGTACCTGGCATACTTCCTTTGCCCTTTGGGGAGAATTGCTTTGGCTCTGCGATATCCAACCACAGCAAATATGCCCCCTTCCGTCCCTACTCACATCATCACCATAGGCCACAGTGCCATCCTTTATCATCTGGATTATTTCAACACTTAACCTCAACTCCCTACCTATTAGTCTTCCCACAGTCTCTGTGGGTCCCCTGCAATCTGTTCTCCCGTAGATGCCGAGTGATCTTTTTGAAATAAAAGTCCGTGTCATCCACTTGTTAAAAACCTTTCGGTAGCTTTCCATTGGTCTCAGGATGCATTGCTTCATTGTCTGACTCTTGTCTACCTGCTTGAGCTCTTACCCTACTGGACTCCAGTCCCTCATCTCAGCCACAGTGACTCGAACTTACTGTGACAACCTTCCTCCATGAAGCAGTTTCATGCACTATACCTCCTGCTTGAAACAAACACTCTTCTTTCCTCTCTGTGTCCAGGAAAAGCCTACTCAGGCTTCAGCTCTCCAGTCAGTCAACCCCCTGGTGGAGACTAAATCATCGATCATAGTCTTTTATGATTGCATGCATTTCTGCTCAACTGCATTTATACATATTCCTGTATTTTGTTGACTCTTGTCTGAATATCTCTTTAGAAGCTAAGTTCCACGAGAACAGGAATTTTATATCTTCCTATTCACCATTTTTTCCACTCCCCAGAGTACAGCCCAGTGCCCGGAATATAGTAGATCCTTAATAAATATGTTCAGAATAAACAAAGGAAACAGCTTGCATGCACTCATCATTTCATTTATTGGGAGGATGGTTTTGAGGGTGTTTCCATTAAAATCTCCTCTCCGAGAGCACACAGTGTTGAACATTTTCTCTGGTTTCACCACCAGAGATGAGCTACCTCATAAATAATTGATTATTTTATTTTTTTCTGTTGAGAATTAAGTAACTGGTTGTTTTCCCATTTTGTATGGTTTTTAAGCAGGTCAGAGTGAAAATTAGCATTGACTTTCAGCTGGTTATGTTCATTAACCAGGATCTATTTACTCAGCAAACCTTTATTGAGCACTTGCAGTGTGGAAAACACTGTCCCTGGTGCTAGAGATGATAAGAGTGAGCAAAAACAGCTGAAATCTTCTCCTAAAGGGGCTTGTATTGATTCAGGTAGCTGTTAATTAAAGAGCAATACAAATAAGTCTCACAATTGCAATTTTGAGATGTGCTGTAGAAAATAAGTCTATGGCGCTATGAGAACTTGGAACAGAAGGGTTTGTTGTGGTCAAAGTATTGTTTGAGGAGATACAGAGGAGTACATGTTAATCAGGCAAAGAACAGAAGGAAGAACATTGCAGGGAAAAGCATGAGGAAGTGTCTTCCAGCAGAAAAGAGGCATGGTAAGTGCAAGAGATTGCAATTAGGCCAGTGTGGTTGGGATGGAGAATAGGAGGAATGTGTGCAGAGGAGATTGGAGGGGTATGCAGAGGCCAGATTGGACAAAGTATCTTGTAACACTTGTTAAATACATTTGTCTTTAAGAACAGTGGAAATCGGAAAGGTTTTTAAGGGTGGGAGCATTTTTACTTTCAAAGGAAATAAAATTATTGTTGACTCTAATGTGGAGACAGCGTGTACATGATTTTATAGTCTTAATATTTGGTACAACCTAACTTCTTCTTCTTCTTTTTTAAAGATTATTTATTTATTTATTTGAGAGAAAGAGAGAGAGAGAGATTACAAGTAGGCAGAGAGGCAGGCACAGAGAGAGGTGGAAGCAGGCTCCCTGCCAAGCAGAGAGCCCCACGTGGGGCTCGATCCCAGGATCCCGGGATCATGACCTGAGCCGAAGGCAGAGGCTTTAACCCATTGAGCCACCCAGGCGCCCCCTAACTTTTTCTTCTGTAATACTTTCTTTGGCCAGACTCCCTAGATACAGAGCCAAATTAGGAATTCTTGTGCAAGTGGCTTGTTGAAAGAGTGTTCTCTAGAGGAGAGTCAAGGGTATGGCAAAGAGCTCATAAAGGATGAGTTCCTGGTGGAGACGAGCGCCAGCCTGATCCCAAGGGGTGCTCTTGGAGCATGCATGGCATCTCAGAGTTGATCCCATCTTGAGGCAAAGGAACTAGCAGGGGTCCACTGTGAATCCAACACTTCTAGCAGCTGAAAGGAGATCTGAGTGGGGCACCAAAAACGTCTACCAAACTTTACTTTTTCTTGGTTTGGAAGAAAATTAATTCTTAAATATGTCATTTCATTAGTAATAAATGCATATGGTTTTTTTTTAAAAAAAGCTAAAAAGATGTATAGAAAATCTCTAGTTTTCTTCCACAGAGGCAACCACTGTTAAGAATTTTTTATGTATCCTTTCAAAAGTAGTTTTTATGTATTTATTACGTCTCCCTTTCTGTAAGCCAAATTACAGCATAGTACACCTGTTTTGCATGTTGTTCTCGTCACTTAACAAGGAAACATACAGAGAATTCTGTATCAAAACATAGAAGGTTGCATAATCATTTTTAATGGCTGTAGAGCACTGTATCGTATGTATGTACCATAATATATTCACCTTGATTTTTTTCACTTAATATTCCTTACATGGATGTACTATGCATATGTCTATAACCCATCTCAAATATTTGGAATGGATTAGAAGGTAGATAACTAAAAATAACATACAGGATCTCATATCCTGTGAGAGTTCACTTGGAAGACCAATTGCAGGACCTGGAAATACTACATTCGGGGAAGGAAACATATTTTTTCTTATATGACCCTATAGAGTCCAATCACTGTTGGATAGTCAATGTATTATGGTTGGAGGACCATGGCTGAAACTCTTGTCATTTCATCTAAACAAGGCAGAGGTCCCAAGCCAATTTCAGAACCTATTTAATAGGATTTCAAGGGATCCATTATGCCTGCATCCAAAGCTCTCCAACCTTTGGTCCAGACTTTCTTTATTGATTTAATGTAAAGCCTAATAAAATTCTGTGGCTTAAAAATAAAACACCATGAACTTGATTCAGGCTCGAAGGCAGCAGTGATGGTGCCTTTTTCTATATCTTTATCTTTGGGAATTTAATTATCTTATTGAGTCATGGTTTAATGGAGCCCAAGGACTGAAACTGTGCTTGCCTGGTTGTGTTACAAAGTGAACAGCTGACATTCTTGCAAGATGAAGAGCTGCTTTGAAAGCTAAAGACAGAATCTTGGCTTCTCCCATGAGGCAGCCTGAGTAGCCATGATTCACACACTGCAGGTGCAAACATGGAGCAGGACTGGGGTAGGGATGCTGGTGTTTCCTCAGGCAGAGCCTTCCTGGGTTCCTTTTTCCATCCTTTCCTAAGGACAGATGCTCCATGGCTGGAAGCCATGAGTAAAACACCTGGTCCCAAATGGAATGCAACTCTGCAATTCCTGTTTGATTCTGTATGAAGCCATGTGGATAGAGCTTAGATGTGGTTTTTTTTTTTTTTTCCTCAGATGAACATATTCTACCAAGACCCAACTAACACCTAGAATTACATTTAAAGGATAGAAATCAGACATAATATTTTATATTGCCCAGTATCCAGCTTAAAATGAAGGCACTGTGTAAGTCTTGGAATAAGCCCTTTGTTGTCTGAGGATCAGTGGATTGAGGTCAGGTGGTTTGTACCTTGTATGAGATTCACAGTGACTTAGGTTTGTTTCCCTTTGCTTTCTCTTTGGAAGAGAGAATTGATGAGCGTATGTCAGTATCCAGCACTGCTCAGGGAAGGTGTTGAATAAGATATTCGTTATTAGGAAAACCGAATTTTTAAGTTGGTCCAGTGTCATATCGATGTAGGTGGATATGGTCATTTCTCCTTTGGTGTTGGTATTATTGATAGCCTACTGGGTCCTGGGATCTATCCAAGACACAGTGCTTCATAATACTCCACTAAGCCTCAGATTCCTCATATATAAAACAGTCACAAGATTGTTGTAAGGGCTCCGTAAGATAGTTCATGTAAAGCCCTTGGCACGATGCTGGTAAAAAAGCAATCACTCATCCGGTGTATTTTTCAATAAACATCTAATGAGTGCCTTGCACGAATCAGGCGCTATTCAAGCTACCAGAGACATATACACAGACCAGGACCGTGATGCTTACTGTCTAATTTGGTCATTTGAATAAGCAAATAATCAAGATATGTCCAGATAATAATGAGTGCTCTGAAGATAGCTAAATAATACCATGTGATCAAAATTGAGCAGTTAAGGGGGGCTGTAGCATGTGTTTCCCCAGCTCCTGGTCGTCAGGCTTCCGGATGGGTTCAGCCAGTGGAAGACACTGGAAATTAGCAGGGCAGGGACAGAAGAAGTCAGGGTATTTCCCCCTCTCCCTGTGTGCTTACTGGGTCCCTAGCAGTGGCTGTGTTTTTTCTCTGACTCTGCCTTCCGCTGGGCTGGTCTAAAACTTCTTCCAGCTTCCACTTGGTGATCCTGGCTTGTGGAATCTAATAATACCACTTCTTTCTTTTGGCTTTCCAGGCTTGGGTGCACTTTGTTTTCCCTGCAGTTGTAAATCTTTGGGGAGTCATTTACTGTGTGGCTCCAAAGCGTACCCATCGCATGTACAACTAATTGCCTATGTTAAATTACCTCTGTTTAATATACTTACAAATGTTTCTCCCTTCCTGGTTGGATCCTGACTCACATGAAGAGTGAATCCTGATTCACGTGAAGAGTGAAATCAAGTCTTTCTGTTAGACCATTTGAGGTAAAACCTAAAAGATGGGGAGCTGATCATGTGTTCTTGAGGAAGAACGTTCTAGGGAGAGGGAGCAGCAAGGACAAAGGCATTGAGATTAGGGTGAACTTCGAGCATTTGAGGAACAAAGAAAAAATAAGTGTGATTTCGACATGGTGAGTGTATAAAGAAGTATAGAGAAGAAGGTGACGCTGGTTGATGGAAGATCCTAGAGGCCACAGTAAAGGTTCTGGATTTTATTCCAGGGGGATTGGAAGCCATTGGAATGTTTTATGGTGAAAGAAGGGGCCCATAAGTAATATGATTTATATTTGAAAGAAAATGCTCTGGCCACTCTGTAAAGAATATTATAGGTTTATAAGAGTAGGAAAAAGACCAGTTAGGTGCTTATTGCTTATGATCCAAGCAAGAAATGATGTCAGCTTGGGCTAGTGTGGAAGGAAATAAAGGAAGTGGGAAGATTCCTGATACGTGTAGAGGAGCAGCCCACGAGTTGGCTGAAAAGAGAAATCAAGAGTGACTTCTAGAATTTTGACTTTCAAGTTTTGGCTGATGACATAATTTACCCAGATGAAGACCAAGGGAGTCACAGATTTTCAAGGGAAAGAAAATATTTGATTTTGAATATGTTAGAGATGCTTGTTGGAAGTCTAGATAGAATTATCATGTAGGGAGCTGTAGGACATGTCTGGCGGTCAAGGGAGAAGTCATGGTTGGAAGTATAGATATGGAAGTCAACAGCACCAATCCATGGACATGAATAAGTTGCCAAGGAAAAGAATATAGGCCTGTATCAACCATTATAGTTATTTTTATTGTTACTCTTATTATCTTATCACAAGGCTTCGTCCTTCCTCAAAGTTAAAACTTTGACCAGAGTTTGGTCTACTGACCAAAGACTTGTCTACTGACCGAGACAGTAAGCAACATTGAGACATGTTGAACTGATAGAAGAACATGATGGAAATGTGTATAGTGAGCAGCAAAGTGACCAATTTGCCTAGAGTTTGTTAGAATATTCTTATCCTTTTCTCTGCAGACCAGATGGCTAGCTGGGTAAGTAGTAAGTGTGATGGATGGTCTGGGGCTGTGAGCATTACCTCCATGTGCAAGTTTTCTGGAGGGAGGCCCAGTCTAGTTCATTATAGAGTAGTGAATAAATCTGCTTCATATTCATATTTGGTATGAATAATTGAATCATCCATACCAAATTCTCTTATATATGAACGTTTCGTCAAGTGTAAGACAAATTGTGATGAGTACATTTGGGTGCATAAAGATTTAGTTTTTTTGGGTTTTAAAAAACAAATCTCAAACAGTTTGTTTTTAAGGCTAAAGCAGCTGTTTCCAGAAAATTCTCCACAATAAGACCAAGGAAATATTTATTTACTTCAAAGCAAGAGTTTAGCAAGGCACAGTGAGTTCATAATTGGACCTCCTTATTCTTAAGTCATTGCTTCTGTCTCCAGGAACCCACCCCACCGGCTGCTATTGTTCCTAAGTGCCTCCTGGGCATATGTGTGGGGAAACCTTGATAAGAGAAAATGTTTTGAATATTCACAGTGGGTGGAATTAGGAGTGACCTTGGTATTACCATATGGAAGTCAGACAGACCCAAGAATAACACCACCCGCAGAGTCTATAAGGTGCTGTTTGTTCACTATCCAAGCCTTATTGTAATGCAACACAAATGCATCGTTAACAAACTAGCTTTTTTGGTTGTCCATTTCCTAAGTTGATAGACCATGGTTGGCTCTGTTAATTATAGGCAGGGACACAGAGTGTGGCCTGATAAATAGCAACAAGAAGATGACCCAGGGTGATATTTCATCTCCTCCAGTGCCAAATTCAGAGCAAGCTAGCGTTGAGGGTGGTGTGGCAATTGCCGTAATACTGGTGATAAATGATATTGCCCAAATTCCTAAATTAGGCTAATCAAATCTATCAGAATTCTGAACATCAAGATGTTAATGCTAGGAATTAGCAGGAAGTCCCTCTTGCCTTGGACAGTGTCAGAAGCCCAAATAGTAACTTACCCATGAATACTATTTATCTATAGCTCTCTCATTTTCTCTCCTATTTTTATCTCAGTGGACCAGTAATACGTTATACCATGAATCTATAATAATCGCACATTCATAAAGCAGCGGTGAGGATGATGGTAAAGAATACAGATCAACAGATACAAGGCAAACTGACTTTAACAATGGGGCACAAATATCCACCAGTTTTATTTGTTTTGTTTTGTTTTCTGTTTTTTTTTTTTTAATTTTTTAAAGATTTTTATTTATTTATTTGACAGAGAGAGAGATCACAAGTAGGCAGAGGGGCAGACGGAGAGAGAAGGAAGCAGGCTCGCTGCTGAGCAGAGAGCCCGATATGGGGCTTGATCCCAGGACCCTGAGATCACTGACTGAGCCAAAGGCAGAGGCCCAACCTACTGAGCCACCCAGGCACCCTGTTCATTTTTTTGGATGTTGGAGGTCCTGACGTGATTTCTCTAGGCAGTTCTCAGCATGGTACGTCTTTTCAGGTTTTAGTGCTACTCTCGTATCTCAAGACTTGTTACAGATCTCTAGTAATTAACTCCATGTGATACTGTCATAGGTATAGACAAAGAAACCAATGGAACAGAATAGAGAGCCCATATGAAAGAAGTGGTATTACTAGCAGTGGAAGAGGTAGATGTTTTAATTAGTGGTGCTGAGATGTTTGTGATCTATATGGAAAAACATTGAACTGGACCCCTACTTCACACACTGTGCACAAAAATGAACCCTGGATTGAACACCTAAATGTACAAAAAGGGAAACAATAAAGCTTTTTATAAGAAAATAGAGGTGGATGTTTCCATCACCTTCAGATATGGAAGGATTTCTTGGACAAGATGCAAAAAATCCATAAAGAACGTGATCAGTAAATTTAACCATTAAAAACTAAGCATATGCATTCATCAGAAAACATCATATAATGAGTGAAAATTAAAAAGCTGGGGCTCGAAGTGCCTGGGTGGCTCCAGTCAATTAAGCATCTACCTTCGGCTCAAGTCACGATCCTGGGGTCCTGGGATCGAGCCCCATGTCAGGTACCTGGCCAGCAGGGAGTCTGCCTCTCTGCTTCCCCTCTCCCTCTTTGTGCATGCTCGTGTATGCTCTCTCTCAAATAAGTAAATAAAATATTTTTTTAAAAAGTTGGGACTATCTTCCTTTGATTCTACTTGGGAAACTTAGTATATTAAGACAATCCCAAGCTCTAAGAATGTCAAAAGATGTCAAGGCTACTCACATGTGACAACTTAGGCTGACCTCATCTCTGTTATCCATGATCCTTTCCCTCCTATCAAAGTAATAGAAAGGATAAATTTAGCATAATTGCATTTCTTTCTTGTTCTGCAGAGTGTCAAAGTACTTTTGAACTACTTGAGTTAGAAATATGCTCTGTGGCTTCTCTCACTGTTGCTAAAATACAGTTTCTTCATAGAGCTGGAGTTTATAACTCAATCATTTGTGTGAGTGTGTGTTTGTGTGTGTGCATGCACGTGTGTTTGAGAAGCTCAAGAGACACCCAAAATGTGTTTCTCGCCCAGAGTTTAAATGTAATACATGCTCATTATAGAAAAAAATGTTAATACAGAACACAAAAGGAAACTTAAGTCACTCCGTTTTCCTGCCACCCAGAGTCAAATATCATTAACGTTTTGGTGTCTATTTTGTTCTACGTGTACCACATCGTAGGCACAGTAATGAATTCTGATCAGTTCATTTAATTATGCAAACTTCCTCTGAGTTGTTAGAAACTCAGTAGAAACATTATTTTTAATGGCAGCCTATGGAAAGTGGCATACCATAAGCTCCAGGGCCATTCTGCCCAAGTATCTATCCTATATTTGCTGCCTATTAGCTGTGTGGTAATAGGCAAGCAGCTTGGTCCTCTTGTCTCAGTTTCTCCCTCTGTAAAATGGGCCCATGACAGTATGCACCTCATAGGAAGAAGGGAATCTTCTTCCCTTTTTTTTTTTTTTTTTGAAGTTTATCACCAACAACTTCACCCTGTTGTGAAGATGGGATTTGATACTTATAAAATCTTTAAAAGTGTGGTCGGCAGGTAGTAAGTTTAAAGGACCCTACAGACCTGCTCAAGTATGTGTGCTAGAGCGTCTCTTGGTACCTTCTCATTACTCTCCGCACATAGAGGGTTGAGGGGCTCATGAGTATCCTAAAAGGGATCAGTCCAAATGGCATAGTTTGGAGGTCTTCAGAGGCTTGGGGCACAGGTGATCTTCCGTTTGCTAGGAAGAAACCATTGAAGACCTTCTAGCCGGGAGCCATGGCTAGAAGGCCCCAATTGACATCAGCGAGAACTGCTCACTGGGCCTCACAGCACCTGCCCCAAGATGGGCTTCCTCCAATAGTGATGTTCGGCTTGTCTTTTGATGCTGACTTTTCTTCATGTGGTCCCCATATGTCCCTTCTCTATTGCCGTAGTCTTAGGTGGGATCCATGCCCCCAAGACCGTGCCCTATCTCTCCTCCCAACCAGAAGAGATGAGGGGCATGATCACCTACATTTTCCTTTCCAGCCAATTATTGTTGAATAAATTCCATCAGCTAGCTTTCCCCAAAAGTGATTCCTTGTGATCCTCAAGGCTTATTATTTTTTTAAAATTTTATTTATTTATTTGACAGAGAGAGAGAGAGAGAGCACAAGCAGGCAGAGAGGCAGGCAGAGGGAGAGGGGGAAGCAGGCTCCCTGTGGAGCAGGGAGCCCAAGGTCGATCCTAGGACCCTGAGATCATGACCTGAGCCAAAGGCAGAGGCTTTAACCCGGTGAACCACCCAGGCGCCCCCTCAAGGCTTATTTTGGAAGTTGTGAAGACTGGATACATTTCTTTCTTTCCATTCTTACCCTAATAATCCCAATTTCCTTTGAATGCCTCTGATTAACCAGGAGAAGGGTCATATGTAATGGAGTACAGAACAAAAGCACAAAGATTAATATTGTAAAATGTTAGCGCATCATAAATGAATGTATCATAATTTGCTTAGTCACTCTCCTGTTGCTAGACATTTAGATTATTTCCAATTTTTAGCTATTAAAATGACACTGTGATTAACATTGCTAAACCCTTTCATATTTTGGATGACTTAGGATGAATTACCAGAAGTGGTGATTCTGGGTCAAATAATACCCAAACATAATAAATGTTTTAAGAATTTCCTTTCTTGTATTAGGAGTAGATTACATTGTTTTATCAGGCTGTAGAAAATTAAGCATAGGAACAAATTTTTTTCAGATATTGCCATTTAACTGTCTGGATGCCTGTAATATCCATTGTTTTAACTAAAAGAACCCACAGCAGCTTGTTGATGTCTGTGTTTTTTTGGCTAATGGCTTTGTTCTCTCTTTATTAGTAGCCTTGGTAATAGTAAAAGTTTAAAACTTTGCACTGAAAGAGAGACTACAGTTTACTGGATCTTTAACTGAGAATCGACTAGTGGAGGTGGCATGGCCGATGGGACAAGAAAGTAGACAGTGCCACTGAGTGTCACCTGTGGTATTGGAGTGGGTTCCTGGAGGTACTAATAACCAAATTATAATCTGCCAGTCTTTAAAGGGAAATAAATAGGATAAATTGCACAGGGCATTAAGATCACTACTGTGTCCCATTTCCATTATAATATTTTCAAACCGAGGATAGCAGATCACCAAATAAACACCAAGAACAAAGATATCCCCTGATGTTGCTTTTCTGGTATCGAGTCTCATGGATGGACTAAACTTTGTCCAGTAAAGGATTCTGCAAGGGATGTTACCAATCTCAGCCTACCATAGACACCAGGATCTTGAATGAGATGGGTTTTGTGTATCTGTAATATAGAAAACTCTAAAGAGGGTTCACTGAAAATAAATGATGTTGTGGAATATTATAGGCAATGTCCTTGTACTTGTGACGCAAGTGTAATTAGAGCTGACAGACTAAAAATGTTGTCCAACGGGCTTGTAATTAACATCCCGTTGATCCCCACTAGGAGCTGCTGAAAGATTGAGCCAATGATTTTATTTCCATTTGATCTGGATTTTTCTTGTTTCTATAAAACCTCTCTGATCGCCTTACGTGGACCTCTGCTGGAAGGCTTGCTTCCCTGAGTTAGAGAACTTATTACCAAAAAGTACAGGAAATCTTCAGCCTCTGAAAGTGTAAAGGCTCAACATTTAGTTTAAATATGGAGCCATCATCAACTGCGTTGCTACGGAGATCCTTCCTCCCATGTGCTCTGAAACATGTCTGCTGCCAATTATCCAGAAATAACTTCTCTATTTCTATGGAATTTTCTGTGTCTTACCTACTGCTGCCTCTGTATTCTCTTTGAGCTTTGGTGAAGGGAGGAGGGCTTTTCATTTCTATTGCTTGCAGGCAGGAAAGATAATTTTCGATGTGTCCAAGCTGAAAAGGATCCCCGACCGTGTCATTTCCTGTGTAGCACTATGAAACATCCCTATTAGCTGCAGTGGTTGAAGGTTATTTACTTATTTTTGTCCATTTCCTGCGGTGAAATTGACTACTATCTCGGTAGCCGTGGTGGGAAAGGGGCTCTTGGGTCAGTTATACATTATCAGTCAATCTTCTGTGATAGACTCTCAGGTCTATTTGTTTTTTCCGTCCCCCAGGAGTTTGATGAATCATACTATTTTTCCATATAAGCTGCCACTCAGACACTCCAGTGAGCAGTTAGGAGTTAAGGATGGGATTTGTCTACTTCTCTGTCTTGATTTGGATCATCCGTGCTTGCTTGGGGACTGAAGAGTCTTCAGTGTCACTTTGGTAGATTTGAAAGCGCTCAGTCTATAACCGCTGAACTGGACCCAGTTGGTGTCAGTTATGCAGATCCCTATCTTGACAACCCCTCCCCACCCAGGTCAGGAGCCTCCCTTATCTGCTGCTTGATGCTGAATGCTGGTGGCATCCTTGTAATTGATCCATTCCTTTCCATTGGCTTAACCAAGCAGTATTCCAAGACCATCCCAGCTTCACAGAAGACATCCACTGTATTTGGTAGACTTGCTTTCAGAGAGTAATTAGATGAACATAAATCTGTTCTGAAGTCCTAAGTTTCTGGCATTCCCAGCAATGGAGAAACTGGGATAGTTCTCTGAACACTTTACCCATCGGAGGCCTATATAAAAAAAGACATAAAAGGTTCATTCGCTCGCACCCTTTTCCCCTCTCCCCCATTCTTCCCACAAGTCTGGGAGAATATTATGGAACAGATTCCAAAGCGTCACTGGCAGGGTCTGAGATAGAGGTGATAGATAACAGGGGAGGGGCACTGGGAGATGGTCCAGTCTTAGACTACGTATAGGTCGACCTACAACTTGCAAGTTCCCAATCTTTCAAACCATTGACACTTTCCTCAACCAGAATCCCCAGAGAATCTGCATGTAAGGGGCTGAGGAGACGATCATTGAGCTCTGGTGGATGCAATCACTGTCCACACTCAACGGTCATTGAACATGATAGAGATCACCATGCCTCTTGATAGCATCACCCAAACAATTTTTTTCTTCCTTTCCAAAACTCTGTACCAAAAGCTATTACAGAAGAATAGGAGTGGCAGGAAGGGAATACTAGGCAGTGCTCAGGAGATGACAGTTTGTTGAAGAGTTGGTTACAGTGCGCATATGGGCACAGAAGAATATCCGGACATAGCTACAAGCAGTCAATTTAGAGGGAGGAAATTTTTGCTCTCTCCTCTGTATGTTATATAAGTGCTTATACTACTTATATAGTAAAGTGTTTTTAAAATGTCACGGAAAACCAACTCTCCACATTTGTTTATTAGTTTGCTTGATTTTACCTTCCAAATCATAGGTAAGGTCTTGTCTACAGCACACTCCAATGGATGCCCTCGGGTCCTGTGTAGTTACTAGTTCTCAAGTGAAAGCTCCGATCTCACCTCCCACTCAAGAGAGCCCCCCAAATGACTTGAATCATGGGGATACGATTACAGGGGTAAACTTATCCATGCTTTCATTTCCCTTTAAACGTAAAGGTGTCCATAAACTTGTATGTATCAAAAACAAATCACATGAGACACAAGGTGTTGAAACAGCACATTCGAGAACCACGAGGACTGATGGGCAGTCACTGCCTTTGGGTGGGAGGTGCCATGGAAATGCCATCCTTAACCTTAAAGCTGCTTGAAATAGAGAAGGGAAGTCTGTATCACAAGACGGCTCATGGTGAGTTCCTGCCTTAACTTGTGTGTCTAGATATTCTGAGGACAACTTCCAGCTGGGGGACTGGAGAATGTCTTCGAGAAGGAAGTATCTACATGAGGCCGTATGATTAAAGGATTTGGAGGTGTGTATAGGTGTGCTGAGGTTGAGGAGGGGCGTCGTAGGCAAAGGTGGTACTTAGAGGATGCTACGATCCCTACGGAGGCAAGGGATTTGTTTCATTGGCCACTCTATACCTCATGTCTACGGCCAGCCATAGAATAGGTAGGTGCTCAGTACTATTCGCTGTAAATAACAAGTCAAAGTTAGCATCAGCGGTATAAATTGAGCTAGTCTGGGAAACAGCCTATGAGTTTCAGTGCCATGTTGGTAAAGAGATAGCTTTTCTACATTTTCCTCACGCGCTGGGTTCTAGGGAGTGCTAGCAGAATAACTCCTTCAACAACAGCCTTGGATAATGGATTATTTCTTGGACCCAGAGCCCCTTACCGGTAGCTGAGCAGAAGACAAAGAAAGAAGACAAGATCCCTGTCAGGAAAACAGTTTACTGTTTCCTCTGTATGAGTGGCTTTTAGTCCATTGCCCATTTACGTAGCTCTAGACACATATCTCTGTATTTTTGTGACCCTCAACCTTATTCCGGAGTGATGATGGGTAGCTTCAGTTGTTAATCCCCCTTTACAACCGCTTCGGGATCCTGAAGTAGAAGGACTTGTCTCCCAGCTCAGGGGACTGCAGAGCCAGAGAGAAAAATCAATGTCTCTCCACCTCGCTGCGGTTCTTTCTACTCGAACAGGCTGGGCCCCTGTGAGGCCTCCATGAGCTGCTTGGTAAATCTTAGGAGGCTACGCTTGCTGCTGTAATTAAGGTGTGGATAATAGATTTCCACTCCTGGGAAAGAGGAACAAAACAAAACAAAGCAAACAAGCCAACAAAAAAACCTTTGAGGTTTCTCCTCTGCTTTGTGCATTGACTTGAAGGTTTCGAGGCACAGTGGGGCTTATAGGAGTTAAGGTCCGTGCTTTGTTTCAGTTTTTGTCAATCTGGGGAATTAAATTTGCTTTTTTTCCACCCCTGATTGGAATTCTTATCAGATTTCTTCTGTTTGGTTCATCTGCATACAATCCCCTTTAATTTACAGTGAGTAAAACGCCTCCTTCCTGTCTATTTCTCCAAAATTTCCTTCTCCAAATGGTCCAAGACCTTCAGGCCTTAAATAAGTCATGAGATACATATGCCAAGCTGTACCGACAGGACTCACCCTTGGAATACTCAGCAAGCATTTGTCCGTATTTGGTTTCTTCTCTTCCTTTTTCATGGTCCCCTTCGTACCCTGGCGTTTTCCTTTTTTTCATTCCAGGAAGACATTTTAAAACAGTTGGATATTCCATTCCTCCAACAGTATTGACCACAGGCTATGTGCCAGGCACCTTGCTATCCCTGTCAGTTTTCTGTCGGCGCAAACGCATTTGTTAGCTTGCACTTTCTGGGTTCAGGAACCCAGGCATGGCTTTGCCTTATCAGGCTGAAATCTGGGTGTCAGCTGGGGTTGCAGTCTTTTTTAAAGATTTTGACAGAGGGAGAGAGATCACAAGTAGGCAGAGAGAGAGGGGGAAGCAGGCTCCCCGCCGAGCAGAGAGCCCGATGCGGGGCTCGATCCCAGGACCTTGAGATCATGACCTGAGTCGAAGGCAGAGGCTTTAACCCACTGAGCCACCCAGGCGGCCCTGGGGCTACAGTCTTCAGCAGATGCTTGGGGTGTTCTCCCAAACTCAGATGGGCAGCAGCATTTGTTTTTTGGTGCGGCTATGATGGAGGTCCGCTTTGTTTTTCAGCCATTAGCAGAGGACCAGTCTCAACTCCCAGAGGCTATCCTCAGGTCCCTGCCATGTGGCCTTCTTTCATAACAGTGGAACTAGCGTCTCCAAGACACCAAGCAAGTACCTGCTGCTACTTATCGCTCTGACATCATTTAAAGACTCAAGTGATTAGATCAGCCCGCCTGGGAGAATCTCCCTTTTGATTAACTCAAAGCCTATTGATTAGGGACCTTAACCGCATCTGGGGAATATCTTCATCTTTCCTGTATAATGTAACCTTGTCATGGGATTGATGTCCGATTGTACTCAGGAGTCTTGCCTACGCTTGTGGGGAGGGCACTGACTGCATAGAGTGTGTATCCAGGGGCCAGAAATCTTGGGGGCTGCCTCAGCATTTTGCCGACTTAAAGCAATGCAGGGAAGATAGAGCTGGGAGCGAAACAGGCCTCGGTCACACATACATTCCAGGGGAAAGCCAGAAAGCAATACATAGGTTTTTTTAATTAAACAGATTGATATGAAAAATCCTATGCATAGGTAGCCTTTAGATGGGATAACATTTATACAGAGCAATATGACATGAAAAGGAGCAGTCACATAGAGATCTGGGGAAAGAGCATTCTAGGCAGACCCCCCAGCGAGTTTGAAAGCAAGAAGGTTGGGAAGGCCTGTTTTGTTTCAGAAGAACAGAAAGGAGGCTGGCAGGGCAGTGGGAGCAAAGTGAAGGAGGAGATGTGAGGCCTGATGGGTCTGGGCATGGGCCAGGGTCAGCAGGGACGCGGAAGCCATATTTAAGACATTTTGGAGATGGGAAGCCAAAGGTAATTTTAACCAGGGCAGAAATAAGATCCGATTTAAGATCTGTGATACTGTGATTTATAATAAAAATATATTTTGTTTTAATTCTACTTTTGGGCACAGAGCTTCTAAAACCCTTGGGATTTGCCAAGTGCTAAGAAAGATAAAGCTGTCCATTGCTATGTTAGTAAGGGGACTTTTGGCCTTATCTAAGGATGGGGGGCTGGTCGCCAGTGGAGCCAATTACGTGATGGGAGGATTGGAACTTTCATTCCCAGCCCCCACTTCCCTCACCTCCAGGGAGAGGAGAGGGGCTGGAGATGGAGTTCGATCCCAGGAGCCAGGGATTTAATCAGTTATGCCTAGGTAATGAAGCCAACATAAAAGCCCCAAAATACAGGTTTCGGAGACCTCTGGGGCTGGTGAACACGTGGAGATTTGGAAACAGTGGCATGTCTGGGGAGGGCACGGAAGCTCTGTGCTCCGTCCCACATACCTTGCCCCATGCATCTCTTCCATCTGGCTGTTCTTGAGTTATATCCGTTTATACCAAACCTATGATGTAGTATGTAAAATGTTTTCCTGAGTTCTGTGAACCACTCCAGCCAATTAATCGGGCCCAGAGAGGGCGTCCTGGGAACTTCCAATCTATAGCCAATTGGTGGACTTTCAGTTGGCTTCTGGGTGTGTGTGTGTGCGTGTGTGTGTGTGTGTGTGTGTGTGTGTGTCTTTGGAGGGAAACCTGTGGAATCTGCCATTATCTCCAGGTAGATAGTGTCAGAACTGAGTTGAATTGTAGGACACCCAGCTGGTGCTGGAGATTTGCTTGGTGGTGTGGGAGAACCTCCCACATGTTGGAATTGCGTGTGGAATTCTCAGATCACTTTATGTGGGAATTGAATCACAGAAGCCCGAGAGAGAAAGCAGGGAAACCAGACTGGAGACAGATTTGAGAGCCCAAGAAAGAGATGATGGAAGGCTGCAGCTGAGTGTTGGCCGTGGAGACAGAAGGAAGGAAATGGCGGCGAAACATATTTTAGAGACCTTCAGAAGGCCAGGAGTTGCTGATGGATGGAATGTGGCACCCAGCGGAGGCATTTCAATTCTAAAAGGTTAATCATTTTGCTTGAGGTCACACAGTTAATAAGCATCTGCAGGCAGTTGTGGATGCAGGGAGTCTAGCTCCAAATCCGCTGTCTTCTCTCTATCCCTCTGATTCCTTAGCAGAACCAAATGTGAACCAGGCAGTAGCTACATCGTTAACTGAGATTGCTGAAAATACGCTGCAGATCCACTTTTTTCCCCCTTATAAGAATGTAGGTAGAAATAGTGGGACATTGCTCAAGAAACTCAGCACATCTTCATCTTTATTGCAAACCGGAGGAGGATGGTACTGGAAGCCATGGTCTGTCAGGGTGGAAGACCCCTCTTTCCTGGAATTTCTCCAAAGGAATCCAGCATAGGGTCTTGGACACTGGTTGGTTACCACTGTGTTGTGAAAGCACTTTTGGATAATGAGTGAGGGAAGAAGGCAAAGGGAGTAATAGCACCAGATTTGGTTTATGATTTTGGCTTTTTTATTTGTGAGTCAGGTTTCAAGGCTGAGATGACCTACAGAGGCCCTCAGCTGATCATAAAAACAAGCTCTCTCTCACTGCCTGCCCTCCTGACCACCCCGTCCAGAGGTCCAGAGGAAGACAAAAGCATTTGCATAAGCGCCAGACTGAATGATTTGCTGTCTTTTCATCTACATACTAGAGATAATAGTTTTGTTTTTAAAATGGCCCTACATTGTATTAACACAGACAGGGCCAGCGAGAAATGGAGGGTCTTAGTAATGTTGAATAAGCTAACTTATTCAACATTATAAGATACTAATATTTAATAAATACTAAATGAGTATTTGTACCACAGTTTTTCTCTCAGGATGTCCAAAAGGCTCTTGGTTTCTAATGGGAAACCATGAGATATGTCTGTCAGGAGGAGACACAGAGGGGGACGTATATCCCTGTTCTGTGTGCATGTCCCTGAGAGTGGGTATTAAAGTCCTCCAGCTTCTTAGAGGGGCCCAGAAACAGCCAGCTCTACGAAAGTCAACAATAGCGCCAGTGTTTAGAGATTATAGTATGAATCTGTCAAATTAGCACTTGTTAGGTGGAGCCCTGGGGGCCTGGATGGCGAGCAAGCTTCAGAAACAGACCACAAGAGGAATTGACATGGAGAAATTTATGACTTCAGGTCCCGGTGGAAGTGCTTGGCACACCTCAAGGGGCCACATGGGGAGGTGAAAGCAGAGTGAGGGCAGAGAGAGAGAGAACCTGGGACACATGCCTTTGTTAGGGTCTGTAGGGGAAGTGCTTTGGGGTTCCTGGGCAAAAGCTGGATTGGTCAATTCAAATTAGAAGAGCCAGATTTTGGGGAAGCCCCCCCCAGAGGTCTTGTCTAAGAGGTACACAAGGAGAGACTGTTGATTGCAGGGGCAGCTGAGGAAGTCTTATCAGGAACTCACATTTGCTCATGACTCTGCAGGTTGTTGTCTGGGCCATGTGCTTGGATGAGGGGCTGTTGTTAATTTAAGTCTCTGCAGACCCCTTGGCCAAACAAAATGGATGCCAAGGCAGCATCGCCATGGAGCAGCTTAGCTAAACTCTCAACAGCTTATTACCACCTCCATTCATACTATTCATAACAATAATATAATATACGAGAGCTAACAGTTGTGGAAGACTAATCATGGTCTAGTCATTATGTTAATTGTTTTACATGATTTATCCCATCTAATTCTTATAATGATCTTGTCTTGCGGATAATAGTATTATCTTGCTTAAAGGGAATGAAGGCTTAAAGAGATTGAGGAACTTTTCTGATGACTCATAGCAAATGGCAGAGCTAGTATTAGAATCTGGAAGTATTACACTCGGGGCTTGTTTTATTTATTTTATTTAATTTTAGTCTTATTTTAGTTTTGTAGAGTGAGAGAGAGTGCAAGCAGGGGCAGGAGGAGGGACAGAGGAAGAAGGAGAGAGAGAATTTCAAGCAGACTCCATACCAAGCAGGGAGCCTTATGCAGGGCTTGATCTCATAACTCTGAGATTCTGACTGAGCTGAAATCAAGAGTCAGATGTTTAACCAAGTGAGCCATTCGGGCACCCATGGGGTTAGTGTTTTTAAATATAAAATACAAAAATAAAATGAGTGCCTTAGATGCTGGACCTCCAGAAACTGCTATGTCTATTGAGTCCTGCTTCTGTCCCTTCTCCCCACCATTTTATGGGTGAAGACATTATATCTTACAGAGGTCAAGTTGACTTACCCGAGGTCACTCATTTGTGTGAATGTTTAATGAGCTGGAATTCCAGGGAAGATTAAGTTGGTTACGAAGAGTTCTGAACATCACTGCCATTCTATTGGTATTATCCATGGGAAATTAAAGAATAAAGGGTTTTTGGACACCTGAAAAAGAAAAGGATGTGGAAGGGCTGTAGTTATGTTTGTTTGAGGTGACTTTAGTCTTGACGTGCAGAAAATCTGCTTCAGTGGTAGAAAACATCCTATCGAAATCTGAGGAAAGAAATAAAGTTAAATGAAACAGTGATTTAAAATCAATAGCAAATGATTTTTTTTAATTGCCTGTTTACACATAAGAGTTTCTCGTTTTATAACGTTTTAAAATACAATTATAACAGAGTCTGGTTTTTGCTTTTCAGGAAATATCTCCTGAGATGTTAATTTATAAATGACCCAAGTTTGCAAATTCTAACATATCAATTTTTCCCCCATAAAACTTCTAAGTTCTGGCTAAATGTTATCATTCCCTTAGTGTTCTAAGCTTTGTTTCCTCCAGACCAACACTAGCAATTGGATTTTGTGGGAGAAAATTTTTTTTCCTTCAAAGTATCATTTTTCATAACTCACAGGAATTACTGTGTCTTTGATGACTAGTGGACTGCAGTATTTGGTGGTCTACTAGGTCCACTCACTAATTACAACTCACAGAGGCATAATGAGCTTATAGTTGCTCCTTCAAATCATAAATGGTATTTATGATTCAAATCATTTCAAATGATAGATATTGAGGACCAGTTATAAATTGTAAAAATCAAGAAAGAGAAATGGCAGCATTTCACAGTTTTAGCAAAATTACTGATATTTCTGTTTTCATTAAGCACACATTATAAAATTGAGACCATTTGAAAAGAGAAACATTCCTTTTAGCTAAGGTACTTAGGGGCATGGGGAACCTCTCTAGAATTTCTAGAGTATAGTTGTAATCCTGTGTTCGTCCCTCTTCAGCTTGTCAGGAATTATTAGGTGCAGACCAAGCTCAATGAAAGAAATAGCTTAGAGGTGTCTGGCCTTGGAGATCCATGCATAGTGTTTCCCTAACTTCCATGATGATGAAGGTATTTGTTAAGAATAGAGATTTTTCTCTTTATTGGTGGTCTGAGTTGGAGCATAAGAGTCTGCACTTTCAATGACTATCCCAAGCCATTCTTATCATTGAGGAATTTTAAGAAATACTGTGATATCAGAGGAAATGCCACTTTTTGCCCAGAGTGTGATGATCTCAACAGGAGAAAGTTCCCAGCAGAAATCTAAAAGACCCTCACTCAAGTTCCTCATTAGAGATGCTGATCATTCTTCTTCCCCCTTGGGCATCTGGTTGGCTTTTGAAATTCACTGCATTGGTTTAGTCCTCTCATAGATAACATAGTATCTCCTCTCACCCCCATGTTTATTAGAGATAAGGAAGATATATTAAAAGAAAAAGAAAACCCACAAATTGAGCTTCTGGGAGTGAATACTGTAATGTCTGAGATGAAAAACACAGTGGGTGGTATTAATAGCAGATTAGATGTTTGCAGAAGGAAAGATTAGCGAACTTGATGTTGTAGTAATAGAAATTACCTAAAATGAAATATATGCAGAAAAACATTGGGAAAAAAAAACAGCATGAGTGAGTTGAGGAAAACTTTAAGGAATTCAATAAATTTTCAGTGGCAGAGTAGAAACAGGGATGGGCAGAAAAAGTATTTGAGGAAATAATGGCTGAAAACATTTTAAATTTGATGGAAAGTATAAACCTAGTTCTAATTAGCTCAGCAAACTGAAAACACAATATGAAAAAAATTTATTTTGAGGCATATCGCATCAAATTGCTTAAAACCAAGTGATGAAAGAAAATCTTAAGGCAGCCAGAGGAAAAACAGACATTGTGTACAAAGGAACATTTTTTAAGGATGACAGCCAATTTCTCAGACACAGTGCAAGAAGATCGGAGAGCGACTTCAAAGTATCAAAAGAAAAAAGCTGTCAACCTTAAATTCTATACCTAGTGAAAATACTTTTCAGAAAAAAAGGTGAAATAAAGACTTTCATGACATTTATAATGGCTGATTTTCCTTTTACAACAAGAACATTGTTTTTGAAATCAATTTTTATTTTTCCTTTTTGGATGGTGTTTTTGCAGCTCATTTTTATAAGTGGGAGGGAGAGAATGCGTTTTGGTAAAGTTTAAAGAAAAAGAAATATCTGGTGTCAATACCAGTGTCTGCCAGGACCAAAATACATTCTTCATATTCTGCTCAGATCTCTGGTGAGAATATGGATTCCAAGATAAGTGGTCAGAAAGCCAATCTGTGGTTCCCTATAGAGACCCTGAAAAGGGGAATATGATTGCAACCTCCATATCCTTGTTGAGCTTGAAGTCTCCATGTGTCAGACATTCTTCTGGAAGTGATGGATGGATTACAGATTATTCAAGACAGATGTTGAATAACGTCTGAAGAGATCATTCAGAGCAGTGGGCATTAATGACATTAATCCTGTAGCCAGCTAGAAAAAGTCACAAGCTAAAGGGAGCCAGGTTCAAGGCATTTTGTGACTCACACTTTTGTTGTAAAATTTTACCATCACAGAAAAAGGAGATTACCTCTCAGATGATGAGTACACCAATCCACATGTAAAACCAGCAAGCATTTATTAAGCACCTGCGGTGTGGCTGTGTTCCATTTGCAAATTACCTGTACAGACTTTCCTTGAGGAAGTTACAGCTCATGTAAGGGGCAGACCTGGAAAA
>CM053621.1:8641759-8676126 GCA_028646535.1 Procyon lotor | reverse complement strand
ATTGGCTTCCTTGTCGGTCCTCAGACATGCAAATATCTGCCTCAGGGCCTTTGCATCTGCTCTCCCCTTTGTCTTGGACATCCTTTCCCCAATAGTCACATGGTTCACTCTCTAACTTCATTTGGACCTCTGCTCAGGTGTCACCAGGACCCTGGTTTTTGCAGGGTGGATGGGAAGTTTGTCCTCAGTTTAAAACACAGGTCAGAATCCATATGCTATAGGGTATTTTCTGGTTTAAAATGTAGCTTTGGAGGTCAAGGTATGTTATATCCGGAAGGGGAAAGAAATAAAAAAAAATTTTTTTTAAAGATTTTATTTATTTATTTGACAGAAAGAGACAGATCACAAGCAGGCAGAGAGGCAGGCAGAGAGAGAGGGGGAAGCAGGCTCCCTACTGAGCAGAGAGCCCGATGCGGGCCCCAATCCCAGGGCCCTGAGATCATGACCTGAGCCCAAGGCAGAAGCTTTAACCCACTGAGCCACCCAGGCGCCCTAAACATAATTTTATTTCTCTTTTCTCACCTTCCTCTTTGATCTGTGTCAGCTGTTCCTAAATATCCAATACATATTATATTTGCTCCTTAATTTATTAAAAATTTTTTTTAGTTTTAATTCTAGTATGATTTTCATACGGTATTACATTAGTTTCAGGTGTACAGTGTGTGATTTTGGCACTTCTATATGTGACTCAGTGCTCATTATGATAAGTGTACTCTTAATCCCCATCACTTACTTTACCCATCCCCCACCTGCCTCCCCTCTGGCATCCATCAGTTTGTTTTCCATAGTTAAGAGTCTGTTTATTGGTTTGTTTCTCTCTTTTTTTGTTGTTGTTCATTTTTTTTCCCCTTAAAGTCCACGTAGAAGTGAAGTCATATGCTATTTGTCTTACTCTCACTGACTTATTTCACTTGGTATTATGCTCTCTAGATGTACCCATGTTGTGGCAAATGGCAAGCTCTTGTTCTTTTTCATGGCTGAGTAATATTCCAGTACACAGTGGAATGTTTGTGTGTGTGTGTGTGTGTGTATACACATCCAACTTCTTTATCCATTCATCTATTGGTGGCCACTTGGGTGATTCCCTAATTTGGCTATTGTAAATAATGCTGCAATAAACACAGGGGTGCATACATCTTTTCAAATTAGTGTTTTGTATTCTTTGGGTAAATACCCAGAAATTATTGGATCAAATGATAATGCTATTTTTAATTTTTTGACGAATTCCACACTGTTTTCCACAGTGGCTGCACCGGTTTGCATTCCCACCAACAATGCACAAAGGTTCCTTTTTCTCTTTTTACCAACACGTGTTGTGTCTTGTGTTATTGATTATAGCCATTATGACAGGTGTGAGGTGATATCTCATTGTGGTTCTGATTTGCATTTCCCTGATGATGAGTGTTATGGAGCATCTTTTCACGTGTCTATTGGCTATCCGAGTGTCTTCTTTGAACTGTCTATTCATGTCTACTGCCCATTTTAAATTGGATTATTTGTGGGTTGTTTTTTTGTTTCATTTTTGTTTTTGGTGTTGAGTTGTGTAAGTTCGTTATATATTTTGGACACTAACCCTTTATCAGACATGTCATTTGCAAATATCTTCCTTTCAGTAAGTTGCCTTTTGGTTTTGTTTGTTTCCTTTGCTGTGAAGAAGCTTTTTAGTTTGCTGTAGTCCCAATAGTTTATTTTTGCTTTTGTTTCCCTTGCCTCAGGGAAGGCAACATTTAGAAACATGTTGCTACAGCTGATGTGGGAGAAGTTACTGCCTGCACTCTCTTTTAGGATTTTTATGGTTTCAAGTCTCACGTTTAGGTCCTTAATCCATTCTGAGTTTATTTTTGTGTGTGGTACAAAGAAGTGGTCCAGTTTCATTCTTTTGCCTGTTGCTGTCTGGTTTCCCCAGCACCATTTGGTGTTTATCCCCACTGCATAGTTTTGCCTCCTTTGTCAAAGATTAATTGACCGTATAATTGTGGGTTTATTTTTGGTCTGTTGTACTGACCTATGTATCTGGTTTTTTTGTGCCAGTTCCGTACTGTTTTGATTACTACAGCTTTGTAGTATATCTTGTAATATGGAATTTCCAGCTATGCTGGGTCTTTTGTGGTTCCATACATATTTTAGGATTTCTTATTTCTAGTTCTGCGAACAATGCTGTTGGTATTTTGATAGGGATTGCATTAAATCTGTACATTGCCCTGGGTAACATGGACATATTAACAGTATTTGTTGCTCCAATCCATGAGCATGGGATATATTTTGATTTCCTTGTATCCTCTTCGATTTCTTTCATTAGTGTTTTGTTGTTTTCAGAGTACAGGTCTTTCATCTCTTTGGTTAAAATCTTTACTGGGTATTTTATTATTTTTGGTGCAGTTGTAAATGAGATCGTTTTCCTAATTTCTCTTTCTGCTATTTCATTATTAACATATAGAAATGCAACAGATTTCTGTGTAATGCTCCTACATGACCTCTTGATTCCTTTATTTCTTGCTATTGAACTGTACGCAAACTTAAGAAAACATGTCGTATAGTATCCAAGTCCTGGCTATACCAGATATGAAGTTATCTTTCACAAGTATATTGTTTCCCTCTTTTTCTGCTCTGTCTCTGCCATCTGCTTGTGCATCTTTTTCTGTCTTGTCTGTCTCTCTTTCTCTTTTTCTGTGTCTCTCTAATACACAAACAAAAATAATACACATGTGTTTATTTGTGTGTGTCTCTATGAGTGTGTGACTGTGTGTGTCTGTGTGTATGTCTGTGTTTATGTATGTGTGTCTCTATGTCTGTGTGTGTCTACGTGGGTGTCTGCACATCTGTGTTTATGTGTGTGTCTATTTCTGTGTATGTGTGTGCATTTGCGTCTGCCCATGTGTGCCTGCATGTGTGTATCTGTGTGTGTTTGTGCCTGTGTGTCTGTGTGTGTGTCTGCATGTGTGTCTTTGTGTGTGTGTCTGCATATGTCTGCATGTGTGTCTCTGTGTGTGCATTTTGGTGCGTCTGCATTTGTGTCTGCACATATGTCTGTGTGCCTGTGTGTTCATGTGTGTCTTGTTTGTGTGTGTGTCTCTATGTGTATTTGTGCCTGTGTGTCTGTCTGCATGTGTGTTTTTGTGTGTGTCTGTATACGTCTGCGTTTGTGTGTGCATTTTTGTGTGTC
Organism: Procyon lotor; assembly: GCA_028646535.1. Taxonomy (NCBI): domain Eukaryota; kingdom Metazoa; phylum Chordata; class Mammalia; order Carnivora; family Procyonidae; genus Procyon; species Procyon lotor. The sequence goes on along the minus strand of CM053621.1, from coordinate 8,672,963 downwards.
TGTGTGTGTGTGCATTTTTGTGTGTCTGTGTGTGTGCAAGTGTGTCTGTGCATGTGCAGGCATAAGTATTTTCCCATGCATGACTCTGCTTCTTCCTCCCTCATCGCAGCCTTTCTCTCCCTTCATCACAAGGGGTGGAGACTCCATAAGCCACGCCCACCTGACTTCCAGCAAGGCCAGGTGGAGCCTGAGGGCCTCTCCAAAGGGCTCCTTTTCTCTAACTCTGCACGGTGAAGCTGCCCATGATTATTTGGCCGCATGGTCTGTTGGGAGGATTTTCCTTGAAATCCTCCTGAAAATCACCCATTTGTGTTTCGGTCTATGTCTCTTTCTGCCTCAGCCCCACCCAAGGTCAGACACCTTTCTCCTCTGCTTTTCAATTACTTCTAGCACTTTTTATTCCCATCCACAATTTCAGCTGCTACCTAGCAATTTGAATCAGGGTGGTTAGCCTCTGATTTGTGGGAGAAGCACGCCCCAATAATAAATGTTGGTCCACAGGCCCCATCCTCTGTCTGTGCCATTTCATGGCAGGAAGAATGAAGGAACAACAGCAAGCCAAATCTGAGGACTTCTTTCAAGAAATTCTTGAAAGACTCTCGCCCTAGCAGAAACCCTGTGGTCTTCCTTTGAAGCAAGGACATTTGAAGTCAGCGTTTTTATCACCTTTGTCCAGGGTCAATGAGAAGCTAATTTTCAAGACATCAGAATATCTAGAAGAACCTGTCATGGTAGGGTTTGTTTTTGGGGTTAAGGATACCTCCCAACAACTTTGTGACCCATGGAATCTGTCTTTAGGAAGCGGTTTCCACACGTGTGACATATTTAGGCTGCCTTGGAAAAATACAATTTTTATTTGACAGTTTTAATATTTTGAACACTGCATGTTGACGCTTTTATCAGATGGGTTGTTTTTGTTGGCAGTGGGAGTTTGCAAACTAATGAAGAAAATAAGAAAGGGAATTAGCTTGAAGCTGCTGAGTATTTGCGACCAGAAGGTAAACGAAGGAGGTACCAGTGTCTAGAAATAATTGCTGTCACTGCCACAGTCCTCCATTAGTGCTGGCAAAAGACCCAGGGTCTGACAGTTAAATTAAAGCTTGCAACCCAGTGAAAAATTAGCAGCAGAAAGCTTGAATTCTGGTAACATCACATTGCATGCCATTTACTGTATGGCTTGAAAAGTTTGCTCCATTCATATTATTCACTGGGGGGTAAGACGGCTTGGGAGCCATAGAAAACAAATTCATCTGTAGCAGGCAGTGTTTACAAAGCAATAACCCATCCAGTTTGCCATTAAAGTAGAAGCTTGCTCAGAGAAATTCTTCTTTTATTATTTGACACTGGGTGATGATGGGAGTCTGAGCTTTGAGGTCAAACAGACTTGAGTATAAAGCCCAGTCGCCAAACTTACTGGCTGTGTGCCCTTGGGCTAATGACTTAACTTTTCTGATTCTTAGTGTTCTTACCTTCAAGGTGTAGATAGAAAATATGACCTACCTAGGGACACCTGCCTGGGTGGCTAAGTTGGTTGGGAGACTGACTCTTGGTTTCGGCTCAGGTCATGGTCTTGGGGTGCTGGGACCGAGCCCTGTGTTAAGCCTTGCACTTTGTGGGGACTCTGCTTGAGGATTTTCTCTCTCTCCCTCTCTTTTCCTCTGCCTCCTGCCTCTGCTCACGTGCGCGCTCTCCCTCCTTCTCTCAAATAAATAGATAAATTTCCTTTTAACAAATGACCTACCTAATAAGATTACTGAGGAGTGAAAAAAATAATGCATATAAAGTGCATAGCATGATGTCTGGCACATCATAAGCAATGGAGTTGTGCTTGTTCAAACAAGTGGTAGAGGAGGAGATTAATTACAGTGGAGACATCTGGAGGCTTCATGGAGAAGGTGCAAGTTGAGCTCTGTCTTGAACTAAGAGGAGGGTCTGACATGAGCACATGGGTTGGGAGAAGGGCAACCTAAGAGGAGAAACCTCAGCAAAACTCTGCAGACATCAGAGTTGATGGCTTATTCAGAGCATGCGAGACAATGGGCAGGGAGCAGAGCATGACCTTGACCTAATAGTTTCAGGACCACTTTCTCTGTCACTCCTGGTGCATAGGAAGTGACCTGTTTGAATAGCCAGGTGAGATGCTTCAAATTAGATTCCCTTGTTCAGTTCTTAAGCATCTAAGACCCAAGGAGGTGCCACCATATAGGTATTTCCCTCTTTCTTCCAGGACCATCAGTGCATTATCCCTTTCCTTCTCACCCTGACCAGCGCCTGCCAGTCTGATGGATGAAAAGTGGTATCTTCTGATCGCTCCTCATTTAGGAAATGGGTACAAAGCTTCAAAACAAATATAAATGCTATGATCTTTTAAGAAATCCATCCAGCAGTATCTGTTAAAATTAGATATATAAATGCCCCTTCACCCGCAAATCCAATTTTGAGGAATCTATCCTATAGAAATAAATGTACCAGGGCATAGAGATAAATGTACTAGCATGTTTATGGCGGTATTACTGAAAATGGCTAGAAAGGGCAGATGCAAATTCAATGTTATCCACTGATGTGTAGAATTATACATATACATATACATACAAATACATATACATATAATTCAACAATGTTGAATTAACAGGGAGGTTTGCTTGCTCTATAGACTATGAAGCAGCTCTGTAGGAATTAATTACATCTCCATATCAACATCTCTATGAGCAGGTTGCATCCTATAATGAGAACAGTGTGATCCAGTGCATTTTTGTTTTAAAAAGTAGGAAAAAGGGGCGCCTGGGTGGCTCAGTGGTTACGCTTCTGCCTTCAACTCAGGTCATGATCTCAGGGTCCTGGGATGGAGCCCCGCATCAGGCTCTCTGCTCAGCAGGGAGCCTGCTTCCCCCTCTTTCTCTGCCTGCCTCTCTGCCTGCTTGTGATCTCTCTCTCTCTCTCTGTCAAATAAATAAAATCTTTAAAAAAAATAGGAAAAAAAAATTTGAGAGTATGGTGTTTTACAGGTTGACATATGGTTGTGTGAACATAGGGATGAGACTAGAAACTCACACACCAGAGTTAGCCTTGCCGCTTTGCTAGAAGGGTGGCAAGGATTGAGCAAAGAGGGAGAAACTGTTGCCTTTTTCTTTGTAAACCTGATTTTGACTTGTTGCCGCAAGCATGCATCTTGTAGCTTGAAGGGCAAATCCAAAAAAATAGATAACGAGGGCACTTACCTGCTGAATGGGGGTATGGGGAAGGAGAAGCCAAGTAAAGGGGAAGGAAGACTGTGGGAGCCAGGCGCACAGAATAAGAGATTGACCGCAGCTTTTGTTCATGCATGTGCTGGGTTGGCCTAAAGTCTGGTTCAGGGGGGATTTTTCTCCCTTCTTGGACAGTAAAGAGGGAAGCTACAGGGTCAATGCATGTATCTCAGCTGGGCGTGGAAACTTCCTCACAAGAGGCAGTCCTTGCTCCCTTGTCCAGCGTCATCTCCCACGTGATCCTTATGCATTAGTAATGCGGAACTGCTCGCCTGGCAGCCCACATGTCGTTATAAATACACACGCACAGACACGCACACACGTGCACAGACATTCATACATGTGCTTTATGTGGCCTCTCACCTCTGTGTTGTTCCTTCAGCCCAGAGTACCCCTCACGTTTCTTATCACCTGACCAACTCCCCTTGTCTAGATTCCGCCTGGGGAAAAGTACCCCCCCCCCAGGACTGGGGTGAGCACCCCAATACATGTCCCCTCAGCACCTAAAGCCACCTTCCACCTGCACGTGTCGTGCTACCTGCCCCTCAAAATCAATTTTCTTTCTCTCTCTCTCGCGTAAACCATTTTAAACTGATGTGTGTCCCTTACAAGCAAGAGCTGTCCTAGGATTTCCAAAAGCACTGTGAATTAAGTGAATTTTTCTTTGGCTTATATTTCAGCTGAGATGAGGCTCAGAGGCACTGAGTGACCCCCTTCAAGGTCCCACAGTGAAGTGTTGATAGGATCCAATTTTAAACCCAAATCTGTAGACTCCTACCTTGGGACTTCTCCACTTTACCTATATTGTAAATTGCAGAAATATACACACCCTGGTGGAATGGACTGATAACTCTTTTACTATTATTCGGGTGTGCTCTATTCTACATTGCCTCAGAGACTCCCCCTGGTTCGTCCATTTGACTGGCTTTTAGTCAGGCCATAATATCCTAATGATCAGGTTTATGAGCTAGGAAGCTTTCACCTGCAAGTAACAGGAAAATCTGACTTAAAAGAGCTTAAACAAATTAAGGAGATATATGAGCTCATGTGAAGAAGAGTTTGCATCAAGATATGAGCAAGAACTGTAGGCTTCCCATCTTTTTTCTCTGCCAACCCCCACTTGTGTATTTTATCCTCCGGTGGCTTGCCTCATGGTTACAAGGTGGTTGCTGCAGTTCCAGGCCTTGCGCCTGCAAACACAAACAATCAAATGTGCGGAGAGCAAGGATCCCTGTCTTGTATCTCTTTTAAGACAGGAGACAAAAACTCGACCAGTCCTCTGTGAGTCTGAGCAGGAAAAGATTAAACTTGCCCAGGTGTTTGTTCTTTGGCTCCAGCTCCTGGGAGGAAACCTCTAAGCCCTTGGAGTGTCCTCCTAGATAAGAATGCCTTTGTTTATCTGATGGCCTTGGCTATGCCAGAGAGTCTATGGTAACCATGCAATTTATGGTGGGAGGCCTTGGGCCTAGCTGTGTGGCTCAACCTCTGGAGGGCCTGCAGCCTAAGGTCAGCCATGGGGCTGGTCAATCACGTCTACATGACTGAGTCCCAATAAAATCTCTTGGATACCAAGATTCAGGGGAACATCCCTGGGTGGCAACACTCCATATATCTCATCACACGTGGTTACTGAGAGAAGTGAGCACCCCCTCTGTGATTCCATTGGAGGAGGACGACTAGAAGTTCCATGCTTGGTATCTCTTGAACCTCTTCCCTTGGCTGATTTCAATTTGTGTTCTTTCAGTTTAATAAACCAATAAATGGTTAGTATAATGATAGTAAATTACTGAAACTGAGGGTGGTCTTCAAGAACCCCAGACTTGTAGCCGGTGTTGGAAGTAACTTGCCCATAGTCATAGCCAGTCAATGCTAGAGTCAGATCTGGATGCTTCTCAGTCAGGGTCTAGAGCTACTGAGCTACACTGCTGTGTCATGAGGTCGTATCAGTGGGGAGAGGGATTTTGTCATAGGAGCCGTAGGATGCCACTGTGAAGGCTTTTGAGTACAAGTTGACTTGCTCCTTTTGTAAAGGTCATTTGAGTAAGAGTAAACTGTTCCAAACTGCCCTGAGTGGTCTTGCTCAGACTACCACTCGAGAACTACATTGGATGCGTCCTTGTCTCAGCCAAAGAAGCACTTCTTTGCTCTGTTGTATGTCTTGAATTCCATGTCATATTTCACTTGGTTGGAACATTTCACAGTCGTTAGAAGATAAAATTAGAAATCCATTAATCTAGATGGGGGTGGAAAAACCATGGCCTGTGGGCCAAATCTGGGAAGTCGCCTCTTTTTATAAATAAAGTTATATTGGAACATGGCCATATCCATTCATGGATATATTTGCGTACATTTGCTTCTGTCGTAAGTGGCAAAGCCTAAAATGTTTACCATCTGCTCCTTTCCAGAAAGCATTTGTGGACTTCTGGTCTAGATCAGGGTTTCTCAACTTGGTCACTTGACATTTTGGGGCACATCATTCTTTTTGTGGGATTCTGATCCATGTGTTGTAAGGCACTGAGCAGTATCCCTCGCCACCACTCCCTAGACACTAGAAGCGCTGCTCACATTTGCCAACCAGAATCTCCAGTTGCAAACCACTGATCTAGATGATGCTACGTTCTTTTCAGATCTGACCTTCTAGACTTTTATGGCTTCTTTTTTATTTTTTTAAGATTTTTTTTACATATTTATTTGACAGGGAGAAGGAGATCACAAGTAGGCAGAGAGGCAGGCAGGGAGAGAGGGGAAGCCGACTCCCCACTGAGCAGAGAGCCCAATGCGGGGCTCCATCCCAGGACCCCGAGATGATGACCTGAGCTGAAGGCAGAGGCTTAAACCCACTGAGCCACCCAAGCGCCCCGACCTTTATGGCTTCTTATACTCACTTTAATGAACGTGGTCAACAGATCGTGACTACCATTTTTATAGAATTTATTCATGAATTTTTAGGGAGAACCCTTCTGTGTGCCATTCTGACTTGATCGTTTTCTGGATAGATCTTTTTGGTTATTCAGACAACTCCAAATGGATCATTTCATCAGTATGTCTTAAAAATAACTCTTTTGCAGAGCGTGCTTTTGGCCTCTCTTAAGGTGACACATGGTGGCCTGGGGCATGGGAGGAGGGAGGCTTGGTGTTAAGGTTCCAACTTAGCCACTTTCACCGAGAGGCATTGATTGGACAGGTTGGTTAAATTTCTCTGAACTTCAGTTTTCTCATCTCTGAAATGGCGGTAGTAATGACTGCCTTCGTGGGTGGTTGTGAGAATCATATGAGATGATAGTGTGGGAATAATGACAGTTGGAAACACAACATGGAGATTATTATATATGCATCTCCAAAGGGTATGGCAGCACGCAGCCAAAACATCATCCTGGCATGCACTGGATTTCTTGCAGGATAGGAGACACACTTCTCCAAACCACTGAAGTTCTGAGAAAGTTTTTAAAACAATGATAACATTTACTCAAGTCTCTTTGGCTGATAACGAAATATCACTAGGGTAACTAATACCTACAGGGGAGTAAAAGCAAGTTGAAAGTAGGCTACATTTTATGACTTGGTGATTATAAACTCTCAAGAACTAGAATATCACTGGAGGGTTAGAAAAGAAAATGGTGCTTGATTATAATATTTCCAAGACCCTAGTGTCAGGACCATAATTAAAAAAAATAACCAAGTGTGGAACTCTGATGGTTTCCATTTTCACATTTCCTCCTGCTTTTGTGAATTCTAAGAATTCGGAGATCCTCTGTACCTGTGTCATTGTCAAGTATTGAAATCATTGTCTCAAAATCTATTTCATTGTACTAATAGCTATAGAGTTGTCTACAGTTTAGTCATTTCCCTGCGGCCAAAAGATTGCACAATGGTGTAATCAGGGAGGCATGTAAGCTAATTATCTGTGGTTGGATTTTGATTCGGGTTCAGCTTTTCTAATAAGAGATTTTATTATTGGGTTTTGGGCCACTGTGTGGGTGGAACTTTCTCTCGTCTGTATATGTACGAGTGTGTGGGGATGGGAACACTGAAGATGTGACGGGTGGAAAGTTATCCAGGGAAAATGAACAGTCTGATGGACTCCATTCAAATACCAAAACTACTGAGCGCCTTTCCAGCCAGCATATGAATCCTGGGCTGGAAGTCGAAATAGGGCATTCTGCTCTATGCTAATTATCTGCTCTGTGTCCTTGACAGAGTAACCCCACTCTGGGCCTCAGTTTCCCCATCTGTAAAATGAGCACTTTAGATAGAATGAAGCCCTTCCTTGTCCTCTGACCTCCAGCCCCATGTTTAGGCCAGTTTAACATACTCATCTCCAAACGCTTTCTTTTTTTACCTCCCCCATTCCAACCCATTCCTTCCTGCTGACTTGACTGTTACAGGATAATTTTCCCAAAAAGGCAGAATCATAGCACCTGTGGTGACACAAAATAAGCTTGTGTATGTTCACTGGATTGAGTAGTGTCCCCTCAAGCTCATGGGGACCCAGAATCTGTGAATGTCATTTTATTTGGAGGTAGGGTCTTTGCAGATGTAACTCAATTGAGACGAGGTTATGCTGGGTTCGGGTGGGCCCTAAATCCGATGCCTGGTGCCCTATGGGAAGAAGGAAATCTGGAGACATTTGTAACTTTGGTACGCACAGGGAGAATGCCGTGCGCAGATGGTGGCAGAGAGCTAGAGTGATGTATTTACAAACCACGGATGGCCAGCAACCATGATAAACTAGGGAGAAGCAATAAATAATAAATTTAAAGATTTAGTTTTAAATTAAATTAACATTAAATTAAATTTAATAAATTCCTAACAAATAGGAAGAGGGTAGTGGAAAGTAATTCAGTTTGATGGGACAGACTTTTGCTGAGGGTCGGCTATGTGGCTTTCAGCCTTGTACTGGACGTGGGGGGTTTGCTAGTTGCTGTCCAAAACCCAGGAGCTCTAGTCACCGTGGGTAACACATGGTAGTGGCCACACAATAGGGGCTGATTTGCCTGCCTTTTTCAGTCTTCCAAATGGATCCTTCTTTCCGTTGCAATGTTTGGGTTTTGTCGTTGGATTGGATCCCTCTTCTGGACCACTGCAAACCCGGTCAGCCCCACCTCTAACTGCAAATGCTGCTGTGGGAACCAGTTGAGAGAGATGTCAGTGGTCTTCAGCTGGCCGGCCTTCTTGGCGGACCCTCAGGGTGGACCTCTAGCTTCTGGCCTCGGGGGCTTCTCTGACACCATGGCAGTGACTCAGGTGGCCTGCAGGACCTTAGCGGCATTCACCTGGGGACCAGGAGAGAGAGAGAGAGAGAGAGAGAGAGAGAGAGAGAGAGTGTGTGTGTGTGTGTGTGTTGATGCCATGGGACTGCCCATGAACAGTGCATTTCATTAGCATCTGCAGACTGAGCACCCTCAACAGGACACCTTTGCATTGCTTTGCATTTCCTCTGTTCCTCTTCCTTGAACCCCCACTCCAGCCCTCTACCATCACTGCCCAAACGAGCCATGTACACACTGGCCCTTGTCACTGGGAGTGAGTGCTCTCAGGAGACCCAGGCTGAGACAGCATTCTCCTCACCCCTCGGTGCCTTCCTCTATCAGGTCCTCCTTCCACACAACCTCAGGCTCCACTCCTCTTGAGCAAGTCTTTCTCCTCTTTGCTTTTTTTTTTTTTTTTAAGATTTTATTTATTTGACAGAGAAAAACACAGCGAGAGAGGGAACACAAGCAGAGGGAATGGTAGCAGGAGAAGCAGGCTTCCTGCCGAGCAAGGAGCCCAATGCGGGGCTCGATCCCAGAACCCTGGGGAACATGACTTGGGCCGAAGGCAGACGCTTAACGACTGAGCCACCCAGGCACCCCTCCTCTTTGCTTTGAGACCACTCACCCTCTGTGCCATTTTGATGACATTCCCACACTGTCATCAAAATGGCACAGAGGGTGAGTGGTGATGACATTCCCACACATTCCCAGTGGCCCTTGTCACTGGGAGTGAGTGGGGATGACATTCCCACACTGTCATCAAAATGGCACAGAGGGTGAGTGGTCTCAAAGCAAAGAGGTGCTGGGTCTCCTGAGAGCACTCACTCCCAGTGACAAGGGCCAGTGTGCATGTGGCTCATTTGAGCAGTGATGGTAGGGAGCTGGAGTGGGGATCCAAGGAAGAGGAACAGAGGAAAAGCACTCACTCCCAGTGACAAGGGCCAATGTGCATGTGGCTCATTTGGGCAGTGATGGTAGGGAGCTGGAGTGGGGGTCCAAGGAAGAGGAACAGAGGAAATGCAAAGCAATACTTCCACTACCCTCTTCCTCTTCCTCCTCCACTGGCAGTGGAGCCAGCTGAAGGGCTCTCCCAGGTGTTGATGTCACGTGAACGTGTTCTTACTTGCCAGGCAGTTGCTCTGCACAGCAGAATGAGGTCTTCATTTTCTGCAGCTCAGGTCCCTCAGGTGCCTCTGGGGGCTTGTGGCAGGGAGGTGGGGGAGCCATTCCTACCTCTTTATTGTTTCTTTCAGGTAGGGACTGAGAGCCCTAACGGCTCCAAGTGCAGTCTTGTATTCGTTTCCTATCGTAGCTGCAATAGAGGACCACAAACTAAAGGCTTGAAACTACAAATCTGTTACCTTATACCTCTGTAGCTCAGAAGTCCTAAAATCAAGGTGTTGCCAGGGCTACATTCCTCTTAGGAAAGTATTTGTTTCCTTGTGTTTTCCAGCTTCTGGAGGTCACTTACAGTCCTTGGCTCATGGCCCCTCCTTCCTCCACCTGCAATTCCATCATCACATCTCCTCTGACTGATCCCCTGCCTTCATCTTAAAAGGACAACTGTGGTTACTCTGAGCTCAGCAGGTCATCCAGGAGAATCTATCACCAAATCCTTAATTTAATCATATCTGCAGATTCCCTTTTGCCAGGTGTTACCTTTAGCATATTCATAGGTTCTAAGGATTAGGCATTATTCTGCCTACCTCGGTTTTTTTTTTTAATCTTATTTGTGACAGTGTTGAAAAGACCCCATCTATATATCTATCCATCTATCCATATCATCTATCATCTATCCAACCATCCATCCATCCATCCATATCATCTATCATGTATCTATCCATCTATCTGTCCATCCATTATCTGTCTCTCCATCCATCCATCCATATCATCTATCATCCATCCATCCATCCATCCATCCATCCATCCATCCATCAATATCATCTATCATCCATCCATTCATCCATCCATCCATCCATCCATCCATCCATCCATCCATCCATATCATCTATCATCCATCCATCCATCCATCCATCCATATATATCTCTCATCTATCTATCTACTTACCTATGTACTTACCTATTTTACTCACCATGATTCTTAAATAATGAGAGACTTTTATACCTGGCATAATTATCAAACAAAATGAAACTGTGAACAAAGAACTTTCAAACAATGAAATCACTACAAAGGAACAAAGTAATTTTAGAAATGACACATGGATTCTGAAGTACTTATTCAAAAGTAATGTTCTTTTCAGGAGCAAATATTATTAAGTGGAAGTCTCAGCTTATCTCAAGACTTCACCAAATCACTGCTCATCAAACTTCCAAAATGAAGTTACTACTCAAGAATACCAAACTATTGCTCAGCTGTTAATTGATACAATTAGGTTGAGATCTTAATATTCAGCCCATTTCTTCTCTTCCAGTCCTTGTGGGTAGACATTTTTCTTTTTTGGGTTTCCCGAAAAGCACAGAGTAGCAGTTCCAACCACCAGTGACTTAAACAAGAAGAGAGTTACTATTTCTTACCAGAGAACACTTGTAATAACGGAGGACCATGTATGTCTGCTACAATTTGTGTAAATGTGTGCACACTATCAGTTTCCCCTCTTGTGGTTCCTTTTTTTCTTGTTGAAGTTTTCCTGATGATTATATACAAGACAGTGACCTCAAAAGCCTGTGTTCTGTTGGCTCTGTGATGGAGAGACCTGAGAGTTTCTGCCAATGCTTCAGTGTCATGGTTTCTAGAGAAACCCATGTTGGTGAGGGGGGCAGAGAGTTAAGATTATAATGAGGGGCGGTAGAGTTCAGGAGGGAATTCATTCCTGTTCTCTGGCATTTGCTGAGATAGCATCTTTAAGGGCCCAGTCTGTTTCCCTCCTGCTAAGACCGGTTTACCAAGGAAGGACTATTGAGGATGCATAATCCTGGACTTAGTACAGCAGGTGCTCAGGGTTTGTGTCTTTGTATATACATGCCAGCTAAACATTTGAGAAAGGCAATGATTTTGGACAGAAGTTTTGATGTCAGAGAAGTTGCTCTTGGAAACCACACGCTCCTTCATGATGCCGGGTTATGCTATTCTTTGATCTGCTCTTCTTTGTGTCTGTCTAATCCTCTCCACCCTGGTTATTCTACAAATAATGGACCTCCCTCCTTTAGTCCTCTTCCACTTCTGCTCTAGATGGACCTACTTCTCATGCTATCCTTTTGATCAGAAACATTAAATAGCTTCCCATTTCATAGGCTTCCTATTGAATAGGGCCTAGCCTTCTTGGTCAGATCCAAGGTTATGTCCTTGTCTTATCTCCTACTTTTGCCCAGAAAGTTCCAGCTATAGAAGACACCTTGCCTTTTCTTTGTCCATGACTTTGCTCAACATTTACCTTCACTTAGAAGGTCTTGGTCTTCCATTATTGCCTACAGATTTCTATCTATTCTGCATTGGACATTTCAAGTGCTTTCTGCTTTCAACAGTGTCCTGGGATTTTCTCAACCTGGTGAAACCTTGTTCTCCTTCAAGTTTTTCTCCTTAGATAGTGTTTCTGTAAAATTTTTTCCTTAGGTATCGTTTCTGAGAAATGTCGGGCTCTTCATTGACTATGATTTTTTTTGGGTTATTGGTTCATATGTCATAATTCCCTTAAAAGATTGATTTACTATAAATAACTTTATTATTGTCCAATTTGGCAATCCCCTGTCTACATAGAGTGATTCCATTGGCTAGGATGATGTAGTTTGTAAAAAAACAAACAAACAAAACCCAAAAAAGTGTAGCCATTTCTAAGCATTATTTAGTTAGTTTTATAGAACTTATTTAAGCCAGGGGTTCTTGTTCCCTACAGGGTTAACAAGACAAAATGCAGAGAATTTTGCACAATATTCCAGAATGTTCTTAACCCACTGTGAAGCCCATCCATGAACTACTAACCTCATTAGCCCAAGATTAAGAGCTTGTGTTTTGATAGATTCTCTAGCATCTTATGTAAACTAAAACAGAAGAGAGCTCTATTTGGCATTGTCAATAGACAACCTCCAACAGGATTAATATTAAACTTGATCCAATAAATGTATTTTTCATGGGTTTACTTCAAAAGGAGAAGGGACTCTCTGTGGGTCTTGGAGAGTTCAGGACATTATAAATGCTGTTCTGCTCAGTTGTAAGTGAAAGACACATTTTCACTCTGTATTGATCAGAAATGCTTAAATCCAAGTCGCTTAGGGCTAGAACTACCCCCCTTTTTATGGCATAAAAGTAACCTTCCCAGATCAGTAGTGAACCATTTACTGCATCAGATTCAACGCACTGATAAAATAATAAGACCCTCTGGTCTCAATCTGGCTATTTCTTATTAAGCAAGAGTGAAGCTGTAGCTATTCAGTATCAAATCAACTGCTTGGGGGTTTCTTTGCAGTTGTTCCACAAAGCAGCTAGAACAGCTGTGGGCCAAGTAATTAATTAATTGACAAAACTAATTGACCTAATTTGGTCATTATTATGCTAGAGGAAGTCGTCCACATGCCAAGAGTAGAGTATTGGATGGTAACTCTTCTCAGAGCATTGATATCACTGTGTGTGAGCACACAGTGCTCACATAGGATGGAGCTCATGCTCTCTCTCTCTCTCCCTCCCTGTCTTTCAACTCTAAATCTATGGCGCTTCTCTCTCAGAGAGCTATTTCACCATTCCTCTGTCTCTCTGCTTTGTTTTGTTGACTCCTACTGTGTACTTGTACTTGTTATTCCCGTTACTGACATTGCTGCCTGTTGCCTCACACCCAGAGAGCTGCAGCACCTTCCAGTAAGCTCTTGGCTTCTATTCCTTCCTCCATGCAAACAAATTTCTTTAAAAAAGTATTACTTTTTATTTACATAAATAATGTGGGACAATTCTCCTTATTAAGAGACATGGAGGGGCTCCTGGGTGGCTCAGTGGTTTAAAGCTTCTGCCTTCGGTGCAGGTCATGATCTCAGGGTCCTGGGATCGAGCCCTGGGTCAGGCTCTCTGCTCAGTGGGGAGCCTGCTTTCCTACCCCTACCCCGCCCCACCTACTTGTGATCTCTCTGTGTCAAATAAATAAATAAAATCTTAAAAAAAAAAAAAGACCTGGAGGATGTGGGTGAGATCTCTTTCACCAACTTCTTATCCCCCCAATTGTGTTCCTCTTTCCAGAATCTTTGTGTGTATCAGTGTGATGTGTGAGCCTCTAAACACGACTCTTTGTATTTGCAAACTTAAAGGCCAATAGAAAGTATGTAGAAACATGTGCATGTGTTGGTAGTATTGTAATTCATTATTTCTTGGCAACATGCTTTTGTCCACTCAATGATATCACTTTTGGATTTCCCTAAAGTCTTGTGTACAGACTGACCTCATTCTTTTTAACTGCAATGTAGTATTCCGTGGTCTAAATATACCAAAGCTTATTAGGCCATTTTCCTGTTGATATTTACATATTTTTGTTATGAAAAGCAATATTAAATTTATTTCTGCACTTTCTAAAAGACACTTTGATGAGCACCACCTGTAACACTATCACAGGATCCATACTGTCAAATCCAAGTGTCACCAGAAGTCTGGTCCTGATCCTCTTTTATGCTGATACTTCTCACTGCTCCCTTACCACATGCCCACCACCCAGCCGGTGTTCCTATCTCTTAAACACCCCTTGTGCTTTGGCTCATTTAGGATGAACCTCAGTCTATCTGTGGTCATGATCATCACCCTCACTTAGCCATATATAGTGCTTATTATATTCCAGTTGTTTACTCATACTTTATACATTTCTAATACTTCCCACTGCGCTGTGATACAGGTATGGCAATTGTCCCCATCTTACAGATGAAGAAACTAAGACCCAGCAAGATTCAGTAATTTGCCTGAAATCCCCTGGCTTATAAGTGGTGTGGCCAGGATTCAGATCCAAGTAGCCTAGCTCCGGAATCCATGCTCTTAATCACTCATCTATACATTTTGTCTGTGAAGAATTGTATGCCACTGCCTCCTTCAAGCCCTCCTTGATCACCACTCCAGACCTATCCATTTGTTCTCCTGTTCAAATGTTTTTGAGCTCCCATCTATGTGTACGTTCTATGCCAAATTCTGAGGATGTATTGCACAAACAAGATGAACTTGTCAGACTAATAATCACGACCTTCGTATGCAGCATTACCCACATCACTCAGAGGGACTTGTTACAAGCTGCTATTTATCTTCCGTGGGCGTGTTTTGGATTCTCTATGCTCCTTTAGGGGAGCACTCGTGTTTTTGCTATTGGGCGTCTCTTCACACTCAGCTCATGCTAGTTGCTCAATTAGCATTTAATGATGACAGTGCTATAATAAACACTGGTCCCTACCGATCAAGACTTACCTACAAGAGCATTTGAGATTCAGTGCCGGGAAAACCTAAGGAATTCCTGATAAATCTAACTCTGTGTCCAGAGAACCACTTGACATACTGCCAAAACCCACTTGGTGGGGACTTTGATGTCCCTGCTGAGGAAGTAGGACTTTAGTATCTAAAGATCATCTGAAGGACCTCATCTGGGGGACCTCATCTGAGGCCTTGGGTCTTTTCAAGGCAGACGAATGAATCCTGGGGGCTTCACTAATGTGCCTTCGGGATCATGGAGGCTAAATGAAGTATGTGGGGCCAATCCTGGCTCTTGGACCCTGAGCATCCCACACTAAGGCAGAGAAAGATTTTAAAAGTTCCTATTCATCAGCGTAGCCACCTCTGTCCACTTGGCCTTCTGCAAGAATGCTAAACTCACGCCTCCAGGTAGACACAGCAACAAACACAACTGAAAAATGGGGAAAGAATTGCGTTAGAGGTGCAGGGCTATCTGCTCCAGGCCATTAATGTCAGCAAAAAGCAAGAAAAAAGACACTGGACCATCTTTGCTAAAATTGGGTCTTGTTTACATGCCAGGCAATACCTCTTGGAAGGGATTATCTGCTTATTGATTCTCTTCCAACACTGGGAATTAAGCTCAGGCCATTTACGCATTCTGAGCTTTTTTAGCAAAATATCCTTCCCTTTATGGGCTTGTCCTCCATCCTCCGTTGGAAAAGGAGGAAGTCTTTTCTCATTCCAACACTTTGTGTTTGTTCAGTGCTCTACAGGGACACGCACAGCCTTGGAAGGACAATTCATTGTCTCTGCCTCATAAACGAAGGAAAGCTGGAAAGCTGGTGGCTTGAGTTAGTGACAGAGTGAATGTTCGATTATGGGTCTCCAGATCCTTAGTCACCAGGACTATACCACGATACTTTCCTTCTTCGTGCCGGGTGTTATCTTTTAACACAAATCCCAACATCGCCCCAGAGATCTGCATACAATTCCAGATCATACCCCACTACTTCTACGTAGGCTGAGCTTCTGTAATACCAGTCAGTTCTTGGTTCCCCCAAATCCCTCATTGCTTTGCTTCTGTGCATGTGGCTTCTTCTTCCCTTCTCAGTTAGCCCCTTTTGTGTGGTGAGACCCAGAATGTTCTATCCTCTGGGAAGCCCTCCATGCTATCATTTGCGGCTCCAGCTTCTTGTGAAGACACTTTCCTTTAACATTTAGCTCAAATATGCACAGCTTCAATCCAGGAGAAGGCAGGAAGTCCAGTGTTTGTCTTGGATCTCCATCCAGGTGTTCTTGGCAGAACCTGGAGTTGGGGACTTACCGTCTACCGGTCATCGCTTGCTCTGAGTCTCTGTCTGTTGATTTCTCCCCTCCTGCAATTGCTCTCTTCTCTCCTTTGGCCCCTTGAGCCCGACCCACACTGACGCAGTCTTCAGAGATCTTCCGAGTGCCACTGACACAGGTCGTCCTGTCTAGCAGATATTTATTTAACTGAAGGGGTTTTGCTTCTAGCGGGAGATGACATCATGGAACAGAGTGGACAATAACTTGAGATGAAATATTAGATGTCATGAGCCCAAGAATTTATCAAAGCTTTTCTGGCACTGGGCATGTTGCGCTAGCTATATCTTAGCTGAGGATTTCACTTTCTACGCCTTCCTCCCCCGGCTTCCCTGGATACCCGCAACCCTATTCCTTTGCCAGCCTTGAACCCTTAACATTCTCAGACTTTTTTCCAATGCAGAGCATTTGAGCTTTTCTTGCCCCACTTCCCCAAACTAATCCTACTTTACAAATCTCAAAATTTCATTAAGATGGCCCTACTGAATGAAGGACCCTTTTTCCTGCTCTTTCCCTTCAGCATTAAACTCATGTATGGATCTGAGGATATTAGCTTTTTTGTTTGTTTGTTTTTTTGTTTGTTTGTTTTTTGTAGTCACTCCAATGGGTGAGCAGATGAAATTGGTACAAGGGAAGGAGTCAAGGGCACTGATTTCTACTTTCCCATTTTTTTATGGTTTGCATTTTAGTTTTACAATGAGCATGTGTTCGTTTCCTGTTGTATTTGTAATAAAACTGTTAATGCAGAAAAGCTTAAAATGTGCTTTGAAACCAAACTACAGCTTTTTTCAGTTCTTTGGACAATATTCCATTCTTATACAGGAGTTTCTTTCAGGGGGTCCCTGGCAACAGAAGAGGAGCAACATAAAGATTTATTTTCCTCTTGTCCAGAGCAAAGCAAGTCCTTTGTTTATGTCAGTCTTCCCAGATACTACACGAGAAGTCAGTGACTAAATCTTAATCATCTTTGTGCTTCCGTGGAAAATTACCCATTGTCTAGAGCATGCTTCTCTGTGTTATCCAGTGCTAACCTTGCATTGTCTACCCTGTAATGTATAGATAATTGATAGCAATGCAAAATAATTTGTGCCTGCAGACAAGCAAAAATTCTGTATGATGGAGGCTCACATCCATCAGTGCACTGGAGGCTCCCAAACTGTGGAAGAGGCCAGTTTTGCTTCCATTTGCATATTTATTTCAGTGTTTCTGACCTATCCGTGTGTCTAATCTCTCCATTTGCTTTTGAACCGATAGAAACATACTGCCAATTCTCTCATTAGTGACTTAAATAAGCCAACACATTTTCACTTTACATCTGTATGAGATATAAATGTGGGGTAGATGTGATGGTTTTACCTTTTCTGAATTTGAACGTGATCCTTCATCAATTTCTCTACTGCCTGGGCCAAGGAATGATGCTTGGCGGCCCACAATACATGCTCGTTGAATGAATGCATGAATGAATGAACAGGGATGTATATTCCCGCTGCTACGAATATAACAGTTCAAGTACGTGCATTATTAATAGGTTGGGATTTGCCTGTTGTGTCTTAGCTAATGGTCATGTTGGTGATAATTTGGGTCTTCCCAAGCCATATTCATTCCATTCTCTTCTAATTAGAAAAATATTTCTATTTTTTTGTTAGAAAAAAATTTTTTTAGAAAACTTGGGAAAGATCGAAAGTATAAAGAATAAATTGTAACCAACCCAGAGTGTCTCTCGCCGCCCAAATAATTTCTATTATTTCTACTTATTCCTTCAAGTCTTTTCTCTGCATCTCTTTATTCAATCAGAATTTACTACTTACCCACTGTGTGCCAGGCACTGCAGCCATCACAGTGAAAGAAACACACAAGGCACCATCCTCTTGGAGTTGACATGTTAAGTAGGGGGTGGAGGGGAAGGGAGAAAAAATAGACAAATGAATAAGAAAATTCCAACCAGTAAAGAGCCCATGTATGCTTCTCAATGCATGTTTTCTCTCAGTTTGTGTAATTGGCAAGGTTAATTTCAAGTCACGGACCCTTTTCACGTACCCTTTATTAATGGCCCATGTTCAAACACATCGGTATGGAATTTGGTGTTGAATCGGCGGCTGACTGTCCCCTCTGAGCCACCTGTCCGTCCCACCCCTGGGACATGCTTCAGTCAGGTGTACAGCATGAAAGGGGGTCACCTCGCGAAGGTCGGTGGTCCCTCTGAAACTCAGAGTCAGGCTTTCGATATAAACATCCTCCCTGGGGGAACCCAAAGTAATTTTTTTTCCTGTAGAGTACCAAACAAGAAGGATCTGCCCAACGTGCCGGGAACTCAAATTTCCCTTTGACTTGTCCTTGGGTAGGGAGCCAAGGGCTGCTGCCTTGTGGAGAGAGAGAGAGTCACAGTCGTAGTGAACAGACGAGGCAGCCATGCTGGACCTTCTATTCTTGGAAAGGAGGGGCTCCTGCAGGGGCATCACTTATATTTGGGAAGAAATCACAGTTTGTAGGCATCCAGTCTTTGTAGTTCCTTGTCAGGATGTTTCATTTGAAATGAAAGTTTCTTTAAAATTGAAAACTTGTATTAAAATTTAAGGACCTTATCTGAGAGTATGTATCTTGAGATGAAAGAGTGTGTGTGTGTGTATGTGTGTGTGTAAATTTGAGGCTACCTCCCACGAAGGAACTTTGCTTTAAGTTTGGAAAGTGGGACTACTTGAAGAGCTTACATCTAATTGATTCCAAGTCCTACCTTAATATTGGTTTATAATGAATATCCTATATTGGTTTATAATGAATATACCTATATTGGTTTATAATGAATAGCAAATTCACGAGCTGCTTCTATGACCTGGGACATGAGACGCCTGGTATTGTGACACACTGTGTTGGCCTTGTCATATGGCTAGACACAAGAGGGACGACATCTTGTTAGCCCGTCTGTGTCTCTCTTGTCTCTGTCTCCCTCTGTCGCTTTCTCTCTGATTCTGATAGTTTAGAACTTTTTGGTCCTAGTTCGTGGCAAATAGAACAATGTCTCAATTCAGGCATCAAGAAATCATGCAAGAGGGCTCTTCCAGACAGAGGCATCTGGGAGATAGTATGACTCTTTTGGAGCACATCTTCACCGGCTCTTTCTCCATATGCATGTGTCTTGGTTCCTCTCATCCAGAAGTTGATTACTGATCTTTAATAAGTTTTAGACTTTTTATCCACCATATTGGATAAATGTGGCCAAGATCCCTTCCTTGCCCCCATTGCATTCAGTTGCAATGGGCCCGGGGCCCTGGAGAGTGTGGGTTGAAAAAGAAACCAACTGGCTGGCAAAATCTTAGGAGCTGTGATTGGACAAGGTGGGATCATGGGTGACTTTCACCAATACTGTCTCCTGCTACCAGTTCTCTTCCCAACACATTGGCTTGGCCTCCCAAGTGAGCATCATTGGGAGACACTGGGTAAACTCCTTTATAGCCTTCACTCCATCACCCAAGAGGTTCCTGCCCATTGTCACGTGGAGCCGAAGGAGAGGTTTCTGAGTCAGACCTGTTTGGTGGTTGTATTCATTTAAATAAACTCTGGCCTTGACATCCTGATCACAAACCCCTTGATTCCACATACCTGAAAGGAGAAGGACGTATTTTTCATCTTTCCCACCTTGCTCTTTGAAGGCTAGTGACAGTACCCAAGATCTGCAGGGAGGTTATTCAGCAAGTGAATCTTAACACGATGATCTGGGGAAAGACGAGAAAGAAGATTTTGTACACGCCATCTCTAACAATGGGAAAGGTAGGACGTTTGAACTTTTCTGTTCAAATTAACTGACAATTTCATTTGGTTAGTAGCCCTTTTATAAGACTGATGTCCCCTCTGTGGATTTAAAAATGTTTACTTTAACTGACGGTCAACCCACTGTAGACATGATTGTCTATATGTCTTTGTCCAAGCCACTATCACTTCCCAATTAGATTATTGCAACAGCCTCTTGAATGGTTTTGCTATTTCTACATCTGCCCCTATAATATATTCTTCACACAACAGCCAGAGTGATTTTTTAAAGAGCATAAATCACATTATATTACTCTCTTGCTTGGAACCATCCAGTGACTTCTCTTGCCCCTTAGGTGAAGTGGAAGCTCTTCACCATGGCTTACAGGGTCAATCTCTATCCATGACTATTTCTGTTTCCTCTTCGATTCACTTAACCGTTTTCAGATTTATTGTCATCTCCCCCTCGCCCCTCCCCGGGCCTTTGTACCACCTGTTATCTCTTCCTGAAAGACTCTTGTGCAGTGGCTTTCTTCCTATCACTCAGATATCAGATTAAACTTCATTTCCTTATGCTGTATCAAATAACTACTTTCTCATTCTCTATTACCTTACTGTATGTAAATTTATTTTATTTATTTAGTTTTCAAATTTAACTTTTTTTTTAAAGGTTTTATTTATTTATTTGACAGAGAGAGAGAGAGAGATCACAAGCAGGCAGAGAGGCAGGCAGAGAAGGGAAGAAGCAGTATCCCTGCTGATCAGAGAGCCCCATGTGGGGCTCGATCCCAGGACCCTGAGATCATGACCTGAGCCGAAAGCAGAGGCTTTAATCCACTGAGCCACCCAGGCGCCTGAGTAAAGGATGTTTTTGCCTTGACTATGTTTGTAGAACATTGCCTATGGATATGAGGGTGGGACCACTGACTTCCAGAAACATTGGTTCCTGAGGTTACCAGCATTCAGCCCATCTTGCCTGAGTGACACCTACTCCTTCCCATTCTGTTTCAAGCTATTGATCTCCAAATGTGGCTTAGAGATAGCTGTAATTAACTGCCTGAGCTTTGAAAAGGTTTTCCAAGTTAAACCGGAGCAACCGACGTTTGTAAACAGTTGTTAGCTAGAGGAAAAGGTAAAATTGCATGTGTCATCCTGTTTTCTATCATATGCATTTTGATGTTCAAAGGGATGATATTAAAACGAATATCCCAGTGTTCTCATTTGTACTTGCCTTCGAAAGAGGCAAAGAAAAAGCTTCTAAGTAGAGCGGTGGGTACCTCTTTTTATATACTAAGGCCAGGAATGTTTGAGGAGCAAAATAACCATGCCGGAGAGAACCATTTCTCACTTGTCAACTCTGCCCAGTGAGACATTTTACAGAAACGAGTGCGATTACTCTTGTAATAATTTTCGAGTTCAATATTGCCAGCCCTATTTTATAGACAAGGCTGAAACTAAAGCCCAGAGGTTAAGTAACATAGTTAAGTGAGTCATTAAAAAAAAAAAACATTCATTCATTCATTCATTCATTCATTCATTCATTCATTCATTCTATATACAGAGATTTACGAGGCATCTTTACGCACCAGGGGCTTTGCTAGATGCTATACACTCAACAATGAACAAAATAGATGCAGTTCTTCCTTGTCCTCCTGGAGCTTAGAGCTCCCAGGAAGGAGGATGAGCATTCAGCAAACAGCTGTGCAGGTGAATATTGAATTCTTGCAGTAGAGCAAAGGCTGTGAAGGGAAAGAAGAGGACGCTGTGTGGCCACAAGAGGGAACCTTCTTCCAATGAGGAGCCAGGAAAGCCTTTGGGAGAAAGTGACGTTCAGCTGAGCCCTGAACCATGAGGAGGCGCTGAGGTAGAAGGGCTCCAGGCATGGCGGATGGTAGGTGTGATAATCCTGGGCCGGGACAGAGCTTGGCGAGGTCTGGGTTGGACGACCCACATGGCCGGATGGTGGCGAGGCTGGGATGGGTATATGGAAATTTGGATTTTATTCCACAGATAAGTGGAAGCCAGGAGAGTAGCTGTCTGAGACTGCTTCCCTAGAAATGTGAAAATGGATAGGGCCACAGACCTCTCAGAATGTTCCCTAACACATTTTCTTAGGGTCACCTTGGAGGAATATAATTATTGCCCCCCTTTGCCGAGCACAGTGCCTTCCCGCTGCTGGAGTCTGCCCGAGTATTTGTGCCAATGGTACCATCAGATGGTCCTCAAGAGCTGAGGATTTTGGCTCTTCCAAAGCTCAAAGGAGATTCCTCACATACTGGAACAGTAATGATAATGTCCAGCCATAAAAATAATGGAGAAAGGAATTTAAAAGACAAGTGAAGATGCGATTATACCTGGTTACAATGTCGCACGTGTGGCATGATCCTGTTTATTTTTTATTTTTCACTTTTAAAAGATGTTATCTTTTTATCTGAGGAGAGACACAGATAGTGAGAGAGAGCAGGAGTGGGGAGGAGAGGGAGAAGGAGGATTCCACCGAGCAGGGAACTTGACGTGGGGTTCCAGGCCCGGAGCCAAAGACAGACACGTAACCGACTGAGCCACCCAGGGGCCCCAGCATGGTCCTGTTTTTTTAAAATGCTGTCAAAAAAAAATCCATGTGTTGGAAAAATGAAAATCCTAGCTGAATATTTACCAAAGTGCTGAGTCTGGGTGGGATCCCAGGTACGTTTAACACCCATCGTAATTGTAAGAGGAGATATTGCTAGCCCTAATTTCTAGATGAGCAGAAATGAAAGGCAGAGGCAACACATGGTTAAGTCATTCATTCATTCAAGAACTATTTATTAGGTGTTTACTGTGTAGCCGGGGGCTATTCTAGGCACTGAATTTTCAATGATGAATGTACCAGGTGATTTTCAAAAATGTACTCTGAGGGGCGCCTGGGTGGCTCAGTGGGTTAAGCCTCTGCCTTCGGCTCAGGTCATGATCTCAGGGTCCTGTGATAGAGCCCCGCATCGGGCTCTCTGCTCAGTGGGGAGCCTGCCCCACCCCCCCCGCCTGCCTCTCTGCCTACTTGTGATCTCTCTCTCTCTCAAATAAATAAATAAATCTCAAAAAAATGTACTCTGAGTTATTTCAGATGCATTAAAAACATATCAAAGAAAAAGTATAACCAATATCCAGGTATCCACTACTTAGCCAAAGAAATAAAATGTTACCTATATGATTGATGGGTCTCTTGATTTACTCCTTTCCCATTACACTCTGCCCCTTGCCCTTAGGCATAAACACTGCTGTAACTTGGATGTTTATCATTCTCATGCATTTCTTGGATTACAGTTAATTTTTATCTCCTTTTTGCATGCTCACATTTTTGAAATTTTCTTCTGTGAGTGCATACCCTTTCCAAGAAAAAAAAAAATGCCTGGTAAGATTTATTATTTCTAAAAACCCAAGGGAAAATCAGGCTTGAAAACAAAACATAAAGTGCCTTCTTGAATCTGCACTTGATGGCCTTCCTTCATCTTGGTGGGTCCTTTGACTCCTGATGCCCCAGCTTCCTCTCCCAGCCCCTCTCACGAGATCTAGAAAACCATTAGCCAGAAAAGAGTCCTTCTCAAGTTCTCTTGTCTCCTAAAAATATTTTAAGGACAGTATTTGTTGGTGCCTGGAGCTCTGATCGTCAGGCTCCTGATGGGAATATGTCCTTGATCTCTTGTTACTCCGTGGACACCCAAGCTCTTCTGGACAACACCGACCAAGGGCAAAGAAGGTCAGATGTCCAACCCCAGCTTTGGGGAGGAAAGTCATCCAAATGCATTTCCAATACAAAAGCTGCAATTAGAATGAGACTTAACCTTGCATTTTTTATGATGTGTATCTTAGTCAACGTCTGTGTTTGCAAAGACAAAGACAAAAAATTAATATTTAATATGTGCCCAGTGGAAGGAGAGAGAGGGGAATCCATTCTCTGCCGTGTTTTTGAGTCTTCAGTCTTAAAATATCAGCTTTTAATCTCTTGATTATGAGATACATAGTGTCCCATTCTGTTTCTCATTGATGTTGGGTGAGAAGCATTTTATCCTTGCACTCAGATGAAGCTGGGCTTCCCCTCCAACTCTATCACTAATGTACGATGTGATCCGGGACTTCAGTTTCCCCTTCTGATAAATGGAATAATAATGGCTCCTTCACAGGGGCGCAGTGAGGAGTCAATGAGATAACCAGGTGCGCTAGATGAAAATGGCACGAGGAAGCCTAGGGACCCAGTGGGAGATGGGGATGGGCCGTCTCTACATGTCAGAGAAAGAGTAAAAAGAATCCCTCTGAGTTGGATAGATCGGTGGATAAAAAGGAAAGGAGGAGTCTGAAATTTTAAAGCTTCTACCCGACTTTTTTTGTGCGTGTGTGCTTAGCGGCTGCGAGTCTCAGAATATTTGACACTTAATTTCTACAGAGATATTTTTGTGTTTATGAATATGAAGATAGGTCCAAGGCTAAATTGCTCTGCAAAATACAGGAAGGCCCGAGGGTGAAGAACCAGAGGAGATAGTTGTGTGGGGAATTGGGAGGTGTCGACAAGGCAGTCTGGAAGCCAGCCAGAGAGAGCTGGGCTGAGCTGGCACTTACCCCCAAGTCCACTGGACCCCCCGGGGCATCTGTCTTTTTCTAGAACAGTCTTATATCCATTCTTTATACACACACACACACACACACACACACACACACACACACCCTGTCTTGCATGCTTTGTCCTACAGCTTGCAGTCCTCCTGAGAACAACCTGAATCTTCCGTGTTTTGTGCTTGCTGATCGCTCTGTCTGGGATGGGCTCACTCCTCCCCCTTGAGTCTCCCTCTGTCAAAATGTCAATCAGCCTCAAACCAACTTAATCCTCAGCTGCTCTCGAAAGCTCCCACTGGCTCCTGGGCTGAGTCTCCTCCCCGGGCACCCCTGCAGGTGTGTACCTTGCCTGAGCTCCTCCCGTGTGGACTCCCACCACTCTGTTTTGACTTCTTTGTGTTTGAGTCCTTTCTTAAACTGCAGACTGTGGGCTTCCCATTCATTGTTGCGTGGTGTTGGCATGAGTGAACACACTCAACGACTGTTTACTGAGTTTCTACTCTGTGCCAGGCACTGTGAGGGCTGTTTCCAATGCTGCAGTGAGTAGAGACAAAGTCCTCGTCCTCACAGAGCTTACCTTCTAGTGGCCAGATGACAGATACGCCTGACACAGACTTAGAATTATTTAGAATGTTAGAAGATAGTGATAGTGGAAAATTAATGGTTGTGAGGAAGGGAGTTTGGGAGAGGCAGGGGTACAGGCTGCATGTGATGTATAACAGGGTGATCAAAGAGGGCCTCACTAAGAAGACGCCATTTTGAATAAAGACTTGAAGGTGGTGAGGGAGGGAGCCACGTGGGGGATATGTGGAGAAGGCCTGAGGCAGGAGCAGGCCAAGTGGATCAGTGTGTCCAGGATAGAGTGGACAGGATCAGGGAGAGGAAACAGGAGCAGGAGGACAGTAACATAAGTCCTTGTTATTGAATGGGTCTAGGCTTCCACCCTGAGTAAAATGGGCAGGCCCTGGGGACTTTTGAGGAGAGGCACAAAACGGTATGACCTCTATCCTCCAGGATGGCTCTGTCTCCTGTGTGGAGAATGGACCACCTGAAGAATGGGAAAGGGATAATGACCGAAAGAACAAAATAAGCAAGAATTGCTTGACATAAATGAGCAAAACTTTTAAAATAGCCTTGACTAGAGACCACCCAGGAAGTCTTTTCTGATGGTTATGCTAGCTTCTGAGAAATGTCTGGCCTTCTGTTGGCTTCAAATGGCTGCCCTCCCCCTTTACTCCCACCTCCTCCAAAGCAACACGTACACACAATTCTGTGTTCAAATCTAGGGGAGATGGGAGAGATTTTACACTTTGATATTCTCTTTCTCTCTCACGCATTGGGTGCCCACACATCATAATGTGTTTGAGCTAGAGCTTTCTTTTTGAAGACTGGGCTTCCATCCTAGCTTTGGACCTTCCCAGCTTTGACCAAACCTCTTTAAATCTCCATCCTCATTCACGAACTGAAACTAATGATGCCTACCTCGGTTCACAGTGGGAGTGACAATACCTCGTGTGAGACTCTAATAGGTTACTAAAAAGTATTCCAGAACTTTCCTGACCATAAAGACTTGTTTCAAAGAAACTTGTTAAAAAATACAGATTCCTGGCCCTCCTCCCAGGACTATCATTAGTTGGACATTGTCAGGAGAGGAGCCCGGAAACAGGAATTCCTAACGAGCTCCCCAGGTGATTCTGAAAATCAGGCTAGTTTGAGCTATTATAGATAGAGGACATTTGTAAACTGGTAAGTCCTTCTCAAATGGCTGTTCTCATCCCTTCCCATCCCTAACCCCATGTACTTGGCAGGGTTGATTTCCAGCATCTGTGGATATAAGTAGGGCCAGCTTCTTGAGTATGTGACTTGTACACAAGACCCCACGCTCAGAAGGGCGCCATGCGTGGTTTAATGCTCTGCGGTTACCATCTTCAAGTTCTTAATAAATTTTTTTTTAATAAGGAACTCCATATTTCCATCCTACAGTGGACCCTGCAAATTAGGTAATTGTTCCAAGAGACAATAAAGAAATACTTCAATGAGCCAGTTGAAAATTGAAATTCCTTATCCCCATGTACAGCACTTGATAGAATTACTAACCGTGTCCCCAAGCTAAACCCACTAGCGTTGTACATCAGCCTTGTGAAATGGATAATTTAATACCCTGTGTTCAGATGAAGAAATTAGACCTCAGAGCCCTTCAATGATTTGTACAAGGAGCACAAAACCAGCTGGTGGGAAAGCCCAGAGGTCTTTTTTGTTACAAGGAGTAATAGTTGGTTCAGCGGCTTACAGTTTCTTGGGTCCCTTGAATTGTACTCTAAGAAAAGAGCCTAGGAATTAGCATTTTGTAATAAATATTCCCTGTGTTTAAAAAAAAATCACCAACTAAGTTTGAACATTTCTGATTTATAGTAATTACCAAGTTTATCAGCTCCCAACATGATTGTTGAATTATAAATTCGAATTCCTAGGTGCCACTCCAGGATGCTGAATCAGCATTCCTATGGTCCGTGGTGGGGGCAGAGGATCTTTAAATACATAGCACAGGCCATTTACATGATCTACCTGGGTTCGAAAGTACTGACATCAGTGATGGATTTGGATGCCATTTCTTCCCTTGCTCAGTGACATCCATCCATCTCTTTTCTTCCTGATCACCGAAGCTTACTCTCTGCCCCTGACCAGCGGGCCCCTGGAGGGCCCCTGGGTTACTTGAAAAAGACAAAGACAGAATCAGTCCACATGCTCATGGGGAAGTTTCCCTCTCTGAAGTTCAAGGAAAAGGAGTAGGTGAGGGGGGGACACTAGCGATGTTCGTCTTTCCAGAATCATGTCCTCCTCACACCACCCCCTTCTGAAACTCTGGATTCAGGACAGGTATCTCACTTGAAAGATCCCAAGCCTTTTCTTTATTTTTACAGACCAAGGGAGGATCTGGGTCCCTATTATGGTCTTCTGTGGCTCAGGGAAAGGGGAATCTGGGGAAGTAATGGGTTCTAAAATAATTAGCATCACCAAAGGAGGGACAGGAGGGAAGTCTGGGTGCAGTTGTTGGGAAGGCAGCACTTCCTTAACTTTGATGTGCACCTGAATCACCTGGGGATTTGGGTAAAATGCATGTTCAGTTCGGTGGGCCTGGGTTTGGACCTGCGATTCTGCGTTCCAGTCAACTCTCAGGTGGTGCTGATGCTGCATGTGCATTGATCAATCCTAATTAGAGGAGTGAGGTCTTAAGGCATTCTGCCCTCGCATACCTGACAAGCCCCTAACACTGCATGGGGGCAAAGCAGGCTGGAATATTCCTGTTGGCCAGATAATTAATTCCACTTAGGTTTAAACGCTAAAACATTATATAACCTTCGTGTGTGCTCACTCATATGGTTAGGATCTGTACATACAGCTCTCATCAGGTTGTACTAATGACAACCAGAGTTCATTTTCAAAATATTCTTGTGTGGGAACAAAATGAGGCATCAAAGAAAACAGTGCAGGGATTCTGTGCTGATTCTGTGTGACTATTTGGGCTCAAGATCTGGGGTTTGGGGAATAAATACTTTGAAAAACAAAGGAAAGCCCACACATATGTGTGTGGAAGGATGTAGTGAAGAATAGGGGAAAAGGCTCAAGGTAGAGGCCGTAGAGAAGTTTGTCCACATGATTTATTTATATCCAAGCTATCTAGTTAATTGGCTCTCCAATGGACAAGCGTGGATCTGAGCCTGGAAAGAACTCAGAGTTGAAGGTCCTGCATCCCAGGGTGATTATAAGGATTAGCTCGATAGAGTAAAATGTCTTAACTTATTAATACTTTGAACATTCAACCAATATTTATTTATTGAGTGCCTGTTGGGTCTTATGGAGTAATACAGTGGATAAAGCAAGTGATCTCTTTACCCTCATGGAGCTTAAAGTCTAGCAGGGCAGACAGATGTAAGCCAATTAAAATAATAGACAAGCAAAGTGTTCTAGATGGTGTTGCTGTGCTGCTCCGAGCCTCAGTTGTTGTACCCATCTCCCAGCTGTTGCCAGTCTAAGATCTCCCATCTACAGCCTTGTGCAAAGGCTTGCCATTTGAGGCAATTGAGATTGTCTCAAACTTAAGAGCAGCCCTCACAAAGACAGACTGAAGCAGGATACGGAAGACCAGCTCCTTTGCATCAAGGCAGGATGAACTTCATGGTGCGGTTCTTGCTCGAGAGTTCCCTGGGGGCTGAGGCTACTGCATGTCACCTGAACTACATCTTTGCTCAGACTTCTCATGTCCTGTCCTGCTTTCTGCACCTCCCTTACAAGTTTCTCCCAAGAGCATTCCCTTAGTGAGCCAGTTAATTGCACAAATTCCCTAGGCTCTGCTTCTGGGGAACATGACTTGAAATACAAGATAATTCCTGGTAGTGATTAGGGCTATGAAGTAATAGAACAGGAGAGGTGGGACAGAGGGTGACCAGGGAAGGTCTTATTTTAGAT
Source organism: Procyon lotor (assembly GCA_028646535.1). Taxonomy (NCBI): domain Eukaryota; kingdom Metazoa; phylum Chordata; class Mammalia; order Carnivora; family Procyonidae; genus Procyon; species Procyon lotor. Next base: position 8,643,963 of record CM053621.1, on the reverse strand, counting down.
CGAGTGTCAAGGAAGGGCCCTTTAGAGGAGGGGGCATTTGAACTGAGACGTAAATGACAAGGGTAAGCTGCCCATGCACAGTCTGGGTGGGAAGCATTCCAGGTAGAGGGAATAGCTAGTATAGAGACCCTAGCAGGAAATCAACTGGCACACTTAAAGACCTGGTAGACCTTCAGGGTCTTCCCCTTGACCATTAAAAACGAGGTGGAATGTCATCGATGAGGGTGGATGGAAGGAGATGGTAGAGTGTCCTGGAGCAGAGGGTGGAGGGTTATAGATGAGGGCGAGTGGGAGGAGATGTGGTCAGAGAGGCAGCCATGGTGCCCTTCTTTGTAAACTGGGGTAAGACTGAGGATTGTGTCCCAGCTGTGATGGGAAGCCGTCGGAGGGGATTGAGACCTGATTCACGTTTCACAAGGATCACTCCACATGCTGCCCGGGGAATAGATCACAACTCTGTCTAGTAAGGATAGTTGCTAAATAAATAGTAGCTCAATCAGCAGCTCAATTACCAGCCTTCAGAGACGTCTTAGAAAAACTTTCTGCAAGGGGAGGGAAATTGACACAACCACCCTCCAGGGGCTATTTGAATAAGTTATAATTCAGGATCCTCTTTTGCGAGTACACCTGGGGCTACCTGACTCACCTGCTTAGACTTTTCATAAGTATGGTGTTTCATTTACTGGAAAAACTGAAAAGACATAATTTTGAGGACATAGTTACCAGATTCTCTTATTGACAGATTTTTAAATTGACTCCCTCCCCCTTGTATTGACGTTTAAATATAGAAAGGTGATACGTAACCTTTCAGAAGTTGGGCAAATACAGGTCTTCTTAGGGTGAGAGGTGGGAACCAGCCAAGCAGAGAATATCTTTGAAAGTAGTGATGCCCTAGCAGCGAGGTCTAATAGAAAGGGCCCTGGCATACGGGAACCAGAGGCTTGAGTTATAGATTCACTGTTGATGTGGGGAAGTAACTTGTCTTTTTTGGGGGCTTTCATGAAACTTTTGTGCTCTTTTCATCCATGGATACCTTGTCACTGCACCACTTCCAGAAATGGGGCTTTTACTATAATTGGTCTGTCTCACTTCCTGTCCTGGGTAATATAATCCTTCTGTGATTTGTCTTCAGCAGCAGAATTTGCAAAACACCAACATTTGACACAATCAGATTGTGATACAGTAGGACCTTATTTTTTTCTTCTTGGACATTTAATCTCCAGCCAATCAGTATCTCTTTGCCCTCTGCTTACAATCACTGTTTTAAATACATTCTATTATGTTTCCTAGCTACAAAAGGAATACACCCATATTATAAAAAAAATTAGAAGATCCAGGCAAGCTAAACAAATATTTTAAAATAATGGCAGGGATGCCTGGGTGGCTCAGTCAGTTAAGCAGTTGCCTTTGGCTCAGGTCGTGATCCCAGGGTCCTGGGATCGAGTCCCGCGTTGGGCTCCTTGCTCAGCAGAGAACCTGCTTCTCGCTCTGCCTGCTGCTCCCCCTGCTCGCACTCTCTCTTGCTCTTTCTCTGACAAATAAAATCTTTAAAAAAATAAAATAATGACAGAGAGTAATGTCTCTGTGAGCTGTGCACCAGATGCTGAGTTATGCATATACTTGCATTATATTATCATTATATCATTATATCATTTTATTCTTCGTCACAACACTATGAGGTAGGGACTATTATTATCCCCATTCAAGAGAAAGGAAAACAGATAGAGTGGGTCAATAGCTTGCTCAGCAAAGCAGCTAGTAGGCAGCAAAAATAAGTTGGCCTAGGTTGCCTGATCCCCAAACTGAGCTCTTAGCCACTCAGACATTGTCCCACCACTTGGATGAATCATCAGTAATATTTGGGACATAGCTTGCCATGTTTCGTTACATAAGCAACGTGCCTATGCAAAAATACACACTGCCAATTTTATTATCCATCACATATACTTCTTTCCAGCCAAAGGTAAAGCTATGTAAATGTGTACATACTCACATAATCTCACCTAAATATATGCACGTAGGATGTAAGCACCATGAGGTGCCTGTCTCACTCACCCCCATATCACTAGCATTTTGAATAGTGCCTAGAATGTATCAGGCACTCAGTGAATATTTGTTGAATGAATGAACTAACTAAACACTCAATCAGCAGCTTTTATCAATGAATACATAGATGTTTTGTAATCCGATTCTTCTCTTGAAGC